>JANDEH010000075.1:0-523201 GCA_024610705.1 Tetragnatha versicolor
GGATGTGGGTTGGGGTTTTATGGCGTGAGGTCCAAAAATCGGACAAAATTAAAGGATGTGTAATATTATTTTGAGAATTTTTATGGATTTTTCTACATTGTTTTGCTTTTCTTTACGGTAATTTTTTTTCAGATAATTACAATGCTTTAAATCGCATTTTGTCTCAACGCAAAACTTTGACAGGTGTTTAAAATTTTTTCACACAAATTTTTGAAAATTGATAGTTCAAAAAATTTTGGCAGCATAAAATTTTGTGAAATGAAGGAAAAGCAATCCTTGAAATCCCTATTTTTAAATCAACGATCAATTAGATTACAAAGTATTTGATTCTCATTCGATTCAGAAATCGTTTATTCCGTAAATTTTATTTCCCTACAAGGTATGATAAGGATTTCAAGGACTGCTTTTCTTTCGTTTCACGAAATCTTGTGCTGCCATATATTAATTTTTTTGATCGACCGATTTAAAAAGGGTTGTGTTAAGAATTTCTTTGGGGTCTAAAATAAGTCATTACAGATTACGGGATATTTTTATCTTGTTTTGTCTATTTGATATAATTTTTTAAAACTAGGGAGCTCTTTGTGAAACACTTTTTCAGAAAATGTAATGATGACTTAAATTTTGTATGAAACATATGTGTTAATAACAAAAAAAAAGAGTTTAAAAACCTAAGAATTTTAAACACTTCTATACTTAAATTCTCTTATTCTAGATGTGACTACATAATTATAACTGTTATTCTCATGACAAGACAAAACTAAGAAAATTACGAGTTCTAGAAATACACGGTCGAGATGGGGTGCGAGCTCGGACACTTTAGTATTCCTGTGTTGGAAGTAGGGGAGGGTAGTTTATGAAGCTTAGGGTTTCGTCTCGTAGTCAATTTCCTCTAGTCAATACGACAAAATTAAGCCAAATTAATTATTGAAATTAGACAAATTAAGACGAATTAATTTTTTAAATTTTCTGTTTGCAAAAAAATAATTGAAAACCGTATTTACGAATTGCTACGTGAAAACTAGATGGGATGTGAGGTTCTTGGTATGTACTACGGGTGGCCCCCAAAGGGAGGGAGGGTGTCAAAAATAGTAATAAATGGGTCACGTAGTACGGGCACTTCCCCTAAGGTGTTTACGTTATCAGCCTTAAAGGTCAGACATTGTTTTAAACCTAAGAGCTTCAAACACCCCGACACCCTAGGAGCGGATTGCGAAGCTCAGTATCAGTACACAGACAAAGTCATTTAAAATTAATTAACAGAGTGGTGACTTAATTAAAACTAGTTTCTAGTAAAATTAATACTATTTTAGTGATGTTTCACCCTCTCCCCCATTTTTTGTGTATAAATTTATTTTTGCTTTAAAACTTCAGCTATCAGTTTTTGGCATAATTCCTTCTTTCTCCTACCTAACAAACCACAAACCATGGCTTTTCCAATCACTCTATCATGTCATAAATTATTCCATCAAAATTATTCGATTTCGCTTGGCAGTCAGTCTGTTAATCTTTCCCCACTTCTCCAATTGTCTTGTAGTACAAATCAATTTCTTTATTCAATTCTTATTTAGACTGTAGGCATTACCTTCAAAATGCTGAATTTCTTCATGTTAAAAAACGAGCCAGCTGGATGGCTCAGGGGTAATCTACCACTTTTAAAATAATTTTCTCTTGTTTATTATCGCTATGAATCCATCCGGTGTCACAGCAGCTAGCTCTATAGCAGTGCTCATGCATTGCTCATGCATTGCTCATTGGAGTTAGCTACAAATCCCGAAAGGTGTGTGCGAGTGCTACGCTTGTTCCCTCCAGGGTTTTAACTAACCATTGGGTGCGAAACTGCGGGCAATTGCACAGCCGAGAAGGGAGTGCTTCTTACACCGACTTAGGCTGTACATTGTCCTGAATTGCATAAATAGTACGGATAATGAATTAAAAATCCGGGGATCTTAAATTCTACATTTTTTTTATTATTTTACTTCTAAAGGTACGATATTAATCAATCAATATGTTTCTATAAAAAAACTTACTTTGTAAAACTAAAAAAATATTATTTAAATGGGACCAAATGAAAACTTAATACTTTAATTAAAACATGTTGCAATGTCTTTTAAAATATATCTTTTAAAAAAATATATATGAATTAACAACTTCACACAGTAGGACAGAACTCGCAATCTTACGATTACAAGACTGTTACGCTATACCAACTAAGCTATCATTTAATCATTAATAGTACTACTACATAGAAATTTGAGTTTCCGTAAGAATCACAAAAAAGTATTTGGCGATCACGGATTGGCGAAGTTTTTTTTCCTGTGGAATGCAAAAGTGTTACTGGTGGGAAAACTAGCTTAGTAATATTTGAAGTTGTTTTACAAAATAACTACCGGAATCGAACCATTGTCTCTTCCTGCACAAATATGCAAGTTTTTTGGCAGATTTTCAACCCGGGGTTTCATCCCGAAAAACTCATTTTCAACCCCCCTTTCTATACCAATTCTTGTTCGTCTTGATGAGTATTATCATCCCTGAAAGTTTGTTGCACCATTTCAGATACACCCTGTATATTTTATCCAAATTTTTAAATAAAATTTTTTGACTACTTTCATTATTGGAAATAGTCTACAACATGTATTACAAGTTCCTTTCAATACTACTAAATTTTTTACTGATTTTTAAGCATTAAAAAAGTTTAAAAATAAATGACTGAACTCTATTTGATATTTACTTATTATTATTATATATTTGATATTATTTGATGCTGATATTTACTAAATTTGTATAATGAAAGGATCAGAATTTTAGCTACAAGACGTCACACACACTTAATTTTCAAACACCATCTATCTTTGGCGAACGAGAATTGGCGTCCGTTTTCAGATTTAGATTTCCTTCCGAGTGCACAGATTTTTGATCTAAAAACAATCTTCTAAATAATTCGTAAAACAGGTTAAATAACATCTTAATTGTTATGATAGTATAAGCTATTCCTTAAAAATTATAGATTGATTCAGGGACCTCATATTTGTACAAATTATAAAAAATTCTAATTGATAGCATTTCAGTCGGTTTTGGGCAATAAATGCCGGAATCGAGCGTTTTACCTCATTTACCTTAAGGAATTGTATTTTTCTGAACGTATTAGTGAAACTACAGAAATTGTGGAATTAAAATGTTTATTGGTGAAATTTCATCCTCAGCGATATTTTTATATTCAATATAGTACCATACGTTTATAATAAAGGCATTTAAAATTTATAAATGACTTTTATTTCTGAATTATAAAGCATGTCCCATTAGCCCTGCACTGTGTCCCAATAGACCCCACGTATGGGGGCTAATGGGACAGTAGCATTAAATTACAAAAGTTGAGATAACACTTAGATAAATAATGTTATTTGCTATCCAAGAATATTTTTATAAACTTAAATGTAAAATCTTTTTAAATTCAAAAAATTATAATAATGACTTTATTTATGCTCTTTTAATAGCATTTTTTAAAAAAATGTCCCATTAGCCCCCACTTTCCCTACCCGTAGCGAGCGGTGCGCGTACCCCCCGGTTGAGAAATACTGGGTTAAAGTACAGGGTGTCTCAAAACCAACTGAACGATTTCAAAAATTAATAAAAAATAAACTAAGAGGGTTAAAATATGTGGTCTACTGCAACCTACTTAATACGTCAAAGAATTTTTTCACACCAAATTTCATTTTTAATGGTACCGAGCATGGGACCTGATTGTTTGAGATCGAGGATTAACGCGCGTTGCAATGGCATTGAGGTGAGGTCGAATCGTTTAAGATGCTCCCTCAGTCAATCACTTCTACCAATCTCTAAGGGTGCATTTTTCTGTTGGAAATGCAACGGTGATTTGCATTTCGCGTCACCACTACGGTTTTATTTTTATTATCTTGAAGTTGTAGTTACAGGCATCAGAACAAAATTAAACTAAAACCCCTTGGATCACCACGACGCATGTCGCCGCTACGGCTGTTAAACACTGTCTGACCATTGGTTCCTCGCGTATTAAATGGCAAGAATCAATGACAGGGCTGGAACGCGCCAATCGTTTTGTGTCAAACGCCCCAGAACACTCTTGATGAATTAAATCGCACGAAACGCGGGAAAAAATATCTCAACTTTCCTTAACCTTCCTACCCTCATGAAAAAATAGTCACATATTCCCCCTCGTGGGGTCGAATAGCACCCCAGGCGTAAAACGAACCTATGGCTCTAATAAAGGGTTAAAATACCTTAAATGGAAAAGAATTTTCATCTTTTACTTCTAAAAAATACTACAGAATATTTTTTCTAATTTTTTTGATATTTTTCTCATTTTTTATACTATTACGGCGCTTTTTTGTTTCTTTTGATACTCGCTTAAACATAACACCTGAACCTTCAAACAAGAATTAAATTAAAGAAATGAACCATAATGAAGTTAGGTGACGCAAGAGAGCGGAGGGAGAGCTTTTAGTCCAGCCGACTATAACGGAAAAAGTGGTGACTATTGATAAGTCCTCCACCATCTGCCGGAATGAACTGCGCATTCCCTAGAACAGATTTAATTCCCGAAAGGCAAGGTATGAAAAGAAGAGTTCTTCACCAGTAACCTCTGGTTAGAGGAATGTGTGAGAAAACTCACCACTTTATATAGTCACCACTTTTTCCGTTATAGTCGCTGGAGTAAAAGCTCTCCCTCCGCTCTCTTGCGTTACCTTCCTATACCGTGCTGATGAGCCCTAACAAGGGCGAAACCGGTCCACGGTTGGAGGCTACTCTTGAGAGCTGGAGTTTTCTCACACATTCCTCTAACCAGAGGTTACTGGTGAAGAACTCTTCTTTTCATAATCACAGTGCTTAAATCATACTAGCTGATATACCCGGCCTTGCACGGGTAGAATTTATTAGTTTATTTTGAACTTTTTATGAAATACCACATCTTTTCTTTTCTGTATTATGAGCTACCTGTCATCCCAGAATAGTTTATTTAGTATTATGAAACATGTGAAATGTCGTTACTCCTTTTTAAAATTGAAATATAATATAAAAACTGATCGGTTCAGATTTGGTGTAACAGGTTTCTCGCTTGTTTTATATAAGTTTTCAAAGCGAAGTTGGTTATTTTTCTTACGAATTCTTCGAAATCACATTCTGAATTTCAGTAAATACTCATAAATCTTTGAAAGGATTCTTATTTTTCCAAAAAAATTAAAATAAAAAACCTACTTACAAGCCATGAATTTATATTGTTTTTATAAAGAATTTCTTCAACAGGAAGTGATGGCGACAGTTGTCTGAGCTTTTTTTTGTTGCAACTGTTAGATAATCAAAAGATTTCTATAAATAGCATATTTTTCTTAGAATATGAAGGAAAAATTTAAGAAATAGGGAGTAATTCAATGTACTTTGCCACAATCTTCTTTTTATAAAAAAAATGACAATTTCTACGATAAAATCCTTCTAATAAATCTCTAAGCATCTTAAACATACATAAAAACAATGTTTTTTCAATAATATGACAAAAAAATAAAATATTAAGCTTTATTTGATATTTTTTTACCGCCATTCATGCCTGGGTTCTCAGAAGACCCCAGAGGGGGAATATGTGACTATTTCTCCCACGACACTTAAAAATTGAGTAAAAACTCCAAAATTTTAACCTATTGTAAAACTTTGTGTAATTAAGGAATACTAGCATTGGAAATTGTCAAAACAAAAATACATGGGAGATATCAAGAGTCAAAGTGCGCTTGGGGTCGAAATAGACCCCATGCGGGGTAGGAAGGTTAAATAATGCAGCATTCTTGGAGTTGGATTGACGCGTCCCGGCTCTCTCAATGGTATACTTGCCGTGACGCGTGATTGGTATACTTGTCCAGCCATGTCGATCGCGAGGAATCAAGTGGGAGGATTGTCCGTCGTACTTATCGCGTGAAAATGTTACATGTAATCAATCCTAACGATCGTTCTCAATCTTTAATCTGTTTAGCTAACGATCCCTTATTCCTACAACAGGTTTGTAGAAATAAGGGATTCTCGAAATACAATCTTGCAGTCTAATTGAATCAGTTTTCTTCTGCAATCTAAGAAATTGCCGTCTAAGAACTTTTTCATGTATGATTAATCACTGTCTTCCTAACGATACAAACTAAATGAATACAAAATGTAAATTAAAAAAATTAAACATGCTGGATTCAGTATTAAGAAAAAATGTGCATTTTGAAGGTGTGAGATTTATCTAAATTTCAATTTAAACAATCAAATCGGTCAAATTGTTTTAAAACTCGCCCTCCTGACAGGAATGAAGATTTAAATCAAGTATTCAATAATTTTTATTCGATTTTAGAATGGATTTTATCACAGATTTCAATATCCCCAAGGCGTTTGGGAAAGAGGGATTTGGGCTATTGTTCTTCCCTATTTTCGAAATATTATTGACACCATCTGTTTTTTATGAATTTTTGAAATCGTTCAGTTGGTTTTGGGACACCCTGTAAGTTTGATTGTGAACGGGGAGGGTTACTCAACAGTCTTCCGATTATTCTTTGAAAAATCCTTTCTCCCTCGTTCTCTACTCTTTTATCAGTGTAAACGAGTAAGGCCTTGTGAACGGGACATTAAAAAAGCTTTAAACATGCGGGTAAAATCTTTCAATCAAGTGAAACAGTAAATGTTTTGATAATATTTGGTAAAAAATATCATCTGATAAATAATTTAATTCCAAAAAGAAAAAATTTAAATTTAAATTTTGTAGTATGGGCATGTGATACTTATTCTTGTATACCTATTAGGGTGGTCCTTATTTTGAAAGTTTGAAAATCTTTATGCGACGCCCCCCCCCCCAAATTGTTCCATCATACAAATAAATGTTTTTTGCTAAATTTTAGCTCAATCAAAAAATTTTAACCCGTGCCGCAAAAGCCTTAAAGTTTCAAAAAAATACTGATTTTTTCACAAAACATATAAAAAAACAAAGATTAAACACTCCCATCTTCTCCTTTTTTATAATGAGAATCTAATATAGTTAGAGAAGTTAAAGTAACAAATTTTGTTTCCATTTACCCCACCTAGCCCTATAGTTATTATAATGATCCCTATTCCATTCTTCTATCACCCCTCTTTCGGTAGTAAACATTTTTTAAAGTAAAAATAACTCTTATAAAGTTGTTTTTCCTGCATTTCAAAACAGCTAACAGCTAGCTGAAATTAGTGCCATTTTATTTGAAATTTAAAAATCTTTGTTTTGATGTGCAACATAACTGCATTTCTTAGTTTTTTTTTTTGAAAATTAAAAAAAATATGAAAAAAAAATTAAATAAAAAAAAATTCTGAAAAAATTTTTTTATTAAGTAAATTTAAAGTTTTTCAACTCCCAAAATAAACATTTCTGCCAAATTTCAAGTTGAAAATAAAATTTTATCATGCAGAAAAAAATAAAATTTTCGAAATTTTGGCAAGGATCCTAAAACATTCCATGTAATTTAACAAAAACAGTGATTCACTCAAAAACTCCCTTGAGGGTGTTCGTACAAAAACATACATTAAATAAAATCACAAATAAGTTAAAATTATATATGTTACGGGCAGAACCCGTAGATACAACGATCCTTTGGTACACACAACAGTCCCCCCTACGATAAACAAAAGCATACATAAAATAAAATCACAAATAAGTTAAAATTATATATGTTACGGGCAAAGTAATTAATTGGGCATTATTAATAATGCCCATTGTGGAGGCGGGCAAAGTGATAAATTTCATTGATAAATGCCATTGAATTTATCACATTGCCTGTAACATACATACTATTTACAGGTAAAACACATTAAATATAAAATCTCAAAAAAATAAACACCTAAAAATAAAAAACTTTAAATAACTGACAACTTACCACCACATTTTTGTGTAGAGTTTGAAACACATATCTTGGAAGTATCCGAAATGGAAATTATATTTGAACCCGTATCTTATGAATAGTGTTTCACATAAAGAGCGTTCTTCTTTATCTTCTTCATCATTAAACCTCAGCAAGTCAGTTAGGCAATTGCCGTTTTTGATATCAAATGCATGGAACCGTTGCTTCACGAAACAGTCGAGGATTAACTTGACATCACTCAAAGTTAAGAAAGGAAAGAACCAATCAATATTGCAATTCTCAATCAATAAGGCATCTGCAAAATTGGTAAAGAACTTGACGCAATATTCTGGAGTGATTTTTTTAAGCCTGACTAGAGTTTGAAATAACAATTCAAAAGTACGATTGAGGAACGAAAGATCCCCCCAATATTCCCCTTTTTTTACTCTAAAGAAATGTTTGATAATGTAAAAGTACATTTCAGTAAAGGCAGAGAGAGGGATTTCTTCTAGTCCTTCATATTCAATGGCGTTTCTTAACATTATTTCAAAGGTATTCAGTACGAAAAACTTCCCCTTCCCACCCGTCTTTCCGTAGGTTAGGGTTTTCATGATCGACACGAAATTTAAGCGTTGAAGGCACTTTTTCAGCTCGGGAAAACGAACACTGACAATAAATTTTAAGTCCTCCATTGCATAAAAATAACAGTCCTCCATTGTCCTCCAAAGAGTATACACAAATTATCTCTATCCAAAAAGAGAGCAGTAATAGCGTTTCGTTCGGTATGCGAAAGTCACAACTTTTATAAAACCGCGCGGAATGGCTCGGACCGTAACCTACGAGAGGGTTACCTATCACTCTCGATAGCACCATTTCACCGCCTTGCGTACATTCTATTCACCACAACGCGTCCATCATTTTAGACTCGCACATGCGATTCACCCGACAACTCGCACCCTTGATTGATGGAGATGCGTAGCGTAGCGACGGGGGGGGGTCCGCGGATCCGGACCCCCCATGGGCCGGCCCGACCCAAAATATTTTAACCCTTTTTTAGGAGCCAAATATTCCAGTGGCTACTCAAAAGAGGACGTCTATGTCTCTAATAGTGCTAAAAACACTTTTTTGCATATTAAAATATAAAATTTTCCGGGGAAATCCTACTTATTAATTGAAGGGTTGGCATAGGAAAATTGCGATACACAAAAACAGGCTCAAAAGTTGTAAATGTGTATCTTAAGCTAAAAACAGAGATTTCCATCCGAAATAAAAATACATAGAATTTTAGGGAGGGCTAATACATAGCCTTCGGGTCCAGCATTTAGCCTATTGCATCTAAATCAAGTTCAGAGCATGGGCGGGGCGGGTCCTGGAACATTGAGAAAATTCGAAACAAATAATAAGAGATAATTTTCGTTTTCCATCCGGTGTTTTGCGACCCACAGTGTGAAAGTTTTTTTTTCTTTACTAGAGTAAAAAAATTAAGCTCAAGGATGCGTCCTAATTTAGTTTTTGGAAACATATTGTACAATTTATGAATTACATAATGTTTAACCACTTTTAAAGTTGCGTAAACTAAAAGGTTTTTTAAATAGTTACAAAAATCTAAAAGAATCAATCATTGGAAAATAATAAAACGTAAAATAAAGTATAGGAGTTAATGAAATTCTAGGGTATAGTATTGATACCCAAATATAAGCAAAATACACTTAATTTGCTACGGATGGCGATGAAAAATGCTATACCTTAATAAAGTACATCTCGTTTCTTAAAGCGTATCGCAGAATAGTTTCCCTATTCTAAAAAAAATTCATATTGTATTTTAACTAACAAACATTCACTATCGGTGTTCAATGTAACGCAATCCCTTTTATATTTATTTATCACCTATCCTGCATTTAGGTAGATGACTTCAGTTATTACACTTCATAAAGTAGCCTTAAAGATTGATAAATATTATTAAAATATTTATATAAATATTAAATATTTTTTGAGTGGTGACTTTTATGATGATAGTGAGAAATTGACGAAAATGTTTTTCTCTGGTTATTGGAATTTAATATGAAACTGATATTTATAACTCATTGTTTTGAAATATGAACAAATTTTGGATTTCATGTGATTTCTGCAAATAATTTAAAATGACTAATTTAAACTAAACTAACTAAAATGCAAAAACGTTGTAAACACAATGAAACTGAACAGGCAATTAAAATTTATATCTCAAACAAGACACCAAGAATAGATCAAATATATTCTAATACGGCAATTACAGACTCATACACTTCAGATCATATTATGTCAGTACTAACGGAGAAAAAAAAGAAAGATAAGAGGAAATAAATAAGCTAAATGAAGCATTGCTCCAAAATATGAAAGAACATGGCAATCCACCAATTATATCTTATGAAAATCTAAAGAAGAATGTACTACTGAACAAATTTAAACAATAATATACCGGACCCTGAAAGAAAGACCAACCACAAAAAACAGTGTTTATATTTACAAAAATTTTATATTGAAGAACACAAGGAATGGAAATCAAAATAATCTTCAAGTAGTTCACTGAAACGCAAGAAGTATTAGGAATAAAAAGTTCTAGTTGACAGACCCCTTTTTTACGATTCAGATATAATTGCAATACAAGAAACTTTTCTAAGCATAAAAGACAACTTAAAGATCCGAAATAAAAACATTTATAGAAAAGACAGGACAAAAACAAAGGAAAAGGAATATTCTTAGCAGTCAATAAAGATTTACCATACAAGGAAATAGACTTAAGTTCCTTACAGACATCTGAAAATAAATTTCAAGGGATCCCCATATCCTACAAAGGGGAAGAAATACAAATATATAACTGCTATTCACCAAAAAGAATGTACAGCGAAGAAATACTAAATGAGCTGAAAGAAATAATAAAACCTCCGTACATCCTTATAGGAGACTTTAATAGAAAACACCAGGCACTAGGAGCAAGAAAATTAACCAAAGATGCAAAGAAATCTCTAAATTGGTTTTGTGAAATCAGCGGAGTTATAATTCATACTTAAGATGACACATATATAGAACACAGCAATCGTCATCTTTACTTGACTTATCAATTTTCTCCCCGGAGCTCACTCATAAAATTCAGTTTTGGGTCCATCAAGATCAGTTTGACAGTAATTATCATTCCATCAAGATCACAATCAAAACAGATCACAAAAGATGCATCAACAAAAGAAAAGTCTTATTATTTTCTTGATGTAGAACTTCCACTTTATATTTAGTATTAAAAGTTGTATAGGGTAAAAACATTTATATATCCTCAGAAATTTTTAAAAATATAGTGGTACCCCTACAATATGTAAATAACCTTCCTCCCTCTTTCGCTGGAAAAGTTTCAAATTAAAGACTCTTTCCCAAAAAAATTTTTCATGGATAAAAAGAGCCAGAGTACTTTGCGGACCGCCAATTGACTTTTGATTTCAAAAGCGGCCCTCAGGTCACTTAAAAAAAGTTACTTAGAAACCCTGATTTAGAAAGTTGGTAACTTTATCTGCCATCGTTCTAACACTTGGCGTACTAGTAAAAGAATAAAAATGTTCCTATAACTAGACAGCAACGTTAGTTGAATCTAATACGTCACTAACAAAGTAGTTCCCATCGAGGTGTCTGAATTTCGAGTGAAACGAAGAACGTCAATTTTAAAATACGATTATTTCGTTAAACCTGTGTATATATATAGTGTCTTTTTATCGCGGTTTGCGGACCGAAACTCCTCCTAGCAACCCAACCGGCTTTGTGTTTACCCACTTTCTCCTTCCACATAGGAAGGGTTCACTGGGTTCAAGGAACGTTGCTGTCGAGTGTAGTTTACATGTATTCAATTTGTTTTTAATGTAAGTACGATAATGTAATGGTAGTAGAGAATTAAGAACATCATTAAGACAAGTAATGAATTGATCATCAGATTCAGAGTTAGGGGGTATAAAAATTATGTTCGTATGTCTACTCAACTGTATGAGCTTCATACAAAACAACATAAAAATTCCTTGGGTAACTTTTTCTTTAAAAAATTTACTGGGTGTTTCAAGCAATAATAATAATAATAATATTTTGGAGGCATTGATAAAAAAAATGACTCGCAGTCGGTAGGATTCGAACCTACGCGGGAAGATCCCAATGGATTTCTAGTCCATCGCCTTAACCACTCGGCCACGACTGCTTGCATAGAAGAAATTTAATTTACATACATACCTTACATGCAACAGGTGAATAAGTAGAATAGCATCGAGAAGGTAGTTTACGCCCTTTTGAGCTTGGGTGATTCCGGAATCGATTCCAGATGTTTCGATTCTTGGATTGAATTCGATTCCTGATGTTCGATTTCAAACTGGAATCGATTCTGTAGGACCAGTATAAAAAAAAGTAGAATCACAAAAAAAATTACCTAATCGAAACTTTCATTGTTTGCGCCTTTCCTTTCGATTTCTTGGAATCTATTAGATAAGTGGAAATAAGTTAAAATTTGTTCAGTTCCTTGAAAATAATAAAATTACTTATTTTTTTTCTATTTCCATACTTCTTTTAAGTCATATTTGGCCATCATTCTACTGTTTTTCTAATTCCTTGGAATTTTTCAATTACTGCTTATCTATTTCAATTACAAATAATTGATGAAATCAGTAATTACATTGAATTTAATCAATTGATCAACAACATTTAATTTATTATTAAAATACTAATTAATCACTTAACCCAATTGTCAATAATTATCTGTATTATTCCCCCTCATCCGGGGACTGACGCAGGTGGCGAAGAAAAGGCCTCAGGACCCCATCCCTTACCTGGCGACCTACCTGTTAGTACGCGGTGAGGAACACAACGTCTAAGGAGAAGGTGAGATTGATGTGCATGATAATGCTCACCAGTTGAATAGTGATTATTTTTGTAATAACACCAGGTTTTTACTTCCATTAATTGAAATTCAAGAGAAAGAATTCTAATTCAAACAAAATGCTGAAAAACCTTTTGAAGATTTTAAACATAGATACAACGTAGTGAAAATACATCTGGCGGGAAAAATCCTAACACCAAGAACGAAATTATATACAAAGTGAATTTTATTTCTATGATTACACATAGTATTAATGAAAATTGAATAAAAAATAAGCTTTACAGGATGTTAGGGGGCCGAGAAAATAAAGAAGGAGTGTTGTCTCCATAGGGTGTTCATTAGGGTGGAGCGAAAACGATAAAACCATTTACGATAAAACTTAAAAATTCAAAACTTGAGTTCGATCAATTAATATCTTCAGGTTCCACATTCACGTTAAAGTTTCGAAGTTTCATCAAATTTTACGTAAAAATGGTTATAAATGATTCCCACACAACTTGTAAGTGTAATATAACCAATGTAATATACACAACCAGTGTAACCACAATAACCAGTGTAATATACACACAAAGTGTAATATAACCAATAAATATCTTTAAATACGAATTTTACTCAATTTTTCGAACTTTTTTAACAAATTTTCCATTTTTGAAGAGATGTAACTCAAGATCTATTGGACCTATAAACCTGGGAATGGTCTTAAATTGTTGGTAATTGCATCTACTTTAAAAAAGATAATTGAAACGTTTTCGTGGGGATGCATTTTCTAAGAGTAATAAGCCAAAAACTGAAAAATGAGACTTTTAAATGCCCCCCCTACATTAAGCTCAGGGGTTAGGGTCGGGGACTTTTGATATGTTAACCTCCAAACTAGTCCAAACAAAGTTCTAAAGTCAAAAATTGTGTTCCAAGAACTTCCCTCTACACCCTTTTTTGAGCATTCGTTGCCTGGACTATAAGTAAATAAACGGTTCTTTGAATTGCTTTTATGTTCCTGTTACTCTTAATGGCACACAAAGACAGGGTACATGAGAATTTAAAATTATTTCAATTATTTAATTAAAGTATCTGGATGGGTTTTTTTAGGGTACTATCTGGAATGGTTTTTTTTAAAGGACAGCATATACGAAATTTCTTTTGTAGTCCAGGCAATCTGTAACTTAACCGGGAACAAATTGATACATTTAGTTTTTCAACGGTTGTCACTTGGGAATGACCTAAATAACAACATACTAAAAATCGAACAAAATCGGCTCGCGGGAAGTTTAATTTTTTTTAATTTTTAAAAAATGGCCGAAAAAGAATTCAAAAAATCAAATTATTGTAATCGAGACTTATTATACTTGTTATAGACCATTTTTCAGTGCTGAATACGAATATACCATTTAAATTCAAAAAAATTCAAAATTTCAATTTTTAAAAATTAATTCAAAATTTGGAAAGTCGAAAAAATTAAAACATCGCTCAAAACCACAAAATTATTGCAAAAGAAGTAATTAAAACGGTTTTCAATTAGAAATGACTTAAATAATAATATACTAAAAATGGAAAAAAATCGGACAATAAAAAATTTAATTCTTTTAAAATTTTCAATTGTTTTGGCCTCAAAAATCGACCTTTTTAAAAATGTTTGTTAAAAAGGTTTGAGACATTTTCAAAGGTCATTTTTCCATGGATGATTTAGGTATATACATCTATAACCTAAAAAAAACACAATTGGTGATTAAATCATTAGTTAATTAATTAATTTATAAAAATTAATGTTGAAAATACAGGTAAAATCTTTCAATAAGTTATACAGAAAATATTTAGACATTATTTGATAATAAATCATTTTAAAAGTAATTAAACTGAAAAAAGACAAAATACCTTTCAAAAAATTTAAAGCTGTGTCCGACATCATCAGTGGAAATAAAACAGCGTCAGTATAGTGACTAGAATAAGGTCCTTATTCTAGTCACTATAGCGTCAGTTCACCGATTCAATAAGTTTGGTTTGGATTGGCGGTTGCCAGAGGCTTCAGAATACGGCCGTTAGTAGACTTGAAGAAGAGTTAGTAGAGAAGAAGGCATCCATCTCCAGAAGTATTGGCATCCGGCCCTCAGGCAGGAGTGTGATGCGAGTCCCTACGTCATTTCCGCCCGATCCTCCCACCGGCCAAGCAGGAGATTTTAACGAGAGTTCGCCAAGTCTACTAACGGCCGTATTCTGAAGCCTCTGGCAACCTCCAATCCAAACCAAACTTATTGAATCGGTGAACTGACGCTGTTTTATTTCCACTGATGATGTCGGACACAGCTTCCGACGAAACGTCTGGACCTTTTATGTATAGGCCACGGCCTACAAGTCCGAAAGAAATTAATTTCATTAATTAAGCACTGTTTGAAAATGATGCTAATTAGGACATATTTTCCTAATTAAATAATTAATAATTAATGTTTTGTAATTTTTTTGAGGAAAATGGTTTTAACAACAAATCCTTAACCTATAGTGAAAAAAAATAATTTTTTAAGCCAAAAATGAGAAACAAGTTGTCTAATGTGTACGTACACCTTTGAAAATATTTAGCGTAGTGGTACCAGTAACTGGCAGTTTAAGATCAATAAAATTAATTAATTATCTATAGCTACTTTATAAAAAATATTCTTGAAAAAACTTTCTGCTTTGAAAAATTAAAAGAAGTTTCAATATTTATTTAGAGCATAATTCGTTTGAATAAGTCAACATTTTCTATTTTTAAGTTTCCACGGCAGCTGCGCCAGTAACTGACATGCCCTGTACCAGTAACTGGCACAATGAAATACCCTTAATAAATAAGCTTTTAGTTACTCATTAACATAAATGAAGTGGAAAATAGGTGCTGATACAAAGATAACAAAATGTTAAACTTAAAAATCCGATAATGAGAACTTTTCAGAACATCCTTTTTCGATAAAATATATTTCGCGGTTTTGCTATGTCAAACTTTAATATTCATTGTATCGAAACATTTTAGATTAGATTTAGACAAAAAGATTCAGTTGAAAAACATAGGTGCACATAAAAATATAGAATAGACCCTAAAAAATAAACAATTCTAAAAACTAAGATCTGATTAGTTTAGTTTAATAATATATTTATTCAAATGTTTTTGTTAATTTACCTTCAATAATTATTCATCCAACTGCAGTCCATTGAGCTTTTTTTGTTTTGATTCGGAAATATTTTTTTCTTAAAATCGTCTGCCATTTGCACTTATTATTATTATTATTATTATTATTATTATTTCAGAAGTAATGACACCTATGTCAGTTACTGGTGCAATTAAATTTTTGCGACCAAGTAACTGACACCCCATTTTAAATAAATAAATAAACAGGTTTTTCAAAAATAACTGCTCAGCATGATTTCATGTACTGTTATTAAGTTTATGTTAGTGCTCAAATAGGTTTCATAAGAAAAAAACTTGCTGAAATTAGACACAGAACAAAAATGCAGAATCTCCATTTATTACACACACACACAGAGAGAGAGAGAGAGAGAGAGAGAGAGAGAGAGAGAGAGAGAGAGAGAGAGAGAGAGAGAGAGAGAGAGAGAGAGAGAGAGAGAGAGAGAGAGAGAGAGAGAGAGAGAGAGAGAGAGAGAGAGAGAGAGAGAGAGAGAGAGAGAGACTGTCTTTACAATATTGCGGCAATTGTTATGGGAGCGGGCTATTCCTCAATTAAAGGGTAATTTTTAAACTTTTAAAAACGTTTTCTACCAAATCTGAGTGACTATCATTTAGATTTGAACTTATTTTCTAAATTTTGTTTCTGTCAAGGTTTGTGTCGTGGCAGTCGGGGACTAAACAAAAATCTTAAATATGAAATTGTGAGAAATGTCAAAATGAAAGCACAGAAAAAGCACGCGAAAATAGCTGTTGTTTAAAGAGAGATCGACAGTCGAAATTAATTTTAAAAATGCACAAAAAATTAATAAAACTATGTTGTGACGATGAATTATGACGAATTAAGTTTTAAACATCAAACGAACTGCTTAAAGAAACTGAAAAATTTATTCCATATGATATTTTTACAAATCTCCCGTATAATGTTTAAGGGAAATTGGGGAAACCAGGTATCCTTATTTACCTTGAGCACTAAAAAAATTATTTCTCCCCCGAAATTTTTCTTTTAATGCCATGTTCGTCACAGTTCACTCTTCCAAGCGATCTGTGTTTAAAAAACCTCTTTAGGCTACAGTTAACCTCTAGTGAAGGACGGATTCTGTTTAAAAAATTATTTTATTAAAAAACTTGACGGTGACTATTACAAAAATTTTAAATAACATGTTTTTAATTTCCTTAATAAGAATTATATTTCTGGTTTCTTAAAAACAGACACAAATCACAATCAGACGAGATTTTTTTACTTAATTTTTAACTCATCAATATGTGTAGTAAGTTAAGCACTTTTGTATTCCCTATGAATTTTAAAGAGGAAAAGAGAAATTTTTTAATAATTCACTAGCTGTTACAACCCGGCAAAGCCGGGTTTACCTACCATACAGGGTGCATAGGAAAGTCCCTTTACCCTGACATAAATTGAAAACGGAGCAAGCTAAAGCTATGCAATTAAGGTAACGGTCTAGTAAAGTGATCATGCCCTATCGGATGCAACACTTTTCAACGCCGTCTAGTTATAAATTTTATTTAAAAAAAACTATTAGAGATTTGCTAAATTAGTCAATTAGTAAGTTGTAGAGCAGCGTCGATTTAGTAAAGAAAAGACATCTTATGCAGAAAATATCTTGAACAGAACCCCTAAAACGCACGCTCAATTAGGTTAAATTTACGTATTAAAACGCTCCTCACGAAGAGAAATTGAGAAATTTTCAATTTTATGAACTAAGAATGCTTTTAAGTCATAAAAGAGGCAAAATCTACGTATACTGACATTTTTGAGACACAACAGTGTTTCTAGACCATCAACCTAAAATAGAGTATTTAAAGATTCAAATTTGTTATAAATGTATTTATAATAATCCTTTTTCTATGATTAAATAATTCTTTGTGAGTCGTGGGTGTTACTTTAGTCATGATATAATTTCCGCATAAACATTTGCCGTGAATAATTCAACCGCAATTACAAAACACAGGAATGTGTTTCTTTGACCATAAAGGTAAAAAATTTAGTGTTTGTACTTTAATATTTTTAAAAAATTTAGCGGTGATTATTAACCTTACTCGCTGAACACCCTATAAAAATTACACCCAATTTACTCAATTACTTTCAAAAGGATCACTACCAAAGAAGTACGCTTTTGAAAGTTTGGTATGTGAGGAATTTTACTCATAGGAATAAGGAAACAGTGCTTTCCCAAATCACTTCGTTTTAGCCAGATGTATATGACTATACATTTTTTCAATTCCAGTAATTTCTGGTAAAAATACCACTAAGTTTTTGTACGTTTGCAAATTCATAGAAAAAAGAAAACACTAACATTTATGGTTAAGCTTGATGATTGGGGCTCCGAGAGCAGAGATTACAGAAATAACAACCCGTAGTATACTTTCAATGGAGTCGCTGCACTTTTCATTCGAAAATTTTTACCCGTTCGAGGCTTAAGAGGACTAATCCATTTATTCAGCACCAATTTGGGACGATTATAATGGTTCATAATTCTTCGTTACAACTCATCCCAAAGATGATCAGTATGAAACGCATTATTAATACACCCAGCCCGCCTGCCTAAGCTGGAACCAGAGATGGGCGTAATCAAACTACTTTTGTAATCAGATTAATAATCTGATTACATTTGTAATCATTGCATTTGTAATGATTACATTTGTAATCTGATTACTTTTTGGAGTTTTTAATCTAACTACATTTGTAATGATTACATTTGTAATCTGAATGAATGTAATCTGATTACTTTTGTAGTTTGATTACATTTGTAGTTTGATTACATTTGTAGTTAGATTACATTTGCAATCTTCAATCTGATAACTGTGGCAAGTTTACTGGAGTGGGGTTCGCGACTTAACGGAAGTGGTCCGTAACCTACCGGAAGTGGTCCGTAACTTACCGGAAGTGGTCCGTAACTTACCGGAAGTGGTTCATAACTTACTTGAAGTGGTCCACAACTTACCGGAGGTGGTCCATAACTTACCGGAAGTGGTCCACAACTTACCGGAAGTGGTCCATAACTTGACGGAAGTGATCCACAACTTACCGGAAGTGGTTCACAACTTACTGGAAGTGGTTCGCGACTTACCGGAAGTGGTCCGTAACCTACCGGAAGTGGTCCGTAACTTACCGGAAGTGGTCCGTAACTTACCGGAAGTGGTCCGTTACCCACCGGAAGTGGTCCATAACTTACCGGTAGTGGTCCGTAACTTACCTGAAGTGGTCCGTAACTTACCGGAAGTGGTCCACAACTTACCGGAGGTGGTCCGCAACTTACCGGAAGTGGTCCACAACTTACCGGAAGTGATCCGTAACTTACCGGAAGTGGTCCGTAACCTACCGGAAGTGGTCCGTAACCTACCGTTACTTCCGGTAAGTTTCGGAGCACTTCCGGTAAGTTGTGGACCACTTCCGATTCGTTATGGACCACTTCCGGTAAGTTATGGACCACCTCCGGAAAGTTGTGGACCACTTCCGGTAAGTTACGGACCACTTCCGGTAAGTCACGGACCACTTCCGGTAAGTTACGGACCACTTCCGGCAAGTAGTGGACCACTTCCGGAAAGTTGTGGACCACTTCCGATAAGTTATGGACCACTTCCGGTAAGTTGTGGACTACTTCCGGTAAGTTACGGACCACTTCCGGTAAGCCGTGGACCACTTCCGGTAATTTTTGGACCATTTCCGGTAATTTTTGGACCACTTTCGGTAAGTTTCAGACCACTTCTGGTCAGCTGTGGACCACTTCCGGTAAGTTGTGGGTCACTTCCGGTAAGTTGCGAATCATTTCTGGTAAGTTGTGGATCGTTTCCGGTAAGTTGTGGACCACTTCCTGTCATTTGTGGACCACTTCCATTAAGTGGCGGACCAACAAGTGCATCCTATGCACCGTACCATTATCAGTCGCAAAAAGGTATGCAAAAAGGTATCAAGGTATGTTATTTTAGATTACAATTGTAATCTGTAATCAGATTAACGATCACAAATGTAATCTGTAATCAGATTAACGATTACAAAAAGTAATCAGATTACAAATGTAATCAGATTACATTTCTACAAAAGTAATCAGATTACAAATGTAATCGGATTACATTTGTAATCGTAATCGTTAATCCTTAATCTGATTACATTTTGCCCATCTCTGGCTGGAACTAGTACAATATTACGCAAATAAATAAAAGTATAATAACAATGAGCATAGGATCAACTCCTGAGATCATGGTTGATCCAGACACCACAGGGCCCAGAAGCAGGGTATGGCTTAAAATCCCGACAATAAACTGCTCTACGGCTCATAATCCCAACTACGATTGCTCAACATGTCAGTTCCCCAACAGGAACGATTGGCCGACAACTCATTTGTCCTAGATTGGAACCTATTATACATTCTTTAAGGGAGCTTAATATCATAGTTTTGAGTGGTTGTATGACGTTGCGTCCCAGGACCCCGGGTCTGATGACAAAAAGGGGCTATAACCTAAAAACGGAGGTCTGATCGTTACAAAAGTATCACCATAATAATAGTATAGTAGTATATTTTATCTTTCGCCAGTGCTATTCCTATAGAGGTGCTTTTAATAGGAACGCAGTTTCATATAACCACCCAAACTTAAATTATTAGGCCTCCTCATATTTCAACAATTTACAAATAGGTTCTATTTAAGACAAATGAGTTGTAGGGCAAACGGCGTCGGAAGTTGATTGTCGGGAACGGACCCTAGTCAGTGGGTTTCCACCTTTCACAGACCAATATCTCGTCTATAATAAGGGTTTTAAATATTTCTGAAGGAATCGATTCCGGAATAGAATCGAAATCGAATCGGAATCGAATCGATACCAAGGAATCGATTCCAGCAGGAATCGAATCTTAGGAGTCGTACTTAATTTTCTAATACAGATAATTATATTAACAATTTTGTTAACACTAATTAATTAGTATTTTGATAATTAATTAATACTTTGCTAGTTATTAATTAAATTAATAATACTTACTAATTAACCTTGATTTGTGATTGAAATAGCTAAGTTTGATTCTATTTTTCCGATACTGGCTCTAAGGAATCGATTCCACGTTGGACTCGAATCCAAGAATCGAAAGAATGGAATCGATTCCGGAATCGAATCGAAATATTTTTAGATCCCTAGGACGGACGTCGCCCTCGACTGCGGACAGGAAGAGAATGCCGCAGACAGGTAGTACTGAATAATTTAAGTTAACCCAGGTATTAACTGGGTATTTTCTGTATTAGGGAATTTTGAGTTACACTGTAAAGAAAAAAACGGAACTTTGCACAAAAATTGGTGGTAGAACATGTCTCTATACATGTAAAGTAAAGTTATAGTTCTGATACTTTTTTTATCATTCAAAAAGCCTGATGTGTCATTCGATGATCTTTTGTCCTTATGTGAATTTTATTGCGTTAATTTATTTTTTCTTTGTATTGAGAAAAAACCTTGCGCACCCAACTTCGTTTCCCTTTCACATAATATAGCAATCACACAGCACCAACAGCAATAAGTGGAGTCCACTGCACTATAAAAAAATACGACACTTCACGCAAAAAAGTGGTGTAAAGAAGTTGCCTCAATATCATTGAGGGATGTTTACACCCCAATACGGAGGGACCTTCCATCTATCTGAATGGGACCTCCCACGGATTCTAGGTGGGAGGTCATTCCTAATCACGGAGTTAGGCTGCTGCCACACTATCGTCTTGAAGACGCCAAAGTCGTCAAGAACCTGTTCAAGATAGGGGAGAAAGCATGGAGCATCAGTCTCCCCTCTCTTAGTAAGGATCTTAACGACTTTTTTACGACTTTGGCGTCTTCTAAACGCTAGTGTGGCAGCAGCTTCTTTACACTACTTTTTGGAGAGAAGTGCCGTACTTTTTACAGTGTGTATCTCCCAAAATTCTGGGTTCATTCCCTGCCCAATTCCCGGGCTCTTTCCTTTGTCTCAAAAACGGCATCTGTACCGATAGGTTCGTCCTGGACACGCTGCTACAGGGACGCCGGATGTACCTGAAGGGGCTGCTCATGGACGGACACGACCAGCTGATCAGGGTGGGGAGGGCCAAACAGGCTTCTCTGGACGCTCAGGCCAGGGGAGTTGTCAGGGGGGCCCAGGATTATGTGGTGAGTCTTTTTTTAATTTGTCACCACTAAGAAAAAAAAGGATTTTTAAATTTATACAGGTTATTTCCATTTTGACTATTATTTTCATTTAACTTTCTTATCACAATGACGCATGCATTCGATTGTGCCTACACTAGAAATATACAGAATAAATATACTAGAAATATACAGAGAGCTCCCGCAGTTTTGAGTGAACTTCAATTTAGAAATATGATAAGTTTGTAAAAACTGAATCATACTTAATACTGAAACGTGTCAAATGCCATTTTTTCAAAAATGAGTTTTTGGAGCCATGGGATTCTGTAGGGGTAAATGCACATTTTAGTGTAAGAATAATAATAAAAATAACGTGATTTAAAATAGTTTTCCAGCATGTGTTAAATTTCAGGTTTAGTGAAGAAACAAGTCAAACGACGTCGCTTGACTGGTTTCTGTACTTAAACTGCGCGGAATTTCGTTCATGCCGTCTCATCTGCAGCTTGTTTGGGACTGTTGACGTTTGGTAGACTAAAGACGTTTTGGCAGCTATATATTTAAAATGTTCATGCTTGAGGCCCTTTATTACTTCCATGTGATTCATATTTTGGATCCATGAATCACTTTATTAAAAGGGGACATTCAAAAATACCATAGATCAGCGGTTCTCAAACTGTGCTCCGCGGAGCCCTTAGGGCTCCGCCAAGCATTTCCAGGGGCTCCGCGAAGAAATTTGAAATAAATACGATGATAATTTCTAATTTGGGTTGCTCTGAAATGTTATATAAATAACTTACTGCTAGGTGTTTCTTGTTAAGAACTTACTTTTGCTCCTTCCTACCCAAGTTTTTAGAGCTCTAAAATCCCCCTTAAATTTAAGTAGATTTGGTGTGGAGCCTCCAATGAAGTGAGCACTGTTGATTATAGTTTTTTTCCTGGTTTTTGTCTTTTTCAGGTCTTTTTCGGTTTATCAAAACAAGTTAAAACCCTGTTTTTAGGGTCACGAATAGTAGCACACTGAGGAACCCCACTCCCCCACCTCGCAAAGTTATTAATAATAATAATAATAATAATAATAATAATAATAATTTATTTCTGAAACATTTACAAAATACAAAACATTAAAAGGAAAGGAAATAGTAAAAAGAAAAAAATACATATTGCTCACTAAGGGGCCAAATTGGCCCTTCCAAGTGAAACAAAAATTTACTATGAAACACTTATATATAAAGAAAAAAAAGAGAGAAAAAAATTAAGTACATAAATGTAAAAATACAAAAATAAGTAATTTGGCAAGAGGACAGCCCAGAAAATAACAATATTCATATGGCTCCACACAAAATACAACCCAATTTAAAATGAATGATATAACACACACTCGAAAAAAAAAATATATAAAGACACTGGATAAAGATCTTGGGCGGAGAAATAAATAGGCAAAAGGTTAAATGTTAATCACGAAAAGATAAATTCATCTGAGTTTAATAAAAAATTGAATAATTCCCTTTTAAAAGAAAATTTATTGGAGTTTGTAGTCAATTGTGTAGGTAATTTGTTATAGTAGAAAGGACCCTGGTAGATAAAACTTTTATGAAGAATTTCTTTGTTTGGTTTCGGTATATTTAGAAGAGGAGGTTTTCTAAGATTATAATTGATATTAGAGCTTTCAAACGAAATAAAGTTGTTATGAATATAAATTAATGTTCTATAGTAAAAAAGTTTCTTTATGGAGAAAAGATGATCATTATTTAAATATTTAAGTAATCTTTTTTGTAAGTTTATTAAAGGTAGCAAATTTGTCAAATAATCACCCCCCCCCCAAAAAAAATAATTCCATATTGTAAAATAGATTGTATCCATGAATAGTATAAGATTTTTAAAAAGGATCTATCTACATAATTTTTCAAATGATAAAAGATAAATAAATAATAACGGAGTTTATTTATTAAAAATTCTATGTGTGATGCATATTTTAAGTTTTGGTCGATGTGTAATCCTAAATATTTAAAGCTACTTACTCGTTCAAGGTTCCGACAATTACAATTATTAACAATAGTTAATAGCTAACAATTAGTATTACTCAGCACCTTTTTTTATTAAGTTCAGCAAAATCATAATCCTACTTAAAAATGTATGTCCAAAATTCGGAGTAGATGTACCGTACCAAAACTAAGTGAAAACCTGTTTTTAGTAGAGTCAAATTTCCAACCCCCCCTTTATAGTATTTGGAACTTAATTACTCAAAACGTTTCTTATATTAAGTTCTTTAAGATGTAAATTCTACCAAAAATGTATAAAAAGCTACATTGATCCTATGGCATGGGAGGGGATAAGGAATGATTTTGGGGTTCCTGTGTAAATAACTTTTAGATGTGTACCTCTGAGGTATGGTCTAGCAGCCCCCCCAAAACAGCTCTCGATTTCAAAAGATGAAGTAACTTTTATGAAAACAAAATTTACAGATGTACAGATTTCTGTATGAATCCTTTGATCATGCCATCTCGGGCATAATGATTAAAAAAGTGTAGCTTTAATAATCAGAAATTTAAAACAAAGATTTAAATTGCATCCAATGATAAAATATAATTGGTTAAAAAAATATTCCATATACATCCCGGGGTGTATATAGAAGGGGCGAGGGGGCCCTGCCTCCCCCCCGTAAATTCGGACTACGTACTCGACCCCTCCCGAAATAAATTTCTATATACACAACTGCCTTTATGCTTTTATTTCTAGAAGCAATGGGTTTTATGTAATTTGCTTTTTGTACCTTGAAAAATTTATTTCGGAAAAGAGCTCCGCGAAGAATTTGTCTCTTGAAAAGGGCTCCTTGACATAAAAAGTTTGGTAACCCCTGCCCTAGATCATAATATTGAACTAATTAACTGATTTTGTAGGCTTTTAAAGCAAAATCGTTTTACTGTCCATAAAGTTACATCTAAACAACTATTTTATAATTGACTTCGAAGATTTCAATATTATCATTTTGAATTGGCTGAACACTATTTTTGAGTCTAGAGTTGAATTCATTTATAAAAAAGGTATTTTTACATCTACTAACCAAAAGAGAAAAAATAAGAATTCAACAGGGTGTTTCAAAAGTCCGTTTTGCGGCTTTCATTTGGCACCAACGTGTCCTAGAGTCACGAAATTAAGGTCTACCCCTAGGTAAGTGACCATGGAGAATCCATTGAGAGGACTTACAGCGCCCCTAGCGGAAAAATAAAAAAAGTTTTAAAAAATTAATTTAAAACCTATAGGATACAGAGAAAAAGCCTTGGAAGAGAAATGTTGACAACGTTATGGAGAACTCGTTGAAAAAAAATTTCATCAAAATATCGTGAATATTCGTGGAGATATTAGCGTGTGAAAATTGTCCTTGTCAGGCCTCAAAAAAGAAAGAGTTCGCAAATTTGTAAGTTTTTTAAATTTTTTGATTTAATTCTGTCTTTATATTCAAATAAAAAACAAAAAACTATACAATAACATTGGATAATTTGAGGTCTGAAAAACGCTAATATCTCCGCGAATATTCACAATATTTTGTTGAAATTTTTTTTCAATGCGTTCTTCATAACGTTGGCTATAATACTCTCACTGAGGTCCTTTGGTTTTTAAAATTTATTTTTTTATTTCTCCGCTAGGGGCGCTGTAAGTCATCTCAATGAATTCTCCAAGGTCACTTACCTAGGGGTAGACCTTACTTCCATGACCCTAGGACACTTTGGTTCCAAATAAAAGCCGCGAAACGGACTTTTGAAATACCCTGTATGTATTCCCACTTTTATTAATCACCAAATCCTTATTAATTACCACCACCAAATCCTTAATAATTACCACCACCAAGTCCTTAAATAAATTAGTTTAGCTATGAAATAGGCCTGCATACTCTGTTTATTGCAGAAACTTGTCAAATGTAAATATTTCAATAATTTTTTTCGAAAAGAATAAAAACATTAAAAAAAAGTTCTTCTCGTTTATCTCAAAACAAGAAATGTGGCGTTTGACATGTTTCAGAAATAAGCGATTCAATTATCTGACAGGTTTTATTTTATTAATTGAACACGCAATCTCGCAAAAGAATGCTTTTTTAATTGCAGAACAAGATTTAAAAACAAGACATCATATAGCTATTTTTAAATATAAAACAATATTTTTATCTTTTTACTGGTGACTGTTATAATATGGGCTGATTTAAATGCAGTACATACTTCATAGTAAAGTAACCCAGAATATTTTAAATTAAGTTAGTACTGAAAACGATTGTACTGTATGTATTATGCAACTTAAAACATTTTTAACGAAATGTAAAAGTGCGGATCAAATAACACTATTACATCAATGACTCCTTTTGTATGTTAATGCTGTATTAAAAATGGTCTTCGAACGAGAAACAAGGAGGTTTTTACGGGATTCCAAACCAGATTTTGATAACAGTAATCCATATAGTGATCCCCCTTAAAACGATATATTTTGCGTTGAGTTAAATAGGAGTGATCGAGACCACTCAATTTTGATAAAATTAGTATCCAACCTTTATCACATCGAGCGGAGTCGACAATCTCTTTCCATTCAGCAAATTTCGGGAATCAACATCCTCACCGATCGGATCGTTTGAGAAGCTCATTTGATTGGTTCGTAAGCGCTGACGTCATCTAGCTGGAAAAATTAAATCAAATGTGCTTCTCCAAGAAGCGGGATTCCCGATCATCTTGGAGGAATTATCAAATGTATAAATTGTCGTTTTACAGTTATATTTTCCTCTTCTAACTCACGGGTAGAGGAAAGCTTGGAGATTTTCTTAGCTCAACAATTCAATTTGTCATTCTTTGGACTTTTTTTCCCAGTTTTACATAACAATCAGTATTAAACACTGCGTAAAAGTTAAGAAAACCTGATTTAACGATAAATCGTGAATAAAATGAATGAACGTTGCAATATTTAATATTTTAAAGTATCGTTTTCATTTCAGAACGGTCGCACTCCTCTGAACGTAGTAGGTCAGCAGAAAAATCAATACCTCTACAACCTGTTAGCGACATCTGGAGTGGATCGCATGGTACTGGATCAGGTGCAACATACTTTTACACCATTTCAGAAGGATTTAAATTTTACGCTCCTTACGAAAAATTATTAGAAAGGAAATGGTTACAACAGAAATTAATAGAATAACTCAAATGTTCTTCATTTACTTGCTATAAAATTCATGTAAACTGCTTACAAACAAGACTGCTACTTTCTAAAGCTAACACCCTGACTGAAAATATGCCTTTCTTATTTTGATTATTCTGCTCAAAGAAAGGAAGATCGGCCGAGAACTACCTGAGCGCTTCATCCGTGAAGCCCACCGTCCCCCATCGACAGGCGACACACCTCCTCCGCCCCCGAGAACGAATCTTCGGGGGAGAAGTCCATCCCCAACCCTGAAGACACGCCCCCTTCTTCCAAGGAGACCACCAAAGAGGGCAAGGTGCGTACAACCAAAATCCCGACACTCGGTTGCACGATGACTCAAATTCCCGATTGACCGATTTTTATTGTTATTGCGTATTTGGAGAAAGCTCCCCCAAAACCCATGTAAACCAAACTTCATGAAATTCCATAGAAATTTCAAAAAGAAGATATCTTTCAAATTTAATGACGGTCTGAAAAAATAATGAATTGAAAGTGAAAATGATGTGATTTTTTCTGCTAATTACTATTTTTTATTATGAAGTTTGTTTTACAAGGTTTTATGGAGTGCTCTCCCCTCATTTGAATTAATAACTGAAGTTTTCTGTAGAAAAAAAAGTTAAATGCTGCCCCTTCGCCGGCGAACATTGCCCTCTAGCGGAAATAGTTTAATTTGCGGACATGAGTTTCTATGGAAATCTTGTTTGTTGTGGCATGACAAACCTGCATGTTAAGTCTGGCCTTTTGAGGCAACCTGTATTTCACTTGAGTGATTGTTGTTTCTTATTCCACTTGGAATATCCAAGTTCCATTCGCAAAGCGTACAATATTTAAGGCAAAGGGCTCCTGAGAAAGTGAGGCACATGAAAGGCAGGAGTCTGAATTAAGCCTCGGATGATAGATACTGCCACTATCTATCGCCACCTCCACAATTTTGACATGTCTCTGAAGGGATGGGAAATCATCCCCAGACGATCTGGATCCATGGTAAACTGCGCCATGATCGACAACAGGACTTTCGGACCCACATTATGAATATTTACCATTAAAATATTTTCTTTTTTCACACACCAGATGAAACCGAAACAAATGAAACGAACGGAACGCCGTCTGCTCCAACCGCCTAAGACATCGACAAGGCCTTGGAAGAAGCCCTGAAGACCCCGGACGAAAGAGGTGATGAAGATTCAATGGGTGGGTAACATAGTAATTCAATTTTGAAAACCCGTGGACCTCGCAAGTAGTCCTTGATATCCTTGGAAGTAATCCGCTTTAGGATGAAGCGAAAAAAATCTAAAGCAGTGTTAGTTGAATGAGAGATCTGTAAACACAATTCATTCTTACTTTTCTTATCAACTACAGTGAACTCCATAGATTACGTAAGGTGTTTTTTCAAAATTTCGGACCCCTCCCTTTCCCTTGATATGATCAGATCACACTATCACAGAGTATATAGAGCTTAACAGAGATATCATCTCCATAGACGCTATAATGACAACTTTTTTAACAAGGACTTTCACATAGACACATATAAAGTACATCGGACCGCCTCCCTATAGTTCCATGTCCCTCTGCTACCGCTATGTCTCTGTCATTCGCCCACTGAAGCTCACTCAAATCCAAATCGGAAGTGGAGGGAAAAGAGAAGCACCAATGAAATTAAAATGCCGCTTGATAAGAAGTTCCATATCCAATCAGGAATAACTTTCGCATTTCACCCTCTCTGATTGGCTGCTAGAGAAATTAATTATAATCTGCGAGCTGAATTAAAATAAGTACCTAAAGAGGAAATAGGTCGTATGGAATATCTGTTAGCTTTTTACTGATTGGGTGTGATATAGTGATATTTTGCTAGACCCCCTCAAATTCTCACGTGATATTTTTCTTAAGACTTTGGGATAATTTTATTTCTTTGATATGTAATACCCCGTTCGCACTGGCAGGAAAAAGACCCTCTATTTTCATTTCGCACTTAGTTGCCATAGAAACACACTTTAGGAATAACAAAATCGCCCCATTTTTTAAGGGTGTTTGAAAATCAACAAAGATGGCGGCGCACAATGTTTCCCAGGATGGGAAAAATTTATTTTCGGTGATATTTCTTCAAATAAAGACCAAGGACACTGTTAAAACAGTTTAAACTGGACACAATTACGAACATATTTATAGGTTATTAGGTTCTTTGAATTAGTACAATAATTTAACACAAAAAAGCCCATCAAAAATTGAACCGTGAGCTAAACAATGCTGTACTTCAATATCTCCGCTCATTGCTTTTAATTACTTAATAGTGTAAATGTAATTAAAAACAGCTGCTGATAAAAAGAAATCAAAATATTAAACAAAAATTCAATCAAGAAATCTTTTCAGAACATTCTTGTTATGAATATGATAAAATTTATTTCGTGTTCTGCTATGCCAAACTAATATATCCATTGTATCCAGATATTTTAGATTTTTAAGGCAAAAAGACCCAGTTGGTAAAATAAAAGTACATCAAAATATGGAAAACAATGGACCAAAAACTGATTAAATTTAGTTTAATAAAAAAATTTAGTTTATTTACCTTGATATGATCCAATTTATCCCACTACAATCCAGTCAGCTTGTCTCGTTTTTGTTTTTATTTGAAATTCAGAAATAGTTTTCTTAAATCGTCTGTCAATTAATAATTATTTATGTATTTTTGCATTATTACTTTATTTTTTTTTAAAAGTTGGTGATTATATTTATTAGTTTTAAGTTATATAATAATAAATTAAACATTTCTTAGATTTCCACAATTAAGTGCTCAATCACCCTTTGCCAGTGCGAACGCTGTTTTAAGAAAACGCACTTAAAGTTTAAGTGCACTTAAAGTTTAAGGGCCCTTTAGCGGCAGTGCGAACGGGGTATTACAGCCACATTTTTTAGTCTCATAATCATCACACTTAACATAAAAAGTGCAATAGCTTTGATACGAATACATGTAAAAGTGTTCTCTTTGTGATATTTTGGAGTAAAATAAAGAGTTTGAAATGGATGAAATTAGCATTACACTATAACGGCCGTAGTCACTGGTAACTTGACCGGTGGTTCAAGAATAGTCAGAATTCTGATTGGCAGTTGAAGAAGGAAACTTAGTTTTCCATTGACTCCCGGTTAACTGCCTGTGACTACGGCAGTAAGGGGATCAGCGATCAGTGCAGATGGTAACTAAGTCGCTGTATGTAAATGGCTTTTAATGAAGACCTGATCAAAATACAGTCTGTTACAGGCGGTAGCGGAGACCGCCTGAACGAGCTGATAGAAGTGTGGATCCGCGACCGAGACCTCCTCCGCCTGGAGCACGTGGTGATTGCGGGGCAAGGGGAGCGGCTCGTGGGCAGGCGATCAGACGACCGGCAGGTACAGGAGTTCCTGGATCTCGTGCCTACATACATGGTGAGAGACACTTGTTTTGAAGCTTTTAGTCACCACTGTAATGTTTAAGTAATCGAATTTAAATATTTCAGAATTATTAATTATGTCAGAAGGTATGTTTTCTACTTTTCTTAAGGGGCACACCTAGTGTGACAGCCTAAAAACAGGCAATTTTTGGGAATTAAAAAAAAGAACTAGTGAATCAATCGTTTTAAAATTTTTAGGGTATATTTATACATGTTTTGAAAATACACAGTAACATTTTTGAAATAAAATATTAAATATTTTTGAAATGACACGCGATCTCCGGAGGCGCCAAAAAAAAAGGTCCTCCACTGCTTGCGTGATTGTAGCCTTCTCCATTGATAAAATCTAAAAAAAAATTCTCGTTAAACTAAAACATATTGTCTATACGATGAACCTCGGGCGAACAAAAAAATCAAAAATTGACAAAATGGCGACATGTTGAAAAAAAAAGTTAAATTTTACCCAAAATTTTGGTCTTTTTTGGCCTGCCGAAATTCGATTTTTGATCAGATCAAAAAACTGGAGGTTCATCGTATGGAGAACTATATAGAGAAGATGCAAAAAAAATTTGATAGCGATCGGATCATTTGTCTCCGAGTAATCACGCAAGCAAATTCGAAAAAAGCTGTTTCGAGAAAAACGCGTTTAAAGATAAAATGCACCTATCTAACTGCCGAGCGGCTACTTCTTTCTCTCCCCCTAACAACACAAAGGGCCTGTCTAAACTTTCACAACCGAAAGAACCGCCGTGCTTCAGGTACTAAAGGGGATATAAGAATAAAGGGATATAATCTCTTTGTGGGGTTAGGGGATTTCCCCTAGCATCCCCTTTAGAGGAGGGGAATTTGCTAATAGACTAAAATAAGTGAGCGGTACCATAAACAGGCCATAGTGAAAGTATAGACTTGCCAAAAGAGATCGGGAAGATTCTTATCTCCCCTTACTGCCCGAAGGACAGCGGTTCTGAAGGTTGTAAAAGTATAGATGTGCCCATAAGAGCCAAGTCAGTCCACGGGTCTATAAAACGCGACTGCGATCAATCAAAGAGGGGTAAAAGCATGGAGTTCAGCCTGAGACTCCCCCTATCTTGATAGCAATCTTCATTCCTGTCAAGATAGGGGCTAGGCTTTTTCTAGGTTTTTTTATGGAGATTGATTGTAGTAGCGTCTATAAGACGCCTAGTGTGACGAGTGCCTAAGGGCTGTAAAGCCATGGTGGATGGTTGTGTTGGTTCTGTGTGTTAAACTCCATTTTCGTCACGATCTCCCTCTGTTCCAGGCGCGAATCCGAGGTGTCCACGAAGCGGTGGTTCGAGGCAACCTGGGTGAGGTGGAAGGTGTGCTGACGCGGAAGAGGTTAGCCCTGACCCGTGACCACCTAGGGGCCAGCCCCCTGCACCTGGCTGTCTTACACGCCCACCAGGAGGTGCTGCAGTACATCGTGAGAAACTTCCCTGAAGCCCTCGGCGGACCTGACAACGTAAGGAATAGTGTGTTGTAATACTCACCAATAAAAAAATTTAAATTTTATTTATATATTAATAATCCTTCATAATATTTCGTATAAGATATATCCCGTCAAGAATTTAAAAAATGCATGGTTTCGTGCATAATGGCTAATATGGAACAAAACGGATTTCTCGATAGAGCTTCAATAAAAGACATTTTTAAAATTTTATTTCTCATCATTAGTTAATTTAAAAAGTATTAAAACTACAAAGCGCAGAAGGTTTCAGGATTTGGTGCATGACACCACTTCTGTCTTCGGCATGACATACTTGTGCGTAATCGTTTCCTGCAATGGTTAAATCCTTTCCTTTAAGGGTATTGATAGGTTGAACATTCGGGCGAAAGCCCATGCGACGTCAAATAGGCTACACCTCCAATTCCAGCGAGCATAATTTTTGAACATTAATTAGAAAAAACAATGATAAAAAATCTTAAAAATTGAATAAGTGCGTTTTATAATCCCATCATTGATTTCCAATAGTCGGAATCTTAAATTTCCACATGTGTAGTGTTCCCTATTTATTAGAACAACAGCAAGAAATCAAAACAAAAAAAAAAAGAAGAAAAACAAACAAATGAATAACAATCAATAAATAAGTACGTAAAAGGAAAATATTTTTTAAATCATGAGATATCATTAGAGCAATAGCTTGTGTATAATATAAAAAAAAATTCCTATTATGGTAATTATTGGATAATTGGGATTTATTTAGATATTGTTCTAAATTTTTTTCAATCGTGTTGTGCGCTTATATGAATTTGGTGATATTATTTTTAAAATCTGCGTAAAAAAAGCAACAACGAATAGCTGCTGCTGTTTCAGAAACTTTTCATTTTGAGAAGTTAAAACTCTCATTAAACGAAAACTATTCAACGGAATACTTTGAAATTTCGAACTAAAGTAGACAAATGTTCGGAAGAAATTTTCGTTCCAAAAGATAATAAATAAGATAATTAGTTGTGAAGTTATTTAATATCAAAGTTGTAAATTATTTTCCCCCCTCCTAGTTCGCCCCAGCAAAATCTTTTCACAGAAGAAATATGATTTTTTGCAGCCGCATACTCTTAGATATGATATGAATTTTTAAATCTTGTGGCGTTATTTTTTTCAAATTAGTTTTGGAGTAATTAAATTTTAAATTAAAATTTAAATATAAAGCTTAAAAGTAATCGTAAAATTGAAATTGGTAAAATTTGAAGCCCTCGAAGGACCTGACAATGTAAGGATTATTTTGTTACAACACTCACCAACCAAAATATTTGCATTTTAATTATTTAGAAATAATCCATGTGTAATATTTGAATCGGTGAGTGCAGAAACCACTTCAGTCAAAAAAATCCGAAAACTCGTTTAAAATGAAAATGAGAGTAGAAAGGCAAGATGCGTGTTGGGTGCATAAACTACGTTAGTCTGTTGAGTAGTTCCGTAAATACAAGCCGTTTGTTTGGAAGACATCAAAAAAATGATTGTTCATATTCCTGAAAACTTCAAAGTTTTTTATGATGAACTATTTACCTGGCCAACCAATGAACATGACAATGATACTATCGTCGAGAATGATCTATTTTAAGAGCGTTTCAGTTTGTTCCTGTCTTATGACTTTGCAATACTGTAACTTCATTTCTCATGTAATATGGAAAAATATACATTTGTAAATTTTTTGTGAAATTAATTAAAATTAATATTATTAACTAAAATCGTAACAAAATTAATAACAAATACAAACTTTTAACGAATGGTTATCTTTTTCCAAGTTTCCTACTGTCTGTAAAAACAGTTGAGTGCAGAAACAGCATTAGTCAAAATCATAGTTTTAATTCTCCTGAGCCTAATTTATGTGGAAATTAGGTAATTTTTTTATAACAGCAACATAAAAGCATGTTATGACAAAGGAAAAAAAAGTTCTCAAATATTTTAAAATTTGGAGGAGTTATTACGTTTTTTCTCCCTCCTGAAAAATTTGAAATTTGTGACTGACGTTGTTTCTGCACCCACCGATTCATTTAGTATAAAGTCATAAAAAAGAACTTTTTAATAAGTGCATGACTCTGTGCACAATTCTTATTGTTATAGCAGCAGTGATTCTCAACGGGATCGTTACCACCCTCTGGGGGGCGGGTGGTGAACAGGCCTTGGAAGAAGCCCTGAAGACCCCGGACGAAAGGGGAGATGAAGATCCAATGGGTGGGTAACATGGTAATTCAATTTTGAAAACCCGTGGACCTCGCAAGTAGTTTTTGATATCCTTGGAGATCGGTAAACACAATTTATTCTTAATTTTCTTATCAACTGTAGTGAACTCCATAAATTACGTAAGGTGTTTTTTTTTCAAAATTTCGGACCCCTCCCTTTCCCTTGGTATGAGTATATAGGAGTATGAGTCCACAGGTATGAGTCCTTGGTATGAGTCCACAGAGTGTATAGAGCTTAACAGAGGATTCATCTACGCTATACTGACAACTTTTTTAACAAGGAATTTCACATAGACATATACACACATATATTCAAGGGATTTCATAAAGTACATCGGACCGCCTCCCTATAGTTCCACATCACTCCTGACATGTCTCATTCAATCGCCCACTGAAGCTGTCACTTAAATCCGAATCGGAAGTGGAGGGAAAAGAGCAGCACCGTACACCGATGAAATAAAATGCTGCCGCTTGATAAGAAGTTCCATATCCAATCAGGAATCACTTTTGCATTTCGCCTTCTCTGATTGGCTCTGCTAGTGAAATTAATTATAATCTGCGAGCTGAATTAAATTAAGTACCTAAAGAGGAAAACGGCTGTTTAGAATCTCTGTTAGCTCTTTACTCTGTGGGTGTGATATAGTGAGATTTTACTAGACCCCCCTCAAATTCTCACGTCAGATTTCCCCTATTACTTTGGGGTAATTTAATTTCTTTGATATGTTACAGCCGCATTTGTTTCGTCTTATAAGCATCACACTTAATACTATACAAATTTCAAAGTTTTGACACAAATCCGTGTTAAAATCCAAAATATGGTTTAAATTTGTAACTATCATTAGTAACTGGCTGATGATTTGGTGTTTTATGTGTTGTGCCCTCTCCATAAATTGTCTCAGAGATATCACGCGGTAACGTTGATCGTCATTTTATGTGAAAGATTTGCTATTTTCAATTACACTCTATTCAATAGATTAAAAAACAGGATAAAATTTTTTTTTATCTATTATCCTTAGTAAAATGTTTCGGCACCAAATATTATTCTTTAGAACTTGTACTAAGGATAAAATTACAAATAAAAATCTGAATACTTTCATTTATGCGTAGAAGGGGAAGAGAAGAAAGAAGAAAAAGAAGTGAAGATGGAAGAGGAGAAGATGGAAGAAGAATCTGAGAAGAAGAAGAAGGAAGAAGTCCCACCTCCTTCGACCGTTGTCTCTCCTCGAGAAAAGAGGGAGGAAGTAACCAGTGGAAACATAAAATACTTGTTTTTTGTATATCTTCATAAAAACAGCCTATATATTTACACCGAAAACGATCTACACAGAAATTAATTCATTATAAACACATTTAAGAACATTTTTTGTCCAAAAATTATAACACTTCGGTTGTGTTGTTAGGTAGAACAATTTAGTGCCTTATTGTTCTGCAATAGTGTTTTGGATTTGTTCTAAATATATTGTGTTCTATAGAGGAATGTGTTCTCAAAACAATGTTGTAAAATGTGTTTAGAATCTGAAAGAGTTCTTAAAATTGGATCAGAACACTATAAGAACATATTTTCTGTCTCCAGTAACACTTTTACACGACACCATCTTTTCCCAACACAGCATTTTCCCAATACAAACGAAACGCTTTTGGATTGAAAGTGCTCATTATTGTTTACTTACGGCCCTACCCTAATAGCACAAAAGTCACAGTGATATCACAGGGATATCACAAATGATCACTCTTGTCACATGTCACAGTGTGACTAAAATGTGACATCACGGGGAGATCACATTGTGACAACCATCCAACAGTCCCTGTGTGAGTACTCTGTGATATCACAGTGACTCCTCGATGTGATCTATCACACCGTGATTGTCTCAGTGATATCACCATGTGATGGGTTTGTGATCTATCACACCGTGATGTCTCAGTGATATCACCATGTGATGGGTTTGTGATCTATCACACCGTGATATCACCATGTGATGGGTTTGTGATCTATCACACCGTGACGTCTCGGTGATATCACCATGTGATGGGTTTGTGATCTATCACACCGTGACGTCTCGGTGATATCACCATGTGATGGGTTTGTGATCTATCACTCCGTGATGTCTCAGTGATATCACCATGTGATGGGTTTGTGATCTATCACACCGTGATGTCTCAGTGATATCCCCATGTGATGGGTTTGTGATCTATCACACCGTGATGTCTCAGTGATATCACCATGTGAAGGGTTTGTGATCTATCACACCGTGATGTCTCAGTGATATCACCATGTGATGGGTTTGTGATCTATCACACCGTGATATCACCATGTGATGGGTTTGTGATCTATCACACCGTGACGTCTCGGTGATATCACCATGTGATGGGTTTGTGATCTATCACACCGTGACGTCTCGGTGATATCACCATGTGATGGGTTTGTGATCTATCACTCCGTGACGTCTCGGTGATATTACCATGTGATGGGTTTGTGATCTATCACACCGTGACGTCTCAGTGATATCACCATGTGATGGGTTTGTGACAATTCAATTTTTATTTATCCACCACCATATTTTTAGGCTTAATTATTTTCTTGGTACCAAATCAGGACATATTTTTGAAATTATATAATAAACTAAATTAACAATTCATCAAAGGTTAGAATCCAATGCTTAGAATTAGAATACAATGCCTTTTAGCAGTTCAAGCTATCTCCATAGCATGGAGAGCTAGGTACCTTGATGTGCTATTTTATGCTTTTTTATGCTAGTCAGCAATGCTATGTAAGTAGCTTAGGAAGAAATATAGCAAGGAATGCAATTTATACAAGCATTCATTGCTTATTAGCTGTTCAAGCTACTTTCATAGCATTGAATGGTAGATAGGTACCTTGATCGAACGGATGCCTCGTGGCACGTTAAGCCTACATGTACTGACTTTGACGCTGAATAGCTCCGGATATATTGAAAGCCTAGCTTAGAGGTTTATATTTTCTGAAAGCATAAAAAAAGCGGTTTCGAATAATAGATTTAACTAAGAGGTGGTATAAAATTTTTGCAATCAAGAAATTCATTTTTTGGTTCGTCCAAGACGAGTTTTCATGGATTTCTCCCGAAATAATAATCAGAGAGCTTAGTAATAAGCATATTCCTGAAGAACTCTTTGAATCTTGTTAGAGAGACCCCGTTTTTTCTGGAGAAAGGGAGTTAGGGGGCGTTAAAAAGTGAAAATAAAAACTAGCACGCGGTTCTAAAATCTCTTAATATCGGTCCAATCCCTTAGTGTCATACATCATTCAATAGGAAATATTAAGGAGGTACACATACTAAAATTTCAGAACCCTACCTCTAAAATTAAGGACGTGACGCCCAATTAAAGTTTTCCAATAAAACCGGAAAAACTCCCAAAATAAGGATCCAATCTCCTTATGCTTTACATATTCTTAATCTACTAAATGATGTGAACACGATGATGCATAACACTTGGGGGTCTATTTATATTTTTACCCATTCCTCCTTTTTCTCATAGCCCGAAAAACGTAATGTATTCCTATGAAGACAAGTTAATCACTTTTGTGTTCAAAAATTCCTGGATGACGCCAGAATGAACATTAGGGCGGAGCGAAAAAACGATATTTTTTATTTTGATTATGGCCTAGTGCGGAAAAGTTGTGTACTGGGGAGTTAACCACGTGTGCAAAATTTCGGGGAAAACAAAAAATATCTTCCGTCTTTAAAATGGCCTTGAAGTTTCAAAAAAGTGGTGATTTTTTTACAAAACAACTAAAAACCCAAAGATTAAACTCTCAAATATTGTTCATGATTTTTTTTATGAAGAACTAATATAGTTATAGACATAATCTTTCAGGTTCCATTCTTCTATCACTCTTTTTTCGTTAGATATAATTTTTTAATGTTCAAAGAAACCTTGTAAAGTTGTTTTTCCTGCATTTTTAAAAAGCTAATAATTCTAGAACTATACAACTTAAAAACCTGAAATTAGTCCCATTCGGTTCGTAAATTTTTTGTCTTTGATTTGATGTGCATCATGACCATCATTTTTTAAAAAATATTTTTCAAAATTTAAAAAAAGTGAACAAATTTAATAAAAAAAATTTTTTTTTGAAATTTTTTTGAAAACAAATTTAAAATCCTTTTGACTCATAAATGAACAGTACTACCAAATTTCAAGTTAAAAATAAAATTTAATCATGTATAAAAAAAATTTAAAAAATTCGAAATTTAGGCAAGTCCCTAAACAATACCCAAATTATACAGCAAGAGCAATTCACGCATGGAAAATTCCTAAACTCGCTTGAGGGTGTTCATATGACTTAAAACATGCAAAAAATGTCACAAAATGTTCTGAAAATACGAAAATTAACAAATTCGGTACAAAACCTTACAGAGCTAATTTTCAAATTTAAGTTAATTCAATTTGCATGAATTTTAACTCAATATTCCTAAGAAATGTGTTTATATCCAATTTTTTATGTTCTAAAATTTTAATTTACTTTGATTTGATTTGTGAAAAGTAAAAACAATTAGATATAAAGATAATTCTTAGGAATTTTCAGGAGTAAAGCATGCAAATTGAATTAACTTAAAGTTGAAAAATAGCTTTTGGTTTGAAAAAAAGGTTTTGTACCGAATTTGTTAATTGTCGTATTTTCAGAACATTTTGTGACATTTTTTGCATGTTTTAAGTCATATGAACACCCTCAAGCGAGTTTATGAATTTTCCATGAGTGAATTGCTCTTGCTGTATAATTTTGGGTATTGTTTAGGGACTTGCCTAAATTTCGAATTTTTTAATTTTTTTCTACATGATTAAATTTTATTTTTATCTTGAAATTTGGTAGTACTGTTCATTTATGAGTCAAAAGGATTTTAAATTTTTTTCAAAAAAAATTTTGAAAAAAAATTTTTTTTTATTAAATTTTTTCACTTTTTTAAATTTTGAAAAATATTTTTTAGAAAATGATGGTCATGATGCACATCAAATCAAAGAAAAAAAATTTACGAACCGAATGAGACTAATTTCAGGTTTTTAAGTTGTATAGTTCTAGAGTTATTAGCTTTTTAAAAATGCAGAAAAAACAACTTTACAAGATTTCTTTGAACATTAGAAAATTATATCTAACGAAAAAAGAGTGATAGAAGAATGGAACCTGAAAGATTATGTCTATAACTATATTAGTTCTTCATAAAAAATCATGAACAATATTTGAGAGTTTAACCTTTGGGTTTTTAGTTGTTTTGTAAAAAAAATCACAACTTTTTTGAAACTTCAAGGCCATTTTAAAGACGGAAGATATTTTTTGTTTTCCCCGAAATTTTGCACACGTGGTTAACTCACCAGTACACAACTTTTCCGCACTAGGCCATAATCAAAATAAAAAATATCGTTTTTTCGCTCCGCCCTAATGAACATGGCAACTCGAATTTCTGGAAAAAGCTTACCATAGTACTCTATTACCATAATAAAAATTCAAAAAATTTCAAACTTATTATTAAATACCAATTATTGGGCTTTTTCGGACTTGTGTTTTTTACTCAAAATACCGTTTTCTTATTCGCCTTTAAAAAAACCCTAAATATGTAAAAAATCGTTTGAAAATTTGATATGATGTATATTTTGAAGTCCTCTTTAATATTATGTCAAAGAAAAAATATATGTAAAGTGTTTAATGGGTTAAAAGCGAAAAAAATGCATTATCTCGACAGTGAAAAATGCCTGTAAATAATATATTGTCTCCACAAAATAAGAAACATGCATGCATTAGTGCATAAATTAAATGACATATAATGTCGTAATGTGAACTAGTAATGAAGTTAAAAAATAAAAAATAAAGCAGAGCGAGGGTAAATGAGAACCTAAATTACGAGCGAGATATACCCCACGCATTAACCAACAGAATAGATGGGTGGTATAGTGTCATTCGTGATACATTCATAGCTGTTTGAAAATATGAAAATTTACATTTAAAATTTCATTAAGATTCCTTTTGATAGCTTGAGGATTTTTCCAATCGAGCATAATTTTTATTTTCTAAATTGAGCCACGGGTAGTTTTGGAATTTATTGGATTTTACTACTTTCTGAAAATGGCATCACCAGGTTTGTTTACAACCACGGTCCTGAAATTGGCATGGCACCGTGCCGCGTGGTGTACTTATTTCCAGTAAGTTAAATGCTTATTGTAATGTATTTTATTTAGACAGTTATTTATTTAGTTTATTTTTCTAGTGTGGGCTGTTGTTAAGACGATGTCCGACTAGGGATAGTTGCCCCCCATATAATCCTTTTATTTGATTCATTCATTGTTAGCCATTTGGCTATGTGTGGACATTTGCCTTCTCTTACGAGTTGCTTTTTTATTTGATACATTTGTTTTTGTGTTGTTCCTTTAAAAAGAACAAGAATTTCATACTTAATATTTTACAATAATTTTTTTACTCAACCTTAGACAAAGTATATTCTCGTTTTAATGTTTTTCTGTAAAATAATCAAAATTGACTTCTATTTAACCAAAACTATCGAACTGATTTGAATGGAAAGGTCAGTGTATATGGGCTGATCTCTTAGAAAAGTATAATTTACTGTCCTTTGTTCACACCACAGCATCCTTTGGAGAGTGTTTTTCACTTCTTTTTACTACTAATTTGTCACCTTTCAATGATCAAAATACCAAGTATTTAAAGAACATTAACTTTAAATCTTGCTCTATTTTAGCTGATGCCAGTAGCGGTTCTTCCATAGGAGGACATACATGAGCACTAGGTGAGCACGTAACCCTCAGTGAAAGTCAGTGGCGGATCCAGGATTTGGTTTTGGGGGGGCTAAGAATTTTCTGAATCCAATTGAATCTTCTTGTTAATGGTAATACGGTAAAGGTAGTGAATTATCCTACTCAAAGGGGATCTGGGGGTCCTCCCCCAGAAAAATTTTTGGAAATTTAAGTCAAAAACCCCACTTTTTCAACTCGTTTTGGTACTCCTTATCCGAACTTCGAATATAGAATTTTTGCGTTTTGACAAACTTAGTTAAATATTAGTATTTTGGGGGGGGGGCTTCAGCCCGAAAGCCCCGCCCGTAAATCCGCCACTGGTGAAAGTGAATTAAATTGATTTATCAAAATAAAAAAAAATTCCAAATTTACAGTATTCTGGATGGGTTTCAAACCTCACTTCTATTCAATCATCAGTCAGTTAAAATTACCTGGACTTTAATCTCTCCAATTGGACTGTATTAGCCGCATGTTATTTACACAAGAAAATGTAAGAAAAGTTAAAAGAAACTTTTAATTGAGATATTTTAAAGGTGTTTTATTTTGATACTTAATTGTTTTTGGCAATTCAGTTTAAACCTGACTAATCCTAAAGTATTGGAAAAATCATAATCAAAATTTGGTTCTTTTCCATTATGCCGGCTCAAATCTTGCCAGGCAGACTTTTTGGCGACAGCACACAGTCACCGAAAGAAATCTCACGAAGCAACTTCCGTTGGGTTGCATCTCTATTGGCGACTTGCTGATATAATGGAAAGGTGGTTAATGAAGTGAATCCGGGCTGCAGATTTTCATCCCCATGTTTGGCGATAACAATTCAATGTTTGGATGCCATCGGTTTTCCACTTGGCGAAAAAAAATATCGTCAAATTCAGTTGCAGCCCGGATTCGCTTCATTTACCAGAAAAGTACCCTACATTTTTGGGGATTTTCGTGCATTATGAATATTTAACTTTCTACAGCTCATGCAACTGAGAAAAGCCCAGCATTAAAAAGCTGTATTTTGTTTGGATCAAAGTACAAAAAGATGTATCTAAATAAAAAGTCTTCATGATTTTTTTGCAAAATAAAAGGCTACTTCGTTTAAAGGGTGAATTGAAGTTAGTACCTATAATTTTATTTTCTAAACCTTTAATATAAATAATTATAATTGGGTATTGGGTAGCCCAATCCACCCCCCCCCCAACCTTTCAGTTTATGGGGTAATAGGGGGGGACCGGGAATTCTTTATTGTAAAAAGGTCAATACATACAAATTACACATTATAAAAGTCTAAAAAAAAAAATATATAACAATGCTGAGGAAACAGATTTAAAATGTTGAAATTCAAAGTAAAACATTAAAAAGCTTTTACAAAATGCGACAATCAAAATAAGTCATATTGTAAAAAGTTAAAATATACAAAATCCACAGTGTAAAAGGTCTATATATAAAAGTTGAGTAAAATAGATTTAAAATTTTAAAATTCAAAGTAAAAAATTAAAAGCTTTGTCAAAATGCGACACATTCAAATTGAAAGCTCCACTGCCGCAACCCCTCATCTCCGCCTCCGGGGCCAACTTGAGGCATCCGGTTGTCCCTGAGTTGCACCTGCCATGGTAAGTAGTCTGGTTGTCTCTTTGGCCACCAGCATCGCCATCCGTATTCTATATATGCTGTCAGGGTTTTTGGCAACTGATGCGAACCACTCCCTTTTACATTCCTCCGCCGGCCTTTTCAGATGGTAACGGACCGTGGAGGGGCAATGGAATGCATAGTGGTCCGCATCTCCAACATCACCGCAGGTGCATAGTCCACTGGCCATTCTGTGGAATCTGAGAAGGTATGCGGGGAATGGACCATGGCCAGTCAGGAACCAGACCAACTCCCTTAGCAGTGGGATACCCCTGCGGGAAGGCGCAATGAAGCCGCTGGTCCTGTCCGCACCATTGGTGTTCGTCACCCACACACCCCACTCCTCCATCTCCGAATACCGAAGGGAACGGGCAATTGCAGCACGAGGAATAGGAACCGGAGTGTCCGCACCAGACACGATCGCCCTCTTGGCCAATGAATCAGCTAACTCATTGCCCGGAATGCCCACGTGGGCCTTGACCCATGAGATGGTGAAATGATCAGACAGTTCAGCTGCGCTCATCCTGACTGAACGGACAAAGGTAGAGTTCAGGCAAAAAGACGTGAGACTCCTGATTGCGCTTAGACTATCGGAGTAGATGTTTGCTCTTACGTTGCCCTCGGCGCACCATCGGATCGCGCGGTCGATGGCCAGGAGCTCCGCCTGATAAACTGTGTTTGAATTTGAAAGCCTGAACGTCTCCTCATGTATCACCGTGTCCCCGTCAAACACACAGAAAGCTGCACCCACGCCGCCCTCCATTGCTGAACCATCCGTATATATGTCCAGGGGACAAGGATCTCGGCCGAGCCCGGGGACCAATCCGCTTATGCCCAAATCTCCAATTATAGCTCTGCCATCCAAAGGCAAACCCTGGAGGTGACTCGGCAGATAGAGAGGATCTCTTTTATTATAGGTCAAGAATTGCTTATGGAGTCTAAGCAAACTAGTATGTAGAGGAGGGATACCCGTAATCAGATTAAGGGCTATTCCAGGAGATGTTTTATAGCCACGGGTGAGTTGCAACAAGAATGGGCGCTGTAATGAGGCAAGTTGCTTTACTTGGAACTTAGTCTTCGGACAGCCCCAGACTGCAGCACCATAGTGGATAACTTTGTCGATGACCGAGAAGTACCAGGTGCGCAAGAGCCTTCTTTCCGTACCCCCAGGCAGTCTGTACATGGACTGAGCCAACTGGAAAGTTTTTTCTTTCAGGTATTTGATATGTGGGGTCCAACTTAAGCGATCATCGACAACAAGACCCAGATATTTAAGTGACGGACAAACCTTAATTCTCTGTCCCAGTCTAAAGGTAGGTTGCCTGGTCATCTTTCTACCCCTTGTAAACACGAGTGACTGCGTCTTCTCCACAGAAAGAACAAGCTGCAACTCCCCGAGTTTACAGTTAACCTCCTGGAGATGCTGGTTCGTATTCCTTTCGAGCTCACTGCGTGTGTTGCCGTATGTCAACATAGCCAAGTCATCGGCAAAGGCCTGTATGTGTAGTCCCGGTCCATTCACATAGAGAAGCCCGTTGATATGTAGGTTCCAGAGAATGGGGGACAGTGAGGAACCCTGAGGGCAGCCACGAGTAAGTCTAGAAGTATAAAGGAAAGCGCTTCCTCCCTCACCATAAGACACAGTTCGATTTACCAGATAGGAAATGAAAAAGTTTCTAAACCCATCTGGGACTCCCATGTTCTCAAGACCGCAAAGGCAAGTAGACCACACCAATGAATCAAAGGCACCCTCAACGTCGAGAGTGGTGAGGGCCGTGTGCACAGCTGCAGAGCCCCGGACCCTTTCAAGTAGGTGGTGTACAGCATCACTGCAACCCACTCCCTCTCGAAATCCAAACTGATTGGGATGGATGACAGAACCCGCATGCAACCAAACATTGAGCGAATGAACAAAAATTCTCTCAATTATTTTTCCCAAGGTGGGAAGCAGACATATGGGCCTAAAGTGATTGGGCTGTGAGCCATCCCGGTCCTTTTTAGGAATGAACTTAACCAGCCCTGTTCTGAGGCAAGAAGGGAAGTAAGATCTCTCAAGGGGGGACACAATAAGTGAGTGAAGGAGTCCTGGGAAGGAAATCCTGAAGCGCCTCCAGAAATCGTATGTGAGTAGGTCGGGACCAGGCGCTCTGCTCTTACCCAATCTCCCAAAGACAAAATCCAAAACCACAGCATCAACTGAGATACCAGAATCCACCTCGAGTAAATCCGGCATTGGATCATTAGAACTGGGGAAGAAGTGGTTCATAAGGACTTCAATCTTTTCGGCCCTAGACGTAAATCCAGCGCCAGGGAGGTAATGACTCTCAGGAGATAAATTGCTCCTTCTCCCAAATGTGTAGCGAAATAGGGACCCGAACTCCTCCCGGTTAGACGAACAGAAATCTCTCCACGCCGATTCTTTGGAAATCCTGATACTCTTTTTGTAAAGAGCCCGTTCCATCTTGTACCTTCTAATAATGTTAGGGAGGCAAGGGTGGTCCGGTCTAGAGCCCTTGATCTTGTGGATAGTTTTATATAAACTATTAATAACTCCTCTAAGTTTCTGGAGACCCGGATTCCACCACCTAACCTCGCGAGGTCTGTTAATCTTCCTCTGCTTCATCGTGGAGTGGGCGACCCCCACAATCTCAGCAAACACGGCCCCATAGGCGCGGTCAAAGTCGTCCACACTGGTAGTGTGAGCAATCATATCCTCGAGATCCAAAGACCGGGGCCTGAGCCTCGATTCAAACCTACTAAATTTTTTTAGATTGATTGAGTAACGTAGTTCTTGGCACGCAGACACAGCCCCTAGTTTAATAATGATATACTTATGGTCACTGGCAGTTTCCTCCAGAAGAACCTCGCGGCCGCTGATCATACCACACATTCGTGACGAAGACAGCTGAAGGTCAGGCCAACCTCGTCCATCTCGGGCCTCAAATGAGGGGGGGTCGTCATCTCTATTCAGAAGCACCAGTCGGTGCTGAATAATGAATGATTCAATCATAGTGCCTCTTCTATTTCTTGAACCGTATCCCCAAAGGGTCGAGTGAGCATTAAAGTCGCCTGATATAAAGAGCAGCTCCCTGTCCAAAAAGGCCAAGGAATCAAGTTCTTCCAAAAGCTCATAGTTATCATCATGAGGAGGCAAGTATACAGATGTAAGAAGTGCCATCTTTCCGTCTATCATAATCTCCGCGGTGACCGTATTATTGGTTCTGTGGAAAAGGGAGGAAGGCGCAGTAGATCCGTTTATCAACAGAGAACAAGTCATATTTATACTGTTATAAGCAGCGAATCTGGCAGGAATACTGATTGGGCGTTCTTTGTAGATGTAACCCTCTTGGAGAAAAATAACGTCCAGATCAGAATCTTCAGCATACTTGGAGAGAGCCGACATTGCGGCAAAACAGTGATTGGCGTTAATTTGTAAAAAAGAAAGACCTCTGTTATCACTGGCCATAGTCAGTCCTTGCTCTCTGCAGCTTTACAAGTCTCTCATATTGCTGACAGTGGTCAGTCTCCAGGCAAGAATGTGGCAGCTCGCAGTTTATACACTTTCTTGGATTTGGGCACGTGCTCTTTTGATGCCTCTCCTGTCCTCCACAGTACAGGCAACGTTCCCTGGACACACACTTAGTCTTGGAGTGACCCAAGACCCCACATCCAGTGCACAAAGGCACCTTGTTAAATTCGCCTACCGGACAGCTCTGGCATCCAAGGAATACCCTGCCGGATCCTATAAATCTGTGGAATAGCATAGGGTTAAGCCTTATGACCCAACAATGGCCACGCTTTGCGCTAAAAGTGAAGAGAGGCTCGAACACCCTCGAATAATTATAATTGGGATTTAACTCAAAATTTTTTTCTTTTAATTCTTATTTGCAGTTAATATTTATTTTTATATCTATGTAATTTGAGTATGCTACCACCACAGAGAAAAATCCTTACAGAGGGTCCATAACGACATTTTCAAAAGTTTGATGGATATGAGGGCGCCACGAGGAACTATAAATGATTGACAGATGAATCAACGTTACATTTTGGTGTTCGAACCTGTGATTGGTTGTCACTCAATCTGCTATTTTCGAAGGAGAAGGAAAAAGTTTTTCTTGTCCAATCAGGCTTTTTCTTCCTGCCTTCCGTGACGTAGGTGTGATCACAGCGCCAAAAAAGCCCCACATCCATCCAATTTTTCCATTTCCATTAGCGCCTATGGCTACAGACTCTCTGTTCTAGTACTCTGTGGCTACCACTACCTTCATTCAATTTAAACATAACCTTTTTGGCGCTTAAAGCTGTTTCACATCACAGCAACATGTTAACTGTATGAGATTAGGAATTCCTTGGCCATCTGACCAGTTGACTTGGCCAGTTGACACATTGTTTCACATCACAACAACATGCCAACTGTATGGGATTATGAATGAGATGGCCCATGAAAGATTTACAAAATCCTGCCTGAAAGATTTACAAAATCTTAATTTATTACCAACAAAGTTTTTTTACAATTCAGCCCCCCAACAAAATGGTAATATCCATAATTATTGAACTAACTTTTGTCTTCTACTTTCAGGCCCACCTCCCCTGCATGAAACTGGCTGCTGATGTTGTCACCTGAATACTTGTGGAGAGTAGGATCAACATAAAATTGACAAAATCCTGGATGGGCGTTGATTAAAGTAAGTAACTTTTGTCTTGAGTTTTTTTATTAAAAAGGGCGTTTCTGGTTTCCCTCTAGAAATTCGTTTTCAAAATTTGACCATCATAATGAAGGTATAGCTAATATTTGTTGTACAAAGCATACATATTAATTAATTTCAAAATACTCAAATTAAACCTAAACCAATGCTTGAGTTAGTAAAATCTTTTTTTACCAGAAATTAAACATTTTGGGGAACATAAATGTTGAATATTTGGGGGAACAGATTTAAATATTCCTGGGACAGAATTTGTTAAAAACAACTTTTCACACACAAAAATATTTCTTATAATATTTTCTGCAAATTAATGAAGTGCATCCAGTTGTTTGAATTTTGACTTAAAATATAATGATTCCTAGTGATCATCTAATTCAGCGTTTCTCAAACCGGGGTTCCGCAAGGCTTCCTCAAGGGTTCTGCAAGGGATCCGAAAATACCTTTTTTTTTCATACATTTTAGGATAACCCTAAATAAATTAAGGAACAGCCAGCCAAAAATGCGAGCCAGTGTTTTTCCGTTGAAAATTTTCTTCTGCTTCTGTAGCCTTTGGTGTTCTAAAGGGGTCACAGAAGATAAACACTAGCTTGAAGGGGAATTTCAAAATAAATTTCTGAGGGATGACCCCTAGCCCCCCTTAAAATTTTGACGTTAATTATATTTCCCCCCTTGAAAATTCTGTGTTTTACAAGGAACTGTTCTTTTCAAATGAAACTCAAGGGGTCTTAAATACGCTGAAACTACTTTAAGTGGCAAATTTCGAAACATTTTCAAGGGAGAATTCTGAAATTCTCTCAAAAATTTTGACGCCTGTTATATACAGTGTTTTTCCATTGAACATTCTGCTGTCTCAAGAAGCTTTTCTCCTTGGGTGTTCCACAAAAAAGTTTCAAATGATAAAACACTAGTTTAAAGGAGAATTTTCAAAATAAATTCTGAGGGAGGACAAAACAGCAAGAAAAAATATTGTATCATGGCAGTGGCGTATATAAGGGGAGGCCGAGGGGGCCCTCCGTCCCCCAAAATTTGGACTAGGCATACCAAAACACGTTAAAACCCTGCTATTTAGGGTCAAATTTTCTGGGGGAGGACCCCTAAATCCCCCTTTAGTACATGAAATTGTGTTATTTTTTATTATGTTTTCATGAAAGTTATAATCCTACCTAAAAATGTATGTCCAAAATTTGGATTAAATGTTCCAAAAACAATTCAAAACCCAGTTTGTTGGGTCAAATTTCTAAAAGTTATCTGGGGCTGGACCCCCCAGACCCCCCTTTCCTACTTAAAACTTTATTAATCACAATTTTTATGATGTTAAGTTCTCTTGAATGCAAATTTCACCAAAAATGCATTAAAAAGCTACGTTAAACCTATTTTAAATGTGTACTGGAGGGGTTGAGTAATACTTTTGGGGCCCTCCCGAAATAAATTTCTATATACGCCAATGTTGCATGGACACTAGGGTTCCCCGGAACTTGGACTTTGTCAAAAGGGTTCCTTGAGAGTAAAAAGGTTAAGAAACGCTGATCTAAATACTGTGATAATTATTCTGAAGCAACAACAGTAGGAAGAAATCCTAAAACTTTCTGCACTATATTTTCTATATCATCTAAGCCTGCGCCCAGGAGTTTGATTCCTCTGTGGAAGGATTTACAAAATCCCGATTTATTACCTACAAATAAATAATTTTTTTACAATTCATCACCCTGTCTAAATGGTAATATTCATAACTATTGAACTAACTTATGTCTTCTACCTTCAGGCCCACCTCCCCTGCATGAGACTGGCTGCTGATGTTGTTACCTGAATACTTATGGATAGTAGGATAAACATAAAAGAAATCTTGGATGGGCGTTGATTAAAGTAAGTAGCTTTTGTCTTGTGAGTGTTTTTATAATTACTTTTTTATTAAAAATTGTGTTTCTGGGTTCCCCTAGAAATTTGTTTTCAAAATTTGACCCTCATAATGAAGGTATAGCTTTTTTGTTGTGCAAAGAATACATTTTAATAATTTTTATAACTCTATAAGGTAAATGTGGGTATACTGGACACTGTACCAATAGTGGTAGGCTTACCATATTTTCTGGGGGCCAACCCAGGACATATTTTTGAAATTTCTTTATAAGAGCCGTATCAAATTACCAAAGATTAAAACTAAGAAAAAACTATTCAAACAAATAAACATTAAACAAAAATATCAAATTTTATTTTTTCATTTATCATTACGTTTTCAAAAATTGTCTGGTTGACTTAATTTTTATCACAAAATTCACTTAAAGTAAGTTTTCTGAAGTAATACAGATGTTAGAAAACGTAAAAAAAACGCAATTTTAAATAGTTTGTGGTCGGGATTTTTTCATAAAAATATCTGGTAATTCTAAATGTATGAAACCCCGGACATTTTAGCATCCCAGGACATTTCCCCAGACAGCTCTTAAAACCCCGGACTGTCCGGGGTAATCCCGGACGTATGGTAAGCCTAAATAGTGACCACCTAGCTGATTAATATTAAATAGAATAAGTTAGAGGTATCAAACAGCATCAAAATTTATAGGCATATTAGATTGTGCCATCAGGTAAACAAAACTACCTACTACAAAAATCCTAAGGGTTATAACTAACACTGAATAACGTGGTAAAGGCCTTTTTCTTAGGCTTCTGTGATGGACATAATTGGAAATTTTTAACTTTAGTAAATAATTCCTATTTGAATATACTGCATTGTAATTTTGTCAAAATTTTTATTTCCTACAGGTGCTGATGGCAGCTGCACTCGAATAAATCGCACTGCCAAGTACCACCAGCCAGGTCTGAAGTGCATTGAGAGAAGTTAAATTTCATTTGGTTAGTACATTTTTATTAAAAAATGCTGTTTATATTTCTGTTAAGCTACCTCCCCAAAAAATATAATGTTTTGGTTAATTAACTGTGTTGAATGTTGCAACTTTGTTTAATGATTCCCTGCATTTAGATATTATTTGATCTTGAATATCTTTTTCATATTCCTACTACAAAAATCCTAAGGGTTATAACTAACACTGAATAACGTGATAAGGGCCTTTTTCTTAGGGTTCTGTGATGGACATAATCTTAGAATTTTTAACTTAATTAACTAATTCTTATTTGAATATACTGCATTGTAATTTTGTCAAAATTTTTATTTCCTACAGGTGCTGATGGAAGCTGTCAAGGACTCAAATAGCTCTGCCAAGTACCACCAGCCAGGTCTGAAGTGCATAGAGGGAAGTTAAATTTCATTTGGTTAGTACATTTTTATTAAAAAAATGCTGTTTTTTTCTGTTAAGCTACCCCCACCCGAAAAATATTGTTTTGGTTTGTTCTTACTTAGTGTTGAATTTTACAACTTTAGTATTTCCCTCCCCTCCAAATGTGAAATTTTGAAGGAGATCCTCTAAATTTCACATGGTGTCGACAAATATCTGGTCCCAAAAAAGATGGTTAAGTAAGGTTTTACAATCTAAAAGAGTTATATTAAAGGATAATGTTATTATATTTTCTGGTGACTTCTTTGATTAAGACTAATTTAAATACTAACTGACATGAGTTATTTTTGGAGTGCACAGTTCCCCCTCTAATCACACCTCTACACTAGGCTGTTAATGTAAGCTAGTGTTTAAGAATATTTTATATACAGTTTACTCTTGATGTGACAAAGTTGAAAGGACTGAAAAGATAATAGTTTTTAGCTCAAGTAAAATTAGAGGAATATACCTAATGTGTCTAGGATGAAAATATTTGTAAAAAAGATTTATGACCTAATTAAAATTGTCTTTTTGAAAGTATTTCACCACAAACTTGGTTCAGATTTAGCTGCAACATTAATTTTAGTGATTGTTATTTTATATTTAGTTTTTAAAAAATTATTAGATGATAATTTAAGTAAAGCTGATTTTTTATTACCTTTTAGGAAATGTCATATGTATACCAAGTCCTGCTGCTTGGAATATGTTTATCTGCTTATGTGACAAGTGCCTACTTCCAAGTCCTACATTGTTACTAATATGTTTTTCCCTCAAGCTTATGGTTGTTACAGTAACAAATTAAACAATAAAATAAAAAAAATTAAGTCAACTGTGTTTTGCTTACATTTTAGTTATTTTTATGTCTACTATCAAATAAAAAAAAATCAAGTGTAAATTAACTAATTCATTCTTAAGTATCTAAAAATGTGTTACAAAAATTATAAATTCTAATTTGGAAAATTAATATTTTTGGATAAGCATTAGCATTTAATGCATTAAAAATTAAGATGACTAAATAATTTGAAATTAGGTTAAACATGTTATAGGTGCCTTTTGTTGATTTTTAGTAGAAGAACTTCAAAATCCTTTTAATACATAATATAATCGTTCATTTATTCTGAAATTCAATTGGAAAGTTATTATAAAAGATGCTTATGCAACCTCTTCAGACCCGAGGTATAAAAAAATTCTTTCAACTCAAATTTTTTTCTTAAAATAGTATTAAAATGCTTCACAAAGTTCATAAAAATCTTCAATTCAAGAAAATGTTTTTTAGGGGGCTTACAATTTAAGGTCCACCCTGGTGGACCTCAGTTCTAAACGTAGTAAAACATGACACAATTCCTATGGTATAAAATTGTTACTTTCTATAATTATAATTTAAATAAATGAATTATTTATAATTTTTTTGTCATAGTAGGTTATTTGAAGGTTGTAACTTAATTTCCTTTTTAAAATAAATAACTTTTTAGAAAATTTAATTTTTTAAAAATTCAAAAATTTCATTTTTAGAGGCATAGAAAACTTTTTGTGCATGTTTTAAACATTTTTATGCAATAATCGAAGTAAATGTACATTTATACTGTAGAAAATAGTATTCATTTTGAGTTTTACAGAATTTATTTTAAAAATTTTTGAAAAATTTAAAAAATTTTGAAAAAAAAATTTTTTAAATTTGTTTTTTCTTTATGAAATTCAAATTTTTAAATGACAAATATAATTATTATCATTTAAATTATAAAATAAGTTTTTTAAATTCTCAAAATAGTTTATTTACCCGTTTTTTATTAATTTTTACTCCTACACAATTACCATCGTTAAGAACCAAGTTCCACCCTGGTGGACCTCTCTATATCTTGCTCTCCAAAACTCAAAATTTGTTGGATTTCTTTACAAACTGTTTTGTTCTACTTGAAAGGATACTAATTAATAATACTAGTCAAATTAAGTCTCATAAATAAATTAAATTAGGTTTAAATTAATTAATATTCCCAAGTTTTAGATACGACGCCATTTTTTGCAAAATCCTCTTTTTAAATATGTGCTGTGAGCAAAATTTTGTTTTAAAGCGCCATCTCTCGATTGAAATAGGAAGTAAAAACATCAAATAATACATATTTCAGCTTTTAGCTGATAATTTTTAATAAAAAGTTTGTTTTTGAGGGGGTAAGCGAAGGTCCACCACGGTGGAACTGGGGCGTGAAGAGGATAAAGAAAATATTTATGAAAACTTGTTAAAAAGAAGATAAATATGTATCCATGTTGTTACCCCCACAGAAAATTAATATGGAGAATAATTATAAATATCAGTAATTTAAATTACCAATATGTTGGTTAAAAGGTGCTATTAATTGCTGCTTCTCTTAAAATAAAAGTAAAAACATTTAATCTAAATATAGCACTAACAGAAATATATTAAATGCATATACTATATGGTTGCAGTTAATGCGAATTCGCATCTATATCACGCTGCGATCCCGCAGTGACATCACATTGTGATCGAGATGCGATATCACATAAGTATTACAGAGCGACATCGCACGTCGCAGTGATATCACCACGGTTTCACATTGTGGCATGCATCACATGTGTCACAAGGGGATATCGTAGTGATATCCTCGAGTGACGCGCCACGCTGTGATATCGTCGCGTTATCACAACGGCGTCACATTGTGATATGTATCACATGAGTGTCACAAGGGGATCTCATGGTGATATCCTCGAGTGACGCGCCGCGCTGTGATATCTTTGCGTTATCACAACGGCGTCACATTGTGACATGTATCACATGAGTGTCACAAGGGGATATCGTAGCGATATCCTTGAGTGACGCGCCACGCTGTGATATCGTCGCGTTATCACAACGGCGTCACATTGTGACATGTATCACATGAGTGTCACAAGGGGATCTCATGGTGATATCCTCGAGTGACGCGCCGCGCTGTGATATCTTTGCGTTATCACAACGACGTCACATTGTGACATGTATCACATGAGTGTCACAAGGGGATCTCATGGTGATATCCTCGAGTGATGCGCCGCGCTGTGATATCGTCGCGATATCACATATAAGTCACAAAGTGATACGTCACATTGTGATAACGATGCGATATCCCATAGACATCACTTTGTCACCAGCTCATCACAGTGTGATATCCCAGTGATGTCACTAATTATCACAAATATTTATCACAAAAAATGGACATAGGAGAATCACAGGGATATCACAGTGATATCACAATCACATCTGTGACACCTATGTGATTATCACAAAATTATCACATTTCTATCACATGGCTATTAGGGTATTCACCGGCAGTCACTTTACTGATTTAAAGAAGAAAAGCTATTTTTCCCCAATCAAAGGTTTAGGGCCTCCGCATAGTCGATCTGAAAACTAGAATCTGGAGAAATTCGATCCCCCGCACGCGGTCCCCTCGCAACCTTCGCAATACAAAAAAGGGGGTTGGGATCGTTAATTATCTTCCTGGACAGAAAAGTAAACAGATCCCCTCTCGGACGCCTCTCTAAGGTCAAACTGCCTGTGACTACGGCAGTAAGGCGATCAGTGCAGATGGTAACTAAGTCTCTGTATGTAAATGGCTTCTAATGAAGACTGATCAAAATACGGACTGTTACAGGCCGGAGCGGAGACCGCCTGAACGAGCTGATAGAAGTGTGGATCCGCGATCGGGGCCTCCGGGCCTTTGGGCGCGTGGGACCTTCACCACGTGCTCCGCCTGGAGCACGTGGTGATCGCGTGGCAAGGGGAGATCCTCGTGGGCAGGCGATCAGACGACCGGTAGGCGGTAGGTGCAGGAGTACTACTTGGATCTCGTGCCTACATACATGGTGGGAGACACTACTTTTGAAGCTTTTAGTCACCACTTTAATTTTTAACTAATAAAATTTAAATATTTCAAAAATATTAATTACAAACGTATTGATCTTAAATGCATTACCTAATTGCAGACTGCATGAAAATTTACATGTGGTCTAAGTAACTATGAGATATTTCTTTTGTAACGTCTGCAGATAGATAGTTACGTTATTTAAATCCTTTCAACGCGGCGGGACACCAGCTTGTAACATCATTGTTGTTGTTGTTGAAATGTGGTTATGGGAAGGTTTATGCGTCTCCTATTAAACCCCCCCCTTCGGACAGCAAAGTTATTTCACTGTAATAATCACTTGAAGGATAAAATGTTGGAATAATTCGTAAATTGTAGACAGCATGTAATTTTTTGCATTTAAGTATGTGAAGCTTGGGTCCTTAACTAGAAAAATACAGATAGGTTGCTAGTTTGGGAACGCAGAATCTTAAGAAAAATTTTTGATGATATTCAAGAAAATGGAATTTGGAGAAATAAAAATACTAGAGAAGTAGTAGAGAAATATACAAGGGAATTGATATTGTAATGGACATTAAGATCAGACGCCTCAGATGGCTAGGGATTATATCAAGAATGGAGGAGGGTAGAAACGTAAGAAAATTTTTTAACGCCAGAGTTATGGGGTCCAAACCTCGTGGGCGCCCTAAGAAAAGGTGGCTGGTTAAGGGGGGTCATCCTAAACCAGGCCCATGCCCTATAGAGTGCGTCTATACTTTTATGATAGCCTGTTTAATGGTCCCGCTTACATGGTGGGGTCAATAAATAAGCGGACAAAAGAATTCCCCTCTTCTGAAGGGGATGCCAGGGGAAACCACACAAACAGATGAGGGATTCTCCCTCTAACAGCACAAAGTGCCTGTCTAAACTTTTACAACCGAAAGAACCGCCGGGCTTCAGGCACTAAGGGGATATAAAAATCTCCCCAATCTCTCTGTCGGGTTAGGGGATTTCCCCTAGCATCCCCTTTAGAGCAGGGGAATTCGCTAATTGACCCAATCAAGTAAGCGGTACAATAAACAGGCCATCGTGAAAGTCGGTCTACTACTATTCGGCGCGGGCCGATTCGGCGCTGGCTGTTTCGGCGCCAGAAATAAAATGAAAGTAAATAGAACTCTTTCATAATCCTTCTAAAAATTTGAAGAAAAAAAAAATTTTGTCTCGCGCCGAAACGGGCCGGCGCCCAAACGGCCAGCGCCCAAACGGCCGCGCCGAATCGTCCCATTCCGCGTGAAAGTATAGACGCGCCAAAAGAGATCGGGAAGATTCTTATCTCCCCATACTGCCCGAAGGACAGCGGTTCTCTAGGTTGTAAACGTATGGACGTTGTTACAAAACTGAAATGAGTATTTTGTGTATGGATTTTTCTATGAACAAGCTGTTCTCTAGACTTGTGAAGTGAATTACTTTCTGTATATAAGATAGTGTATTAGTTTAGATTAGGATTGACTTTAGTTAGAATAAATGAATTAGCAGATGCATGGGTTTTTTTTTCGAGTCGAAGCACAGGTTTAGTTAGTTTTTACATCATAGAGGCGTCCGCGACGGGACTATTGCCTATGCTTCGATTGCTCGTACTTGGATTGCTCGTTCTAGCAAGGGTGGGTTCAAACCAGATTTTCGGGGGGGGGCATATCGGAAGGCATGTTACTTTCCAAATTTTTAGAGCCCCGAAACAAAAAACCGGACGAAATAATTTCTGAGGGCTATAACCAGACATTTGTTTGAGAGGTGTTTTAGTTCCCAATGTTTTTCGAAGGTGTTTTCCGATTATTCGGGCATTGAAAATCTCCCCCCATCTCATTGAGGCCCAATAGGTGAGGCCAATTAGCGAACAAAAGAAGTTCCCCTCTTCTGAGGGTAAACCCCACAAAGAAAAGGAGGAGATAGAAGTGAGAATTTATCTCTCCTCCACTGGTTGTCGAGCCCATATTAAAACTCTAGGGCTGTAATGCCATGGTGAATGGATTTGTTGGTTCTGTGTGTTAAACCCCATTTTCCTCAGCCTAATGATCTCCCTCTGTTCCAGGCGCTAATCCGAGGGGTCCACGAGGCGGTGGTTCGAGGCAACCTGGGTGAGGTAGAAGGGGTGCTGACGCGGAAGAGGTTCTCCCTGAGCCGCGACCACCTAGGGCAGGGGTTCTCAAACTTTTTCAGCCGCGGCACCCTAAGCACGCTAAACAAATTTCGGGGCACCCCCCCAAAAAAGACTAAAATTTTGTGAAAATAAGGTGTCCACGAATTCGCCAGCGGTGTATTAGGAAATTTATTTCAGGAGGGGCCTAAAATTATCCCTCAACCCTCCCATGTATATTTAATAAAATAAGGTGTAATGTAGTTTGTCTTTTTTAGGTAGAATTTACGTTATAAGAGAATTTTATTTAAGAAATGTTGCAATAAAGTTCGCAGTATCAAAAGGGGGGTCTGGGGGTTCTCCCCCAGAAAAATTTTAGAAAGTTGACTATAAAAGACAGGGTTTTAAGTAGTTTTATTTAGTACGCCTATTCCGAAATTTAGATTTACATTTTCGGCAGGATTTGCACTTTGATGAACTTAATATAATATAAAAAGTGAATAATAGAGTTCCAAGTACAAAAGGGGATATGGAGGTCATCCCCCAAAAATTATTTGATGCTAAGAAACAGGGTTTTAACTTGTTTTGGTAGACCAAGTCCGAGTTCCGGTGGCACAGGGCACTCTCTGGCCCCTTATACAGGGTGTCCCATAAATAATGGGTCAACTTCTAGGGGGGATAGTAGACACCTAGAAGAGTCAGAATCACATAGGATTGGGGGGTCCCAGACCAAATCCCAGGGAGTTAAAAATGGAGCGACACCCAAAAAAAGTTATTGAAAAATTCAATTTGTAGAAGAACTACTATTGGTAAAAATTTAATTATGGTCTCAAAAATTGTGGTTTAATATTATCTTTAAAATTATCTCAAAAGTCTTCACATTAAAATTTGTTTAATATGAAAAAAGTTTAAAAACCACAAAAAAATGTGAAAATTCTGCCAAAACCTCATTTTGTATTTCGAAATCCTTTCTTTTGATATTATAATCTGAAAGATCATAGTTGTAAACCATTAAGTCCAAAGTTTCACTCAAAAACCATCAATATTAAATGCTTAAGAACCTGTTAAAGCATGGTTTAAGTCCGTTTTTTGCGTCCGCTAACTGCCGTTTTGGAAACGGCTATAGGAAACCAGTTCGCGCTCGCAAAAAACGAACTTTAACAGGATCTCAAGCATTTAATATTGATGGTTTTTGAGTGAAACTTTGGAATTAATGGTTTACAACTATGATCTTTCAGATTATAATATCAAAAGAAAGGATTTCGAAATACAAAATGAGGTTTTGGCAGAATTTTCACATTTTTTTGAGGTTTTTAAACTTTTTTCATAAAAAAACAAATTTAAATGTGAAGACTTTTGGGATAATTTTAAATATCATATTAAACCACAATTTTTGAGACCATAATTAAATTTTTACCAATAGTAGTTCTTCTACAAATTGAATTTTTCAATAATTTTTTTGGGGTGTCGCTCCATTTTTAACTCCCTGGGATTTGGTCTGGGACCCCCCAATCCTATGTGATTCTGACTCGTCTAGGTGTCTACTATCCCCCCTAGAAGTGTGACCCATTATTTATGGGACACCCTGTATATGCCTTTGAGAGATCCGTACTCTTTTTCATTCCCAACAATTTTTTTGTTACTTCTGTACAACTGCAGTTTCACCAAATGAAAAAGAAAATAGGTATGTATTTGTCCCTTTTTCTGTGAAAAGAAGTGTTTTTGATCGTTTATTTTGTGTAAGTTGTAAAAGAGATTTTTGGCATTTTACAAACCCAAGAATAAAAGGAAAAAAGAGTGGAAAAGTTGGATAATATTCACTGTTTTCACCCCCTATAAACAGTTAAGAAGATTTGTTCCATAAATAAAATTTCCTAATTTTTTTGCAACCTTTCTTGGATATTGTCGCGGCACCCCTGGCATATCCTCGCGGCACCCCAGGGTGCCGCGGCACACAGTTTGAGAACCTCTGACCTAGGGGCCAGCCCTTTGCACCTGGCTGTCTTACACGCCCACCAGGAGGTGCTGCAGTACATCGTGAGGAACTTCCCTGAAGCCCTCTACGGACCTTACAAAGCAAGGACTAGTTTGTTGCAACACTCACCAATCAAAATATTTGCATTTTATTTATTTATTAAAAATCCTTCAAAAATTTTGAGTCATCAATGTCGAGGATCATTTAAAGAAATGCATGATGCCATGCATAGTATATGGAATATAAAACGGATTTAAATTTTAATTTATTTCTATAGAGCAGTGGTTCCCAAACTATTTTGGTCGTGGAACCCCCAAATTTTTTGCCAATGATCCCGGAACCCTGAATATTTTTTAATCAACGACTTTTCAAAATTTAATATATATTAAATGAAACCGAGCCCGGGTCCAGGGAGGCATTTTTCCAGACAATCAACTTTATCTTTTGGCAAAAATGTCAAATTCTTAGGGATTTTCCAAAAGTATCACGCAAGATCCCCTTCTAGTACCGCTGGGGGGATTGGGGTCCACCCCCAGAAAAATTTTGAAATTTGACTTGTAAAAGTAGAGTTTTAACTCATTTTAAGAAGCTTTTTAGGGCCAAGAGGAGAATTCTCCAGACCATAACCTTTATCTTTTGACAAAAAATGTCAAAATGTTGGGGATTTTCCGAAAAGTATCGCAAAAGATCCCCTTGTGATACCGTGGAGGGGTCTGGGGGTCCTCCCCCAGAAAACATTTTGAAATTTGACTGGTAAAAGTAAGGTTTTAACTCAATTTTGAGAACATTTTTGGGTACAAGAGGGGCGGCGCTGTCCATTCTTATTTTTTACACCATTCTAATTTTTTTAATGAAATAAAGTTTGTCCCATGGAACCCCTAAATTTTTGAACCCACTTTGGGAACCACTGCTATAGAGCTTCATACAAAGACATTTTTAATTTTTTTTTCTGATCATTAGTTAATTTAAAAAATATTAAAAACTACAATGGGCAGAAGGTTTTGGGGTTTGGTGCATGACGCCACTTCTGTCTTCGGCACGACACACTTGTGCGTAAGCGTTTCCGGCAATGGTTAAATCCTTTAAAATGATTTCCAATAGTCGAAATCTTGAATTTCAACAAGTGTTGTATTTCCCATTTATTATAAAAACAGCAAGAAACCAAAAAAATGAGAAGAAAAACAAACGAATGAATACCAATTAATAAATAAATAAAAGGTAAATATTTTTTTAAATTATGAGATATCATTAAAGCAATAGCTTGTGCATGATATCTAAAAAAATCCTATTATATGGTAATTATTGACAACGCTATTGGGATTTATTTAGATATTGCTCTAAAATATTTTCAATCATGTTGTGCGCTTTTGTGAATTTGGTGATATTTGTTTTAAAATCTGCGTAAAAAAAGCAACAACGAATAGTTCTGCTGTTTCAGAAACTTTTCGTTTTTGGAAGTTTAAACTCTCATTAAGCTAAGGTCATTTTCGTTAAGCTAACAAATGAGATAATTAGGTGTGAAGTTATTTAATGTCAAAGTTGAAAATTATTTTTTTTCTCCTGGCTTGTTCGCCCTCAGCAAAATCTATTCTCAAAAGAAATATGATTTTTTGCAGCCGCATACTCTTAGATATGAAGTTTTAAACCTTATGGCCTTATTTTTTTTCAAATTAGTTTTGGAGTAATTAAATTTTAATTTAAAATTTAAGTATAAAGCTTAAAAGTAATCGTAAAATTTGAAATTGGTAAAACTTGAAGCCCTCGACGGACCTGACAAAGTAAGGATTATTTTGTTCCAACACTCACCACTCAAAATATTGGCATTTTATTTATTTATTAATAATCCATGTGTAACACTTTAGTCCAGTCTTGTGTATAGCAAATTTATTAAAAAAGTGCATGTCTCTGTGCACAATTCGTATTGTTATAGCAGTGATTCTCAATGGGACCGCTACCACCCCCTGGGGGCGGGCAGTGAACCTGTTTCGGGCGGTAAGGGGCGATGAGCAAGGACTGTAAGAAAAAGCTTTTAATCGCCAATATTTTAAATTAATTGTGGAGATAACAATACCTTGTTGTAACCCATATAATATTCAGTACATTATTTCTTTACTTCATAGGCAGTTTTTCTGGCGTAAATGAATGTTTATGGAATGGATAAATGTGTATCATTTTAAGCTAGATATTGCAAAATTTTATATAGTTTTGTGTGATTTTTACAATAAAGAAAACCTGATGGATAATATAATGTCCTTTTCCCCCGCATCATTAATTATGTAAGAGTTTTAGGTGCTATGAAGCACAAAATGCAAACGAATAGGATAGAAAATTATTTTGAAAGGTTTAGGTAAATCATCTCACGTGGGGGGAAGGGGGGACCAGCAAAATATCACCAATGGGGAAGGGGGGTGTCTAGATTTTGGAAAAAACACCTCACGTAATTTATGGATGTCCCCTTAGAAATAAGAACACTGAAAAGAATAAAATCCCATATACTCTGTAGGCCCTCCATATACTCTGAAGAGTATCAGCTGGTTGCCGAGTTCTGATTTAACAAATATACAGGGTGTTTCAAAACTCTGTTTCGCGGCTTTTATTTGGAACAAACGCGTGTTCTAGGGCCACGGAAGTAAGTTCTACCCATAGGTAAGTGACCCTGAAGAATCCATTGAGAGGATTTACAGCACCCCTAGAGGTGAAATAAAAAATTTAGTAAAATTAATTTAAAAACTGAAGGAGAATCGTGAATATCTCCGCAAATATTCACCATATTTTCAGTTAGTTGTTCATGTGGCAACAATATTATCACTGAGGTTTTTGCTCTATCTGCTTTAGTTTTTAAATAAGTTTTTTTACTTCTTTATTTCTTCGCTAGGGATGCTCTAAGTCATGTCAATGGATTCTCCAGGGTCAGTTACCTATGGGTAGACCTGACTTCCGTGAACCAAGGGCATGTTGGTTGCAAATAAAAGCCGCGAAACGGACTTTTGAAACTCCCTGTATGGTTGCCTAAGTTTACTAATAATATAATTAAAATTACTTTTATTATTAAGTTCCCCATAACCTTAATTGCAAAATTTTCTCAGTGGGGGGCGTCGAAAATTCTCCGCAACTTAGGGGGGCGGTATAGCGATAAAAAGGTTGAGAACCACTGATTTTTACGGCACGGTCACCCTGAGCTCAAGATCAAGCGTATCTCCCCGATCTCTTTGTGTGGTTAGGTGAGGTCAATTATAGCGAACAAAAGAGTGGTGCATATATCCACTGCCCGATAAGATCCGCCTGATTCTGCGCGCAGGGTGACTGTGGCCATAGTGTTGGTAGATTGCTGTTTAATTCGGTAACAAAAGTGGAATGCCCTTACAGGAGAATGTCGATGACTTGGTAGATAGTTTTACAGCGGCTGGGAGAAAAACTTCTCTGGGAATAATGGAAATAAGAGAAAGAATAAGAGAAGACCTTCTAGACTTCAGTTCGAGGTGGTGTTTTCTTTTTGTTCGCTAACTGACCGCTAGTGGCCTGAGACATGCTTTCTCCAGCGTTGTAAAACTCTCCCTACCCAGCCTATAGATCAGAAATCGCAAACTCGCTGCACCAGTGCAAATAACTATGTATGTAACAACTCAACCCTTCTCGGATACTGAGGCGAGCGAGCGCCCCCTTACGGCCGTTACGTTATTAATATAACTTAATATTTGTATATAGACTTAATATTTATGTAATATATAGACTTAATATTCAATACGATGGGGGAGGGGCACCGATATTTTTTAAAACACCTCCAATACTGCGTTGTTTTGAAAACAATGATGTCATTAAATCCAATAAACTTTAAACGTTTACCCTTCTAGGGTGAAAGTGCCTCGTGTCACCCCCTAGGAGAATTTGTTGAATGTTGTTAAAAAAAATTAAATTCTTTAAAAAATAATTTATTTTAAAAATTAAAACCTTCAAAAGTCCAGTCTTCAAATAACCTACTATGACAAAAAAAATTATGAATAATTCAAAAATTTATATAATTAAAGAAAGTAACAATTTTATATTACAAGAATTATGCCATGTTTTACTACGTTGAGTATTGAGCTCCACCATGCAAGCCCCTTGAAAAACTTTGTCTTGAATTGGATATTTGTGTTAACTATTTGAAGCATTTTAATACTATTTTTCGAAAAAAAATTATAGGTGATTGAATTTAGTTTGTGTGAAAAACTTTTATAACCTTTACCCTGACGATTTAAAATCCTAAATTATCCTAAAAGTAATTAATTTAAAAAAGTAAGAATATACACAATCAATTTTCATAGTAATTTTATTTCTATTGAGTAATGTAATCATTCAACCTATTATGAATTTTATTACATTTTTCCAAGATCAAAGAGTAATTGAATTAAAGCACCAATAAGAAATACTGAAGTAAATTGATATAATAAAATCTACATCAAATCGATACTTGAAAATTTTACCATTAATTTAATCTCATAATTTAGGACAGGGATTTCTTTTTGGAAGTTGAATGTGTATCTCCAATTATTTGTACACATTAAAAGTTTGTTAAAAACCATCAAGCCACAGATAACCTTTAAGAGTGTCAGGAATACACAACTCTCTAATAGTTTCTTCGCTGAGATTATGAACTTCATTTAAATTGTTCCGTACTTGAACTCTTGATAGGTGTTTGAGAGAGCGGGGCTCTGGGACTTCGGGAACTGGCAAAACCGTAAGAACCTTCTTCTTATATTGATCACAAAGACAGTCCAGATGAAGTGTCTCCAATGCACTGGGCTTCAGTAAATCGTGCAGTTCGATCGCTGTGATAAAATTGTATGGTAGAGCTTTCCACAGCATGCTGATGGCGTTTTTGGTCGTATCATCAATGAAAAGAACCACGAGGAGTTCTACAGCCAGTTGCATACGAATGTCTTCACTCTGAGATAGTATTTCAACATCTATAATAAATTCTATAGGTACACCATTCACGCTGAAAAAAATAATTCAGGTTAATGTTTAACAAAATATCTCACGTACGATTTAAGTTCCCTTATTATATTCCCTTGAGGTCGAAATCGTAAGTATCAAAAGTTTTTAAATATGGTCAATTTCGGAGAAAAGGAGATAGAACACTCAAATCCCAAAAATAAATAAATGGTCACTAGCCATAAGCGGTTCCCAAACTTTTTCAGTCGCAGGGCACTTTTAAAGAGAAAAATTCGTCGCGGAGTACTTTTTCCAAAGATTAAATTTTCCAAGGAGTAAAAACAGATTATTGCATAAAACATATTGCTATAAGAAATAACATCATGAAAAGAATGTTTTTACGCGATTAATTGCACTATATGTATCTAAAAATTTTTACACTATTTGAAGAAGGGAATAAGTCCAAAAGTAAATTTTTGAGAAAATCGGAGAAAAAACTGTATCTGGAAAATGTAATTTTCATTGTATAACCATCAAATAATTTTTACTGGAAATTCAGAAACTCTATTTCATTCTTCTTCTCTCTCTATCAAGGAACTCTCAATCCCCAAAACAAATATAAGTACATTAAAAATATTTTAAGGCTAAGAAAAGTTAAGGGACTTATTATTATTTTATCTGAAGATAAATCTTTTAAAAAAAACCTTAAATTGTCATTTTAAATTATATGTATTCTTAGATCACACCACAAAAGGAAAAAATAAAAAGAATAAGACAAATAAAATTCAAAATTATAATGAAACTGAGTCAATACCGAAGGGGTGTCTGGGGTCCCTCCCCCAGAAAACTTCTTAAAATTTGACCCTAAAAACAGGGGTTAACGTTTAACTCGTTTTGATACCCTTATAGTCGCCTCCCCCCTTATATACCCCCCTGAGTTCCGAATTTCCCTATTTCTCCCTCTTAGTTCTCGTCCCTTTTTTTACAGGTGGGTGGGGGAAAATTTAATAATAAAAAAAGTAATATCAATCTCAGTAAAACTTCCGGCCAATCCATTAAATGATAGGAAGAAGAAGCTTTTTAAAGATAAAAAATATTTAATTGGACAAGTTTCGGTTTTCACTTATGTCAATAACTGTCCGGGAATATATGAGAGTAAAAAAAGAAAATGCTACAAAAGAAACTTTAAATAATCATTGAAAGTTGAAAAATTAATCATTTGTGGTGTACCCTTTAAAAGCTCATGGCGTACCCGTAGCGAGCGGTGCGCGTACCCCCGGTTGAGAAACACTGGGTTGAAGTACAGGGTGTCCCAAAAAAATAAACTAAGAGGGATAAAAATATGCGGTCTACTGCAACCTACTTAATACGTCAAAGAATCTTTTCACACCAAATTTCATTTTTAATGGTACCGAGCATGGGACCTGATTGTTTGAGATCGAGGATCGACGCGCGTTGTAATGGCATTGACGTGAGGTCGAATCGTTTAAGAAGCTCCCTCAGTCAATCCACGGCTAGACTGGATTTAACTGTGTTTATATACGGCTTGCGCAATTACGCGAAAAGGTAGGTTCCAGAAACTGGGATACGATCTACGATGTTAGCGCCATCTGTCTGTCATTCATGGCATTTCTTTTGACTGGAAAATAACACCGGCACAAAAAAAAAGAAGTGGAATGTACTTTGGACCGGACCTACCAACCGGTATGTTTTTCGACCCGCTGAACCTGAATTTCAAGTCAGTTTGGCCCGGTCACCCTCCAGTTTTGAGTAAATTGCAAAAAAGGCCAAAAATTCCAAAAAACTGCAGTCACAGCATAGAAAAAATTTTTGTGGACCCGGATCACGTATGATTTTTGTGTATTCTAAATAACTGAATCTAAATCTGAAAATTAATTAGCCCGGTTAGCCGTCCAAATTTGAAAAAAAAAACGAAATGAACCATGAAAAAATGAAAATGAACCATGAAGTTAGTCACCAGTTGAAGTTTTTGAGAAAAGTTTATAAGTACGGTTTTGGAACCTGTGTTAAGATTTTTCTGTGTGCTGCGTATTTTGAAGAGCCGAAGCAAACCGTCCCTAACGAGCGACTACGCGCGGTACCCCCACAAGCGGTAAAAACTGGAAACTTCCAGCGCCGTCGGCTCTTTTGATCTTTTGGATAGTGGATAAGCCGTATAACCTACGGTCGCGATCAAGTTTAGCCGTGGTCAATCACTTCTACCAATCTCTCAGGGTGCATTTTTCTGTTGGAAATGCAACGGTGATTTGCATTTCGCGTCACCACTACGGTTTTATTTTTTATTATCTTGAAGGAGTACTTACTGGCATCAGAACAAAAAAAAACTAAAACCCCTTGAGTCACCACGACGCATGTCATCGCTACGGCTCGGCTGTTAAACACTGTCTGACCATTGGTTCCTCGCGTATTAAATGGCAAGAATCAATGACAGGGCTGGAACGCGCCAATCGCTTTGTGTCAAACGCCCCAGAACACTCTTGATGAATTAAATCGCACGTAACGTGCGAAAAAATATCTCAACTTTCCTTAACCTTCCTACCCTCTTGAAAAAATAGTCACATATTCCCCCTCGTGGGGTCGAATAGTACCCCAGGCGTAAAACGAGCCTATGGCTCTAATAAAGGGTTAAAATACCTTAAATGGAAAAGAATTTTCATTTTTTACTTCTAAAAAATACTACAGAATATTTTTCTAATTTTTTTGATATTTTTCTCATTTTTATACTATTACGGCGCTTTTTTTGTTTCTTTTGATACTCGCTTTTTTATAACACCTGAACCTTCAAACAAGAATTAAATTATAAAAATGAACCATAATGAAGTTGCTTAACTAAAAATGTTTATAATCACAGTGCTTAAATCATACTAGCTGATATACCCGGCCTTGCACGGGTAGAATTTATTAGTTTATTTTGAACTATTTATGAATACCAAATATTTTCTTTTCTGTATTATGAGCTACCTGTCATCCCAGAATAGTTTATTTAGTATTATGAAACATGTGAAATGTCGTTACTCCTTTTTAAAATTGAAATAATAATATAAAAACTGATCGGTTCAGATTTGGTGTAACAGGTTTCTCGCTTGTTTTATATAAGTTTTCAAAGCGAAGTTGGTTATTTTTCTTACGAATTCTTCGAAATCACATACTGAATTTCAGTAAATACTCATAAATCTTTGAAAGCATTCTTATTTTTCCAAGAAACTGAAAATAAAAAACCTATTTACAAGCCATGAATTTATATTGTTTTTATTAAGAATTTTTTCAACAGGAAGTGTAGCGACAGTTGTCTGAGCTTTTTTTTGTTGCAACTGTTAGATAATCAAAAGATTTCTATAAATAGCATATTTTTCTTAGAATATGAAGGAAAAATTTAAGAAATAGGGAGTAATTCAATGTACTTTGCCACAATCTTCTTTTTATAAAAAAATGGCAATTTCTACGAAAATGTACTTCTAATAAATCTCTAAGCATCTTAAACATACATAAAAACAATGTTTTTTTAATAATATGACAAAAAAATAAGATATTAAGCTTTATTTGATATTTTTTTACCGCCATTCATGCCTGGGTTCTCAGAAGACCCCAGAGGGGGAATATGTGATTATTTCTCCCACGACACTTAAAAATTGAGTAAAAACTCCAAAACTTTAACCTATTGTAAAACTTTGTGTAATTAAGGAATACTAGCATTGGAAATTGTCAAAACAAAAATACATGGGAGATATCAAGAGTCAAAGTGCGCTTGGGGTCGAAATAGACTCCATGCGGGGTAGGAAGGTTAAATAATGCAGCATTCTTGGTGTTGGATTGACGCGTCCCGGCTCTCTCAATGGTATACTTGCCGTGACGCGTGATTGGTATACTTGTCCAGCCATGTCGATCGCGAGGAATCAAGTGGGAGGATTGTCCGTCGTACTTATCGCGTGAAAATGTTACATGTAATCAATCCTAACGATCGTTCTCAATCTTTAATCTGTTTAGCTAACGATCCCTTATTCCTACAACAGGTTTGTAGAAATAAGGGATTCTCGAAATACAATCTTGCAGTCTAATTGAATCAGTTTTCTTCTGTAATCAAAGAAATTGCCGTCTAAGAACTTTTTCATGTATGATTAATCACTGTCTTCCTAACGATACAAACTAAATGAATACAAAATGTAAATTAAAAAAATTAAACATGCTGGATTCAGTATTAAGAAAAAATGTGCATTGGGAAGGTGTGAGATTTATCTAAATTTCAATTTAAACAATCAAATCGGTCAAATTGTTTTAAAACTCGCCCTCCTGACAGGAATGAAGATTTAAATCAAGTATTCAATAATTTTTATTCGATTCTAGAATGGATTTTATCACAGATTTCAATATCCCCAAGGCGTTTGGGAAAGAGGGATTTGGGCTATTGTTCTTCCCTATTTTCGAAATATTATTGACACCATCTGTTTTTTATTAATTTTTGAAATCGTTCAGTTGGTTTTGGGACACCCTGTAAGTTTGATTGTGAACGGGGGGGTTACTCAACAGTCTTCCGATTATTCTTTGAAAAATCCTTTCTCCCTCATTCTCTACTCTTTTATCATTGTAAACGAGTAAGGCCTTGTGAACGGGACATTAAAAAAGCTTTAAACATGCGGGTAAAATCTTTCAATCAAGTGAAACACAATAAATGTTTTGATAATATTTGGTAAAAAATATCATCTGATAAATAATTTAATTCCAAAAAGAAAAAATTTAAATTTAAATTTTGTAGTATGGGCATGTGATACTTATTCTTGTATACCTATTAGGGTGGTCCTTATTTTTAAAGTTTGAAAATCTTTATGCGACGCCCCCCCAAATTGTTCCATCATACAAATAAATGATTTTTGCTAAATTTTAGCTCAATCAAAAAATTTTAACCCGTGCCGCAAAAGCCTTAAAGTTTCAAAAAAATACTGATTTTTTCACAAAACATATAAAAAAACAAAGATTAAACACTCCCATCTTCTCCTTTTTTATAATGAGAATCTAATATAGTTAGAGAAGTTAAAGTAACAAATTTTGTTTCCATTTACCCCACCTAGCCCTATAGTTATTATAATGCTCCCTATTCCATTCTTCTATCACCCCTCTTTCGGTAGTAAACATTTTTTAAAGTAAAAATAACTCTTATAAAGTTGTTTTTCCTGCATTTCAAAACCGCTAACAGCTAGCTGAAATTAGTACCTTTTTATTTGAAATTTAAAAATCTTTGTTTTGATGTGCAACATAACTGCATTTTTTAGTTTTTTTTTTGAAAATTAAAAAAAATATGAAAAAAAAAATTAAATAAAAAAAATTTTTTATTAAGTAAATTTAAAGTTTTTCAACTCCCAAAATAAACATTTCTGCCAAATTTCAAGTTGAAAATAAAATTTTATCATGCAGAAAAAAATAAAATTTTCGAAATTTTGGCAAGGATCCTAAAACATTCCATGTAATTTAACAAAAACAGTGATTCACTCAAAAACTCCCTTGAGGGTGTTCGTACAAAAACATACATTAAATAAAATCACAAATAAGTTAAAATTATATATGTTACGGGCAAAGTAATTAATTGGGCATTATTAATAATGCCCAGAGTGGAGGCAGGCAAGGTGATAAATTTCATTGATAAATGCCATGGAATTTACATTTATTTTCAATTTTAAAATACAGAACCCGTAGATACAACGGTCCTTTGGTACACACAACAGTCTCCCCTACGATAAACAAAAGCATACATAAAATAAAATCACAAATAAGTTAAAATTATATATGTTACGGGCAAAGTAATTAATTGGGCATTATTAATAATGCCCATTGTGGAGGCGGGCAAAGTGATAAATTTCATTGATAAATGCCATTGAATTTATCACATTGCCTGTAACATACATACTATTTACAGGTAAAACACATTAAATATAAAATCTCAAAAAAATAAACACCTAAAAATAAAAAACTTTAAATAACTGACAACTTACCACCACATTTTTGTGTAGAGTTTGAAACACAAATCTTGGAAGTATCCGAAATGGAAATTATATTTGAACCCGTATCTTATGAATAGTGTTTCACATAAAGAGCGTTCTTCTTTATCTTCTTCATCATTAAACCTCAGCAAGTCAGTTAGGCAATTGCCGTTTTTGATATCAAATGCATGGAACCGTTGCTTCACGAAACAGTCGAGGATTAACTTGACATCACTCATAGTTAAGAAAGGAAAGAACCAATCAATATTGCAATTCTCAATCAATAAGGCATCTGCAAAATTGGTAAAGAACTTGACGCAATATTCTGGAGTGATTTTTTTAAGCCTGACTAGAGTTTGAAATAACAATTCAAAAGTACGATTAAGGAACGAAAGATCTCCCCAATATTCCCCTTTTTTTACTCTAAAGAAATGTTTGATAATGTAAAAGTACATTTCAGTAAAGGCAGAGAGAGGGATTTCTTCAAGTCCATCATATTCAATGGCGTTTCTTAACATTATTTCAAAGGTATTCAGTACGAAAAACTTCCCCTTCCCACCCGTCTTTCCGTAGGTTAGGGTTTTCATGATCGACACGAAATTTAAGCGTTGAAGGCACTTTTTCAGCTCGGGAAAACGAACACTGACAATAAATTTTAAGTCCTCCATTGCATAAAAATAATAGTCCTCCATTGTCCTCCAAAGAGTATACACAAATTATCTCTATCCAAAAAGAGAGCAGTAATAGCGTTTCGTTCGGTGTGCGAAAGTCACAACTTTTATAAAACCGCGCGGAATGGCTCGGACCGTAACCTACGAGAGGGTTACCTATCACTCTCGATAGCACCATTTCACCACCTTGCGTACATTCTATTCACCACAACGCGTCCATCATTTTAGACTCGCACATGCGATTCACCCGACAACTCGCAACCTTGATTGATGTAGATGCGTAGCGTCGTGACGGGGGGGGGGTCCGCGGATCCGGACCCCCCATGGGCCGGCCCGACCCAAAATATTTTAACCCTTTTTTAGGAGCCAAATATTCCAGTGGCTACTCAAAAGAGGACGTCTATGTCTCTAATATAGTGCTAAAAAACACTTTTTTGCATCTTTTTGCACTTTTTGCATCTGCATAAAATTTTCCGGGGAAATCCTACGTATTAATTGAAGGGTTGGCATAGGAAAATTGCGATACACAAAAACAGGCTCAAAAGTTGTAAATGTGTATCTTAAGCTAAAAACAGAGATTTCCATCCGAAATAAAAATACATAGAATTTTAGGGAGGGCTAATACATAGCCTTCGGGTCCAGCATTTAGCCTATTGCATCTAAATCAAGTTCAGAGCATGGGCGGGTCCTGGAACATTGAGAAAATTCGAAACAAATAATAAGAGATAATTTTCGTTTTCCATCCGGTGTTTTGCGATCCACAGTGTGAAAGTTTTTTTTTCTTTACTAGAGTAAAAAAATTAAGCTCAAGGATGCGTCCTAATTTAGTTTTTGGAAACATATTGTACAATTTATGAATTACATAATGTTTAACCACTTTTAAAGTTGCCTAAACTAAAAGGTTTTTTTAAATAGTAGTTACAAAAATCGAAAAGAATCAATCAATCCTTGGAAAAGGATAAAACGTAAAATAAAGTATAGGAGTTAATGAAATTCAAGGTTATAGTATTGTTACCCAAAGATAAGCAAAATAAACTTAATTTGCTACGGATGGCGATGAAAAATGCTCTACCTTAATAAAGTACATGTCGTTTCTTAAAGCGTACCGCAGAACAGTTTCCCTATTCTAAAAACAATTCATAATGTGTTTTAACTAACAAACATTTACGATCGGTGTTCAATGTAATGCTATCACTTTTACATTTATCACCTATCCTGTATTAAGGTAGGTGACTTAAGATATCACACGCCATTTGGTAGACATAGACGGACAATATTATTTAAATATTTATATAAATATTAACTATTTTTTGAGTGGTGACTTTTATAATGATAGTGAGAAATTGACGAAAAGTTTTTCTCTTATTATTGGAATTTAATATTAAATTGATATTTATAACTCATTGTTTTGAAATATGAACAAATTTTGGATTTCATGTGATTTCTGCAAATAATTTAAAATGACTAATTTAAACTAAACTAACTAAAATGTAAAACTGTTTTTAACACAATGAAACTGAACAGACAATTAAAATTTATATCTCAAACAAGACACCAAGAATAGATCAAATATATTCTAATACGGCAATTACAGACTCATACACTTCAGATCATATTATGTCAGTACTACCGGAGAAAACAAAGAAAGATAAGAGGAAATAAATAAGCTAAATGAAGCATTGCTCCAAAATATGAAAGAACATGGCAATCCACCAATTATATCTTATGAAAATCTAAAAAAGAATGTATTACTGAACAAATTTAAACAGTAATATACCGGACCCTGAGAGAAAGACCAACCACAAAAAACAGTGCTTATATTTACAAAAATTTTATATTGAAGAACACAAGGAATGGAAATCAAAATAATCTTCAAGTAGTTCATTGGAACGCAAGAAGTATTAGGAATAACAAGTTCCAGTTGACAGACCCCTTTTTTACGATTCAGATATAATTGCAATACAAGAAACTTTTCTAAGCATAAAAGACAACTTAAAGATGCGAAATAAAAACATTTATAGAAAAGACAGGACAAAAACAAAGGAAAAGGAATATTCTTAGCAGTCAATAAAGATTTACCACACAAGGAAATAGACTTAAGTTCCTTACAGACATCTGAAAATAAATTTCAAGGGATCCCCATATCCTACAAAGGGGAAGAAATACAAATATATAACTGCTATTCACCAAAAAGAATATACAGCGAAGAAATACTGAATGAGCTGAAAGAAATAATAAAACCTCCGTACATCCTTATATGAGACTTTAATAGAAAACACCAGGCACTAGGAGCAAGAAAATTAACCAAAGATGCAAAGAAATCTCTAAATTGGTTTTGTGAAATCAGCGGAGTTATAATTCATACTTAAGATGACACATATATAGAACACAGCAATCGTCATTTTTACTTGACTTATCAATTTTCTCCCCGGAGCTCACTCATGAAATTCAGTTTTGGGTCCATCAAGATCAGTTTGACAGTAATCATCATTCCATCAAGATCACAATCAAAACAGATCACAAGGTGAGATTGATGTGCATGATAATGCTCACCAGTTGAATAGTGATTATTTTTGTAATAAGACCAGGTTTTTACTTACAATAATTGAAATTCAAGGAAATTAATTCTATTTCAAACAAAATGTTGAAAAACCTTTTGAAGATTTTGAACATAAATACAACGTAGTGCAAATACATCTGGCGGGAAAAATCCTAAAACCAAGAACGAAATGATATACAAAGTGAATTTTATTTCTATGATAACACATAGTATTAATGAAAATTGAATAAAAAATAAGCATTCCAGGATGTTAGGGGGCCGAGAAAATAAGGAAGGAGTGTTGTCTCCATAGGGTGTTCATTACCGCCGTCACACGTCATGGTATTGACTGAAAGGGGATCTAAAAGGATTTTGAGGGGTCGGAAGACCATGTTGCCTCCCAGGTGGTCAAAGTTCATATGGTGCGCCAGCGGATGTTGCATACCGGTCTAGGTGATTTCTCCTCTTTCCCCGCACATGTTTTGTAGGCGTTGGTTGTTAAAAACGGATAAGTCAGGGTAAAAATGCAATACAAGGGGATAAGAAGAAAGCTTTGACATTGCGTTCATCATGTGTTTGTGCATTTTTCTCTTGAGACTTGTCCGCAGGCGTGGGCTGAAGGTAAGGATATACAGTTAGTTCCAATCGTGGTGTATAAGTTTCGAGTGAAACAAAGAACGTCAATTTTAAAATATGATTATTTCGTTAAACCCATGTATAAATGGTGTATTTTTATCACAATTCGCGTATCGAAATTCCTCCTATCAACCCCACAGGCTTTGTGTTTACTCACTTCCTCCTTCCGCGTAGTGACGTACTGGGTTCAGGAAACGTTGCTGGGAAGTATAGACGCATTTGGCCAAACTGTATTTTGATAGAGCCCAAAAAGAAGAAAATATTTTTTTCTTCTGCCGTAAAAGAGAATGACTAACAGCCGGTTTTCCCAACCAGAACACTAAAAAAATTAACAGGGGCTTTATCAAAGTACAGTATGGCTGTAATCATACTAGATCCAATGTTTCTTGACCCTATAGATTTACATTGTTACATGACGGCCGTTACGGCCGGAGAGGTTTCAACCCGCTGTACCGGAAGTAAAACACAACCCAGATGAAACTCCTATTACTAGTTGACACAGCTCATTTGAAATCTTAAATAAAAGTAAATAATATTTCGAATTAGCATTTTGAATTGTCAGATAACTTTTATTATTTAATAAATATATAAGTTTATAATGTTTTTTGTCTTAAATTTCGGTGTAAATTTAAGATGTTTTGAAATAAAATTTATCAGTGAGGCAAAACGTCCCCTTAAGATGGAGAAATAAACCCTACAATTTATAAATTTCAACATTGCAATCGGAGTTTCCGGGCTGTAAGTTATTTCCGGTTGACACCCTCTCATACTTATGCCCCAATTTACAACCATTTCCAAATCATTTCATTTTTACGAAAATTTGCATGTTTTACCCTCTCCTCACGCTAAAAACTTTTAGTATTCTGGCTGTTTTTATTGTTCCTTTTGGGTGTGCCCGCATGAATCTAATTTTTTTCCAGGTGAAAAATTTAGTGCACCAATATAATGCTGAAAATATGCAAATCCAGCTCTTATTATTCATTTAAATATGGTTTCTTAATTTATCGATAATAGCTTGGCTGTGGTTGAAGAGGAGGACGACGATGAATTTGCTCTTGAGTTCGAAGACCACACTAAGATGAAGGTGAGAACTCATTTATAAGAGTTTTTTTCAGATTAATACACAAATTGTAAAGATTTAGCTTAAAACAATACCTACTACATAGTTATAAAGCGTTTAATCTAAAGTGGATTTAAAGATGCAAAATGTCTTTGTCTAGTATAGTCTGGCATTTTGGATTGTCACAACAGTGTTAATGGACCATTAACCTAAAATTGAATAAATTGGTGTGATCCAAAAATTTACTATAAATATAGGGGAGAGTGGGGCAGGTTTCAACAGTTTCGTTTTCGATTAAAATCGTTTTCTCGTTAGTTTTGCGTTTGATTGAAATGCTATCTGGTGTTAAATATTGTTTTTTATCAAGAGAACATTTGTCCCTTGTATTTCCACAGTTTCACCTTTAAATTTTTTATAATAGACTAAAGTTGATTTTGACGTCCCAAAGTAACTTTTTGAATTCTTTGAAAAAATTGGATTTTACCCCCTTTTTATTAATTTAGGTGTGAGATTTTTTTCATATAATATTCATTAATGTCTTCTGCTTCTATGTATACCATTTTCAAACTAATATCTTTATTTTGAAGGGTTTGAGGGGCCTTAAACAGTGAGGACCAAAGGTGGGGCACCTTTCAACACTTAGGGTGGGGCAGGTTTCAACACCACAAAAATGAGGTTTTCTTGGCATATTGGGATTTTGCAATGTTTTTTCTTGAAGTAAACTCTTTCAAATAATTTATATGGTATATAGTATTATTAGTATTATTTTATTAAGGTTAATAATTTATTTTTCGAAAAAACAGCTAAAAATTGGTTTTTACTATTCACATTAAAATACACACAATTTTTAGAATTACTGCTACTGTACGAGTCTTAAAAACTATTTTTATGCATTTAGTAAATATATGCATCAATTTCAATAAAACTTTTTATTTTATTCCTCTCTCTGATGACTAGTAAGTAGCAAAATTTTATATAAATCAAAAGAGATTAAAAATAGAATATCCTTGGTAAATTCCGATCGAAAAATACTCGAATTAACAAGATATATTTGTAATATAGCTCAAAAGTACTTTTAAATGAAAAAATAAAGTTAAACACACTTATTTGAGTCAAAAAACACAAAAAACAGAAAAACATCAAAATTTGGAAGATTTTTTAGAAATTTTCACGCCAAACTAGTAAAATATCTTTATTATAATGCATATTTCAATGCATTAAAAGTTAAATCAATTGAAACTTTCAAAATTTAGAAATAAACCCGCTGTTGAAACCTGCCCCACCTCTTGTTGAAACCTGCCCCACCCGGTTGCCAGATTTCAACTGAAGAGAACCTTTTTTAAAACGCAATTTTGGACTATTTAATTTTCTCTGAGAACTTGGGTAAAATTACACAATGTGTCCGAAAGACCACGGTAGGATATGCAAGTGAAAGTTTTAGGATGCGTCAATTTGATAGGTCACCAAAAAATAAAAACTGAAATCTGTTGAAAGGTGCCCCACTTTCCCCTATTTGTAATTTCATATATTTAAATAATTCTTTGTAAGTTGTGGGTATTCCATTATCCGTGATCTAAATTTAGTATACACATTTGCTGTTAATAAATCCCCAGCAATTACGGAAAAACAATCTAACATAACCAAAGTATGAATGATTATTAAAAAATTATTTTTTATTAAATATTTTTAACAATTTAGTGGTGACAATTATTCCCACTCGGAACCAACGATAGTTAAAGGGTCACGTGATTTTTTGCTTCAGTATTTTTTATTTTATTTAAAATATACTGATTTTTTATGTACGAGGGTGGTCCCAGAAGTACCCGGCCTAACAAAGAAAAACTAAAATTTTTTGAAAATATTTCCTTATTTCTCTAGATAGTCTTCTTTTAGCCCCATTAGGGTGTCTCAAAAAAAGCTTTTTTTCGAAAAACCTCGCTCCCCAGGGCTTTTCCCATTCCTTTTGGTCCCAAATGATAGTGTGTGAAGTTTCAGCCCCCTAAGTTAACTCTAGGGTTTGCCTGTAGAGTCCCAAAGTTTGAAAAAAGTGGAAAAAATGACCAATTTTCAGAATTTTTAAAAATTATATTTTAAGATTGATACTGCGATAAAACCGGTTCAAATGTGTCATTTAGGACTTATTTTGGTGGAATATATTTATTTATGTGCATTAACTGTACTCTATAGCCCCTATAATTTAAGATTAAAACGTACTTCTTAGGGACGTTGCACTCGCCAAAGCTTATAATGCACTACCGGCGGACGAAACTAATTAAATCTAAATTTCTTCGAAGGAACTCCCTCAAATGATACCATTTGGGGCTAAAATGATATTATAAATTATAAAAACTAGTGAAATAACAGTTTTGAGCCCTTCCACTGAGCTTTTAATGTAAAAAGTGCTTTTCTTCAAAATTTCTCGTTTCCAGCTGATGAAACCCAAAACTTATACTAAAAAAGGGTTTGCTGAACTTTTTTAGATACCAAACATTGGAACCTTTATAGGGGTTTCATTTTTTCAAGTAGAATTAAATTTTAACCAGCACAGATCGGAAATGACATGACTATTTCCTATACCTGACTATACCTGACCTTTTTCTTTTTTCAAAGTTAAAAAAATAGTTTAATACTTGTGAATCTTGGTTGAAATGTTAAAGAAAGAAGTTTTTAATTAAAACTTTCCCCTAATACTTTAAAAGGAAGTAATTTTCCGAACTTTAAAAAATAAAACAGATTTTCACGTCTGGTATAGGAAATATCCATGTCATTTCCGATCTGTGCGCTATAAAATTTAATTCTACTTATTAAAAATGAAACCCCTATAAAGATTTCAAAGTTTGGTATCTAAAAACTACAACAACCCCCTTTTTTAGTATAAATTTTGGGTTTTATCAGCTGGAAACGAGAAATTTTGAAGAAAAACACTTTTTACATTAAAAGCTCAGTGGAAGGGCTCAAAACTGTTATTTCACTGGTTTTTATAATTTATAATATCATTTTAGCTCCAAATGGCATCATTTGAGGGAGTTCCTTCGAAGAAATTCGGATTTAATTCATTTCGTCCACCGGTAGTGGATTATAAGCTTTGGCGAGTGCAACGTCCCTAAGGAGTACGTTTTAATCTTAAATTATAGGGGCTATAGGGTACAGTTAATACATATAAATAAATATATTCCACCAAAATAAGTCCTAAATGACACATTTGAACCGGTTTTATCGCAGTATCAATCTTAAAATATGATTTTTAAAAATTCTGAAAATTGGTCATTTTTTCCACTTTTTTCAAACTTTGGGGCTCTACAGGCAAACCCTAGAGTTAACTTAGGGGGCTGAAACTTCACACACTATCATTTGGGACCAAAAGAAATGGGAAAAGCCCTGGGGAGCGAGGTTTTTCGAAAAAAATCTTTTTTTGGGACACCCTAAGCCCCATACACCTCTTCCAGTGACGTTCCATGGGTTCCATGACCTATTTTTAGAAGGATTCGTAAAGGCCCTCAAAATGACCGTTAACAGCATATTTTACTTGATAATTTTTTGAGATCTTTACCCATTGAACCATTTTTTGAGGTTTAGGAGCAAAAATAACCTGTGGGGACAAAATCTGGGTAAAACGGTAGTTTGAGTAATTTAAACATTGATTTAACTGATTTTAGCCATCCCGACAATGGTCGCAAATGTCATCGATTGCGGCAGCCATCTTGCACAAAGCTTTTTCAATATCAAATTTTCTGTCAAAATTCTGTAAACTGCACTTTTTGAGATCCCTATTTTATCTGCTAGGTCCCTCACCTTCGGTCGGCGATCATCCACCACCATTTTATGGATTTTTTTCACCATTTGTGGAGAAGTAACTTCATTTGGTCGTCCGGTTCGTTGTTCGTCTTGGCAGCTAGTGCGACCATGTTTAAATTCCGCCACCCAGTATTTGATGTTGGAAAATGAAGGGGCAGAGTCCCCCAGTGTGGAATCCAGCTGGAACTTAAGCCCTTCAAATGGAAGTATTGAACAACGAAACGATGCCCGTTTTTATCCATCTTGAAAATTATACTGCACTTGTTTTCTATAAAAACCTGCGAAAACGAATTCTAATTAACTTTCCCCATTCCGATTGAGAATTTGGTCCTAATTATGTTTGAACTTTCGCCTCTAGTCATTTTTCGGTTTAATAAGCGCCATCTGTAGGTCAGGCCGGGTACTTTGGGACAACCCTCGTATATAGAAAGTATAACTAAAGTCCCATTCACACTGTTTCACTTTCACTGTTTATGCTAGAGCGATCGGCACCCTGCCCCCGGAACCACTCGCCCCGCACAACCCCTATGAACATGTGCATGATCAAAAATAATGATGGAGACTTACCTTTATTCAAACACATAAAAGGGCATTATATAATAAAAAGATTTAAAAAGTGGCACGTAGCCGGCAGACGATAGAGGGAGTCCACCAAAACATTACACGTAGCCTAGGGGCCGGATGCAGCTACGTTCTGCGGCGATTTTGGGACCGGTCAAATCCTACTTCCAAACAACTCAACTATCGTTGTCCTGAGTCATTTTTCCAGCATGCCGCTGATTGGTTTTCAAGAACGTCACGAACTACGTCAATGAACCACGTGCATTTGATTGTACCCTGCCTTTCTTTATAAATAATAAGATGTTTCCAAACAAGCTTTTTCTCAGCAATATGATGGAAGTGTTTCCTGGATGAAGGCTTCACATTCCCAAAGCTGAGATACAAGGCTATCAGATGAGGCCAGCTGAATTAAAATAGGAAAAATATCCAATAAAACCCTATCTGAAGCCTTCATCCAGCTCCCGTTGCAAGAGTCGGTGAGCATCCTCTTTTTTCTCAAAGTTTCTTGAAAGTCACGATATTGAAAGAAATAATTTACTTTCAGGGTCTCCAGACCTAAACATAATCTATCACATGTAAGAACTACTAAAAACATGGTTGACGGTAAGATACCAATTACCAAAAATTACCCAGAAGCTAAAACTTGCCAAAAATGGTGATTAGACCGATTTCTATCAATAAAACATAAAAAATACCATTTAAAGGTAACACACGCTTTTAAAAATATGCACTGAGTTCAGGAGTAATCATATTCATTACAATAAACATAAAGTTTTCTGTAAAATACCTCTTACACAGACGTTTCTGCCACAGCTCCAAATTGTAATGGGACTCCATTATCAATGGAGGGTCCATTTACCCCCTTAAAATATTGGTAGAGAAAATTTGCTTTCGAGCCCTTTATTCGGGACCCATTGAACATCTCTTGGTATAATTTTCATTGATGAAAAATAATTTCACTAGGTGTTAATGTGAAAAAACAGTTCCGTCCTTAATTTTTGAACAGCAGTGTAATTCGATATTGACTGCGTTCAGGCTCATAAAATTGAAAAGAACCAAAAAAGACGATATTTTCAATATTTTCCCTATACTTCAACATAGGAAACATACTTTTGAAGAGCGCGGGGGTCAAAAATCGTATCTTATCTCTCTATTCTAAAAAAAAGTTTTTGGTGAACGGTTTCCAGAGAAAGGCTTTTTAAATACTGATCCGTATAACACGTATTTGGTATCAAACTGTCCGGATTCTTTTGAGGATGTGCAAAGTGCCTTTAGAATTTCTAAAAAAATTCTCGATTTTAAAATATTTCCATTTTTTTAGATTACGGATAAGGTCGCAGTTACTAAGCAAGCAACTATCAAACAACTTATTATCATCCAATCACAACAACCAACTGACGCCATATTTTATGATGAAGCAAATTCCTTTCATGTTTTTATATTGCACTTTAAAGCACTTTCCAAATTAAATATATTTCAAAAACAGATAAAAGTATTATAAAAACTTACATACATGCTTTTTCATAGTAGAATATCAAACATTTTGTCTTAAATGTAACAGTTTTTGTTCTGGTAAATGAAATTGTTTGTAAACATTAAGTGTCATGTAGGGTTTTTCTCTACTTATTTCCAATGGTTTAAAAGGTATTGTTTAATAAGTCTGGGTTGAAACGAAAATAATAATTATTTAACACTAGGTGTACTGACGAGTTACTAGGTACAAGATAGAATTTAAAAGATTAATTAGTGTAAGTTTTTTTTTCAGAATATTAAATAACAATAGTTATATTAATAGACGTGTTAGGAAAAACATTTTGTTTAAATAATGAATAATAATCAAGAGTTGATAAATATTCTTACTTTTAAGAGAGTGTTATTCATGGAAATGACCTATGACGTATATTTGAAAAATTGGTTGATGTTTCTTCTACTAATAATTGTTTTTATTTATGTTTTATAAAGTTAATTAAGTTCAGTGATCTTGGTATTGTAATAATTGCGAAGCAATTCAAAAGGTCCTGCGTCAGCAGTTAACAGGGGTTGGCGAGCGATAGCGAGCAGGGGGCGGTAGCTCCCTAGTATATTAAAATAATTGTGTTTTTCTTTCGGCCGGCCGCCAGGCCGAACCACCCAACCGATTTGGACAAACTCGATCTCGATCGAAAGCTTTCCACCCCTAGATGAGCCAATAATATAACACGTTCCTCCAAAACGTTCCATTTTAAAATTATGCGTTCTTTTCGTTTTGCTCTAATGTTAACTCTATGGAGAGGTTCCGTTCCGCCGGCCGCCAGGCCGAACCCCTGAACCGATTTCGAAAAACTCGGTCTTGATCAAAAGCTTTCCAGCCCTAGATGAGCCAATAATATAACACGTTCCTCCAAAACCTTCCATTTTTAAATTATGCGTTCTTTTAGTTTAGCTCTAATGTTAACTCAATGGGAGATCTTTCCGCCGGCCTCCAGGCCGAACCCCTGAACCGATTTGGACAAACTTGGTCTTTATCGAAAGCTTTCCACCCCTAGATGAGCCAATAATATAACACGTTCCTCCAAAACTTTCCATTTTAAATTACACGTTCTTTTAATTTTGCTCTAATGTTAACTCTATGGAGAGGTTCCTTTCGGCCGGCCGCTAGAAAGAACCCCCGAACCGATTTGGACAAACTCGGTCTTGATCGAAAGCTTTCCCCCCCTAGATGAGCCAATAATATAACACGTTCCTCCAAAGCATTCCATTTTTGAATTAGAAATTTATTTCAATTGGCACCATTATTTTAAGTTAATATATTTACCAACACTGGTAAAACGTCTTTTAAAGAGCGTGAAGTAAATATACTTTGAAGTTAAACTTCTAAGATTTGACGGTTCACTAGATTTATCCCTATGGGATACTAGGCACATTTAATTCAAAAATTTTACTGCTTCAGATTTGATTGAAGTATTTCTTCTAATAATTTAAGAATGGAAGGTTTTGGGATAATGCCACATAAACTGGGTTCATTTAGATGTAGTAAGACATCATTTAAAAACAAGTTTGTACAGATCTGGTTAGGTGGATTGGGCTGACGACCTGTCGAATTTAAATGAAAATTATTTCAATGTGATAAATTTGTGACAATGCCATGTGAAATCAGAGACAAAACGTCTTTCAAAGATAATGAATTAAAACTGCATATTTAATGATATGGGATGAATAAATACGAACAGGTAAGTAACGAGCGAATCTTGCTTCAGCGCCAAAGAAGGCTAGCTGTAAAACCCGGCCTTGCCGGGTTGTAACAGCTAGTTAGAGACCTTAAAATTTGCAGGTAATAATGTAACAACTTGAGAGGGGGGCGTCTGGGAAATTCGAAGATAATTTTTTCCCATAGACTTTTGCAACACCCTAGGAGTGCAGTCTACATTTGAGTTTGGGTTTGTCTTGGTCTTTCATTCCCACCATAAGATTGTGGCATGGGCATTTAAGAGGTGGTATATTACAGCGGTTACAGTTTGTTAATTAACCTTATAATTTTATGTAGTAATATAACTTTAACTTTCAGGGTGCCCCAAGTAACTTCCTGTTAAATAGCGGCCCAGGGATCACCACCGGCGCAATTCCACCGGATCTTCCAATTATCTTCTTCCCGTTTTAGCCGTGTGATCTAGCAAGAGCCCCCTTCCATCGGCGCAGGAGCTCCTTTCTACCGGAGCAGGAGCCGCTCCCCGGCGCAACCCCGCCGCAGAACCCCCATTTTTCAACTAATACCGTTACCTTAATTGCTTGCTCCGTTTGGGATTTTATTTCAGGGTAAAGGAACTTTCTGATATGCACCTTGTATAGTTATAATAAGGGTTCAAACTAAAGTGGATTTAAAAGGATTTTGGTCTAGTATAGTACTGACATTCTTTGACACAATAGTGTTTGTGGACCATTAACCTAAAATAGAATATGTTGTGATCCAAATTTACCCTAAATATATTTATAATATTCATTTTCCTGTGCTTAAATAATTCTTTGTAGGTCGTGGGTATTACTTTATCCGCGATATAATTTTTGCATGAACTTTTGCCGTGAATAAATCAACAGCAATTTAAAAAGAGTACGAATGAAAACGTTTAAAAACCTGTAAGAAAAAAATCATTGAATATAATTTAATATTTTTTAAAAATTTAGCGGTGACTATTATCCCCACTCGCTGAACAAAAGCTGTTTTAAAGTATTTTTTTCTTTTTAAAAAACCGCAAATTTACTGTATATATGTAAATCTGCATTACGAGCATTAGAAACCTAATAATAAAAGATGTTTTCAACTATACGTCTTTTAATTCATACGTCGCTTTATGTCGGTCCCTTTAAAGACGTATAAACGGTGTTTTACTGTATATGAACTGTCAGCTGAAAAGGCGGAATAAGATAGTTAAAAAAAGGGCAAATCCAGGTTATCAAACATTCTAAAAAGATACGTATCCGGTCGACCGAGCACACACCCTTTTCGCCAGACTCCGTTTTCATCAAACCCGGGCATTTCAGTAGGTCACTTTCTACTCTTCAATTACCATTTCAACGACAAAAAAAAACAACAAAAATAGTGCAAAGCCCCCCGATAAAAACCTTCGCGTGCCTGACCTTCTTTCAAGCGATTATTATCCACCGGTGGGTGGTGTTCTAAAACTGTCACGTGACCACCCCTCTGGGACTGCCGAAGCCACGCTAAGAGGTAAACATTCGAATTGCTTATATGACTTGTCCACTCTTGCGTGAATTGAATTAACACTTGGGTTTTTTGGTTTGAGGGATTGGAGAATTACACCCCTCCGCTTTGATATTTGTAGCCAAAAGTTCGCCAAGAATAGCGGCAGACTCCCACTATTGTTGGTCAAGGGGTTACTGCGAACCCATCTGGAATACTGCAAGATGAACGGAAGGAAGAAATGTTGGAGTTTAGTGGACTATTTCAGAGTAGCCAATCATATTTTGAACCTCTAAAATTAATTTCAAGCATGTCTGACCAATCTTTCATTCATAGTTAGCGATAGTAAAAGAACAACTTTAAATTAACACACCAACATTTTTTTAAACTGAGTTCATTATTAAAGAAAATATAACTATTTTACTGGTGACTACAGACCTCACGATTGTCATGAGAATATCACCTTCAATTTGACGAGGATAATCCCATTTTATGGTGTCGACAGGTATTTTCTCAAGACAACACTTATTTCTACGACTTTGATTAACTTTATACTTGATGTTAAAAAAAATTTCTCCTATTGGTGCTCCAAATAACGTTTTACTGTGGTGAACCATTTGAAGATGAACATACCAGGAAGCACTGCCTATAATTTGATGTAAAAGTCTACTATCTAGTGAAATGCCATGAATGAACGCATTGCATGAAACAATTGTGATTCAAATGCTGATCCAAAAGGAAATATAACTTCATAAACTGATGATAACCAGAGAAGAGTTTTGTGTAAAACATTTTGGTGACGTTATGGACAAAAGCAAAGAATAATTGCATTCCACAATTAGGTTACCCTAATACTACATTCACACATGAAAAGTTAATATAGTTTAAGTATTAATCTAGCTTAAATATAAAATTGTCACAATGGCATATTTAAGCTAGATTAGCACTTAAACAAGATTAACTTTTCATGTGTGAATGTAGTATTATTAGCAAAATTCATGCCAAATATACCAAGTTTCATGACAAAAATTGGACCAATCTCGAGCTTTTATGTTGCGTGGGTTATGTATGTTATGTCTTATGTAAAATGTGTATTCTAAAAGGATTGGATTTTTCTATCAGTGTGTGACAATGATGATATTAGGGAGACATGATGTGAGGAAGAACTATAGAAGAGGTTGATAACAAAATTTAAATGTTTTTTGAAAACTGTGAATTTTCCAAACTCCTACTCGGTGTGTTTCAAACTCCAACTGAATTCAAACTCAATGATGTTTCATTAATTAAAGTAGGGTTACTTGGGGTAAGTGGGCACTGGGGTAAGTGGGTCACCCCCCTAAAACTATAATATGTACAGGAAATTTCACACTTACTCGCATTGATTATGTTACAGCATGTCACACCGATGAGTTTTGCATTATTTGAGATTTGTTCAATTTATTTTTAAGATTATTGAACAAATTTAAAATAGATTCCCAGAATGGATTTTTTTGAGAGTTCAAGACGTATTTTTCAAAGAAGTATTTCCAGGTAAGTTTTCATTACATTTTAATGTTTATTGAACTGTTTTGCAGAGTTTGACCTAAAATACATACGGCAATTTGAAAATTTTCAAAATTTTTCATTTGGAAGTGTTAAACAGGGGGGTCCCACTTACCCCACAGTTTTAGCATGGTTGGGGTAAGTGGGACCCTTCAGTGTGGGTAAGTGGGACCCCTCTTTATTTAGTAAGTGAGACCCCTTGGTTCTAGAGGGTCCCATATGATATAGGAACTATTACAGAAGACATGGGCGGATTTCAGGGGGGTTATAGGGACAATTTCCCCCAATATTTTCAGAAATTTTCGAATTATAATATACCTCTTACTCACCACTTCAAAATTTATAAAAATTTATAAATACTTTGATCGACATTTTATGTCAAATTTGCTTTTTAATTTAAGTTATGGTGAGTAAAGTGAAATATCTAATCAATAGTGTTCATTCTCAATTAGTGTATCCGATTTCTTTTTTATCTTACAATGTGTATTAAAGTGCCAAAATAAATCTTAATCAACCGTATTATGTTTTTTCAACACTATTTTATAAGCTAAAGTAAAACATATCCCTTTGGCCTTTCAAAACATTTTTTAAAATACTTATATTGCTTTACATTCCATTCTTACCATGTCATATTGATTTTGATGTGAGTATATTTCTCACTCATGGATACAGTTACAATAAAAAATTTTATATTGAAATTTACTGTACTTTATCAAGTAAGACCCACTTACTTCCTTTTAAGTTTTGCTAGCTTTAAATAAAAATAAAGAGGGGTGACCCACTTACCCCATCATTTGGGGTAAGTGGGTCACTCATCTCCTTTTTGATAAAAAGACCAGTTAAGAAAAATGTAAAGCTTTATTTTAGAAACTACTGATAAATTTTTGTTTATCGATAGACTCTTTAGCGAAATTAGTCAACAAGTTCAAAATAAACCCTTTCAAATTTTTTCTATAAAGCTTCAAAAATTTACTAGGCCAAAAAGGGGTCCCACTTACCCCAAGTGACCCTAATCAAATATATTCTATCAAGGAACTAATCACAGGAGAATGAATGAATGACGGCAATAACAAGTTGTGAGTAAACGTGATTTAAGTAAAAGTGGATGAAGGATATTAGTATTTCTCTTAGCCAATATTAAAATTTAGTTGATAAATTAGGATGTAAGAGAAATGCTGGAATAAAGGCTTAACATCTATCGGTACAATTCCATAAAAGAACTATTAGTTTCGTCTATTGCCCAATCGAAACACGTTAACGAAATGGACAAGGTATGTTTTACTTTCTCTCAATATTGTGATGCTTTTTATGTATGCATTATTTTTTTGGTTTTTAAGTGGAAATTTCTTTCAGTTCTAATATTACTGTTTGGAGATGCATATGATTGATATGTTTCACAAGATTTTTCCATTGCGTGTCACTAATCTAAAAAATAGTTTGCATTAAAAGTATTCTCGATTTATTCTTATAGTTAACCAATATTTTTGGTACCATCACTGCCTGTGTGATAAACTTACAGAGATCCTACCACCTCCTTCTCTCTATCGCTCGCTTACCTTTACGAAGTTCTCACCCAGTTCCCTTCGGATTGCTTCGCAATCCATGCTCGCTGCTCTCTCTCGCTATTTGCAAAATAAATTTAACTAGAGAACTTGGAGTGGGAAGAGAGAAGACAAAGGTTTTTTGCATGGGTGGAATCCATTTATTTCGCAAAGTAGGTTGACAGATTTGCACGACATTCCTCCAGAATTCAGCCAACTTCGCTCTCTTGGCACCTAGTCTAACTTACATAATTTTCCACTTTATTCCATTGGATTTCACGACACAATGATGTTTTAATTTGAAAAAAAAATTTAAGAGCTTGCACGTACCTTTATTTTATCCTGATCGTTAGTTTCAATCCGAATGAAATCCTCACTCCACGTAATAGCAGAGACGGTTTTGCAGAAAGATCTTTAGACATTAAAACTTTCTTCTCGCCCAATCAGAAATTATCAATGATGGCTTCTCGTTTCTCTTCTTCTCTAAGATCTCTACTTTAACCAAGCTGAAAATACGTAAAAATAATTACAATTTTACTTGCGTATTAGGTCATCGACTCTTTCAACTACATAAATGCAGTGCATATACATACAAGTAAGAGTTTTATAAAGGGTCGATTTGTTCGGTCAGTAAAAAATCAAAATCAAAATCTGTTGAAAGCTGTCCCACTTTCCCCTACACTGATTGATTTGCAGTATATTATACTAGGGTGGTCCTAAGTGTAATGGTAAAAAAATTTTTTTTTGGAATTTTTGAAGTCGCACTCCTTAAATTTTTTACTTATGGGGTAGTAAATAACTGGTAAAAATTTTTTCCGAATTTAATATTAACACGTGCCGCAAAAGGGATGAAAATCTGAAAAAATATCAAAATTATCAAAACTTTGAAAAATCATAAAATTCATTTAAAATATATTATTCGATTTATTTCAATACTTTTTTAACAGAAAATGCTTAAACATGAAGAATATTTGACTTTATAGCCTTGGAAAATTTTTAAAGGTGTTGTATTTGCTCCTCATTATGCGCTAAAATATTGTTTTACTCCTCAATGAGCTCGATTCCCCTTTCTGCAGTATCATTTACAGCAGGCTATTACTGACGACTTTAAATCCTTCCTGATAATTTCGTCACAAGTTTCACGTTAAAGTATTTCTAGAATAAAGTCTGAAGATAACTTAAAAACTTTCGAAAAAAGTTTTCGGTTTATTTTGCCACAAAATCGACTAGATTTATCTCAGAGAGTTCTGTCAGTTCTTCAAAACTAATTTGCGACCACTCTGATACATGGGTGGATTCTTTCTCATTAAACTTTTTGGCAGCTCATTGTTGTGTGGGGACAATCGCATCAAAAAAGGCTAAGGCCACTGCCTCCTCCATCAAGAAACCCTCCATGACTAATAATGATAATAATAATGACTCCATGCTGTAGATACAGGGTGGTTATAAAATAGCATACCTACTTTAAAATTCTCTACAAATGAAACTACTGGTCGAAAAAATCTGAAATTTTAATAGGGGTATGTTGAAGAAATGGGAATTTTTTTAAACAAAAACTTGTAAATTAATTAATTTAATTAAGTTTTTACCTTGGATTTCAGACCGTCGCTAGAATTCTAGAAGGTAAATGTTTATTGAAACTAGCATATCAGACAATTAAGAAAAAAAGAAATCATAACTATCCCCTTTGCTCAACAATATTGCGTGATTTTTTTAGGAATAAATCATTTGTTTCCCATAAGTGTCTGGTTTGAAAGTTTGAATAAACCTTAAAACATTTATCTTTTAGACTTCTGGTTACGGTCCGAAAGCTAAGACAAAAATTTAGAAAATTAAATTAATTAATTTACTAATTTTTTTTATTTGAAAAAATTCCCATCCCTTCAAAATGCCTCCTTTAAAATTTCAGATTTTTTCGATCAGTAGTTTCGTCTGTAGAGAATTTTAAAGTAGGTATGTTATATTATAACCACCCTGTATATGCAACAGCCATTGTGTAGGAGATTTTCAAGTTTATCACAAAATATATGAAGATACCGCCTTTGAAAGCTCTTTTTGAGAACTCCCGCCAGCGTCTACTGCCATGCCGCAGAAAAAGCGCCGGAGCCGGCATTCCTCCCAGAGTGTGACGGAGTCTTCCGCTTTTATCGTAGTATAACTTCAATCGCTTTGCGGCACGTTTTAATATTAAAATATTTAAAGAATATTTGGTACAATTTCATTTCATACCTTAAGGGAAAAAGTTGGGGGTTGCGACCGAGGATATTCTGAGTTTGAAAAATAAGGACCACCCTAATATTATACATGTAAACGTTCTCTTTAAAAGGGTTTTGGATTTCCTGAATGTATAGTAGGGTGTATCGAAAAAAACTTTTTTTTTATTTTGATGATGCCTTAGTGCGGAAAAGTTGTCTAAGGTGACAGAGAGTACCTGTGAATTTTTTCAGAATTTTCGGATAATATCTTGAGGTGCCGCCAAGGCCCTGAAGGTCCCCATGTTAATCCAATGGAGCGCGCAAGCCAAGAAGGCCGAAAATTGGTTTTTCGCCCCTCATTTCTACCCTAATCACCCGACAAATGTCTTCACTCGAGTTATGAACCCTATATGATCTAGGCTATCCGACAAAACTTGAATAATAGCCTAAATCTCTATATAACGTTTTTTTGTATGCTCCAATTTCGTCGAAAATCGCGTATTTCCTCGTTCAAATCAGAGCCCAAAATCAACATAATATAGAGATTTAGGCTATTATTCAAGTTTTGTCGGATAGCCTAGATCATATAGGGTCCATAACTCGAGTGAAGACATTCGTCGTGTGATTAGGGTAGAAATGAGGGGCGAAAAACCAATTTTCGGCCTTCTTGGCTTGCGCGCTCCATTGGATTAACATGGGGACCTTCAGGGCCTTGGCGGCACCTCAAGATATTATCCGAAAATTCTGAAAAAATTCACAGGTACTCTCTGTCACCTTAGACAACTTTTCCGCACTAAGGCATCATCAAAATCAAAAAAAAGTTTTTTTCGATACACCCTAATGTATAGAACTGTAAAAATGATGCGTGGGGTCGCATAGACTCCTTGCGTGTTCCCGTGTACTACATATACAGGGTGTTTCAAAAAACCTGTAACGATAGGCTATTTCCTAAAATATTTCCCCTAGACCCATACTTTCAATGGAAGATTTTCTTCAAATGCGATGAAGAGTTATATGACACCAGTTTCAACTCCATGGGGGGTCTATTTTAGAATATGCAGAAAATAAATTTTTTTACGGCCCCCGTAGATTGAAATCCCCAATGAGAAAAATTTTCTCCATTCATTTCTCAATCAGATACAAAAAATTTCATCTCGATATCTTCAAAATTCACCCAGATATTAAAAGCTAAAATTCGTGACTTACACCACTTTATCATACCTATGAGTGACATACTTTTACTGCAAAATAGGGGCCATCCACAAACTACAGTTGAACATTTTAGAAACCAAACTACCGTAAAACTTTGATTTTTTGAGGTGACAAGGACTACCATGAAAAACTCCTGCTCCTCCAATCAGCCATGGTGTTGAGCTCGCTCAACTACGCTAATTCAGATACCTGTCATTGCAACTCATATCAGCGATGCCCAGAGAGGGCCCATCAGCTCTCATTTTGCGTTCATATTTGTGACTTCATTGGTTTGAAATTAACCCTCCTACCAATCAATACTTATTTATAAATTACTTTGAGTTATCGAAAAGATTTAAAAAATATTTCTTGGAGCCCCGAAATCAGGTACTCCTTCATACCTATTAGCTACGTAAAAAATAATCGTAGGACGAGTGTGTGAACAATTGATACTCAGGAATCAATACCTATAAGTTCCGATTTAGCCAAACACTGCTTTATTGTTTAATAGAATGACGCGCTTTTTGACTTGCGGACGGTCCCTTAAAAATATAAACCCGCATATCTCAGTGAATTTTGAAGATATCAAGACAGAATTTTTTCTATCTTATTGAGAAGTGAATGGAGAAAATTTTTTCCACTGGAAGTTTCAGTTTACGGTGGCCGTATAAAAAGTTATTTTCTGCATCTTCTAAAATAGACCCCCCCATGAAGTTGAAACTGGTCTCTTATAATTCTTCACCTCATTTGAAGAAAATTCGCCATTGGAAGTATGGGTCTAGAGGAAATATTTTAGGAAATAGCCTATCGTTACAGGTTTTTTGAAACACCCTGTATGTTCTTTATTATTTCATGGAGCACCCCATCCCCGCAGGGACTACGATTTTCTAAATATGGACCAATTTTTATGGTATATATTACGTTATTGGTTAAGAAAAGCACAAAATTACAGATACACATAAGAAAATAGGGGAAATATATACATAAGACTAATTAACACACAATTATTTATATAGTATCTCCCATAGGAGGAGAGATAATGAATTCGGAATATCTTCTCTTGAAATGACTGGAGATAGTTGTGACAATATTGACTAAGAAATCATCGTTGCTTTTGACATATATTTGTTTTGAGCCAGGGTATAGGATCATAAAAAGGGGTATCAGTTATAGTAGGATTTTATGAGTGGACAACTTGGAAAAAAATCGAATTGCCTAGTGATTAATGAATTCTTTGAGTGTAGGTAAATTAATTGCATGTGTGATATCCTTATTTCAGTAAAGCCTTCTTGCTTTGGAAATTTTCAGCAGTGTTGAATTTTGAAGTATTTCATGTTTTTTAATTACGGATTTTGTAAGGGCTAACCAAATAGGGCTGGGCTGGCTTATTTAAAGATGGACCACACGTAGGGTGTGTAGATGAGTACAAAAAAATATATATTTACTAATTAAAATAAATCGTTCAGAATGGAATAGTACAGAATGGAATTTCAAAATTTCAAAATTCAAGTTTAAAATGATTTCTATTCTTATATCTATTCTTGGTGTGTAGATGAGTTTGAGAGATCTTGAAGAAGATCTTGAAATATAGAACTTAAAACACTGAAAATCACATTATCGAGTTTTTGAAGTTATAAAAGGTACCGAATTCCCTTTACTGAACGCTTTACTGCAATGCACTTCACCTATCTGTAAAACTCTGTTTTCAGCAACTGTAGTCTTCTTACAGTAAAGCAAACATTACAAAGAAGTGGGGGAAATCTTCTTTGCTTTCTTGCGTTATACCTTTATCTGTAAAAACCTTCTTTTCCGCTATTGAAGTATTTCGGCAGTGAAATAAGCAGTCCTTAACGTTTCAGTTAGCATAACAGTTTTAAATCAAAAATTTAATTGTCGAAAAAAAATCTTTTATTTAAAAAAAACTTAAAAAAACATGCGTGATTTTAACGTGAGTATGGCTTAAGTTAATCTCAAGGATTAGTTTTAATTTCATGCATGAGGGGTGATTTTTTAGGTTCTTTAAGAGCAAAGCTTATTAATATTTTATATGGTAAATTTTACTATGCCTTTTTATACTCAAATTTTAACTACCATAACCCTTATTGGCAGTTAATCAAGAAAATAAAAGGATCTGTAGGCGATCAGAATTGGTGTACGGTTGTAAATCAGTGCAATACAAAAAGAAAACACAGTTCTCAACTGCTTTTACTTTTACTTACGCATTCTCGCTTGAGAATGCTTTTTAAAGACATTTTTCTGGGAAACTATTGTAGCCGGTAGGAATTTTAGCATTTCATATATTTAAAACATCTTCTAATCGAGTGGTGACTGTTGGTTGCAGGTTCCGTTCCTGGTGCGCAAGATCGAAGCGATCCACCTGGCGGTGTCGAACGACGACCTGAGCGAGCTACAGGGCCACCTGCAGGGGGAGGAGGGGCTGGACCAGATGGCGCTGCCCAAGGAAGGAAGGAAGGCTGCCAAGGATAGTGAACTGTCTGGGGACCGAACAATAAGTTCACTATGACCAATAAATAGTTCACTGACCCAATTTTTAAAAAATGGCAGAGTGTAAAAAGTTCATTATAACCAGTGTTCACTATAGCAGGATTTGACTATATGTTAAAATAATATGCGGAAATCTACAAAATCGTAATTCACTATCTAAATTTTATGGGAACTTTGCTTCATGAGTACAAACAGCCCCAGCCACATTGTGTCCAAATTAAGCGAAATCAAGTGCATTATTATTTCCTTTAACTTTTAAAATTTGTTATTTTGAAAAAAAATTACCGAAATAAAAATTAACCAAATTAAAAAAAAACTATTTTTTATTATATTTAATATGGAAATTAACTTTTAATTAAAGGAGAAAAAATTATTTAAATATGAATCCATATATTTAATTTTAGTGATAATATTGGCTGAAAATGGTGAACAAAATGTACATGGGAAGATGGGTGGGTTATTGGAGACTTAATAGCACAAGGACCCGGTCAGATCATATTGCATCAGAACGCACATGGGAGGAATTTTTTTTAAGATTTCATGTTTTACAACTTTTTTCTTCTACTTTTACACCATGAGCAGGCCACTAGACTAATTTGGAATCATCTAAAACAGTGGTCCCAACCTTTTTACCACCACGGACCGGTCAACGTTTGATTATTTTACCGCGGCCCGCAGGGAGGGCGTTGATTGCTTACATTCTAAATTATTTTGATTTATTAATTTTAATTTAATTGTATTTAAAAATGCTTTCAAAATAAAATACAGTTACACCAAAAAAATAAATATAAAGTTATTTATAATTCATTTCATTCATTAATTTGAAGTATAAAACTAGGAATTTAAATTCATTTTCAAAGAAATGGTCGGCCCGCGGCCCGGTACTATATAAGCCACGGACCGGCACCGGTCCGCGGACCGGGAGCTGGAGACCACTGATCTAAAATATGACTATTTTAGGTCACTTACTACAATACATTATCAAAATATCCACACCAAATTGCACAACAATACAAGAAATAGATTTTGAGAAATAATGCACACCGTAGCTAAATTTATTAAAAAAATAACGAATTTGAAGTGACATTTTTGCATCCGACCGGCATGTTCCCTTATTTCTTTAAATAACTTTTTTCTAGTGGCTATAGAATCTAGAGAAGTTAGTTTTCGAAAGCAAAAAAGTTGTACGAAAAATATAAAGAATCAGAAACAAAAGTTACTAGTCTAGTCGAGATAGACGTTTTACAACGTAGGCACATATACTTAATACTCCGGCAGAAAACAAAAAAAGTATTACTTTCACTATTTTTCATTTACTTACCTTTTAACATTACTTCTTCCTATATTGAACTATTCTAATGCAGTGGAGACTGGAGAGAAGAACGTTAGTTTTCAACCATGTACGTAGTTTTCGTCATAAAGTTTATGTTACAACAGTTACAGTTTACAATATCCGAGTGGAGTTGAATAGCAGTTAAGCTACTTAACGGATTTTTTTGGATATTGTTTTTTCAGAAAAAACGAAAAACTCCCAAAATAATTATCCCTTTCCTAATTAATTTTCATAATCGTAATCTGTGAAATATTCCCGATTCATCCATGTAAGGCACTTGGGGTGGGGTGGAATTTTTCCTAAAAATGTTTTGACACGATTTGGCCCAGAAAATGGAATGTTTGGCATAAAATGAAAGTAAGCCTTGATCTTGTTTTAAAAATCCTGGATGATGTAAAAATCACCATGGAAACCCGTTATTCTGGAAAAACTTTGCCATAACAATTAGTTACTGTAAAAAAATTTCAAAACAAAATTAATATTAATATATTCTGATTTATAAGCTTTCTTTGGACTTGTGTTTTTTCGTCGAAATCTGAACTTTTTTTCAAAGTACAATTACTGCCTTAATTACCAACCAATTTTCACCAAAATTGAATATGAAGTATATGGCAGTGTATAATTTAAGATTTCAAGGTCAAAAACTCGATATCTATATTCGATTTTGGTAAAAATTGCGACCTTTGAGCGACTTACGCAAGGGTCCAGGAACCCTAGTTTTTGTCCTAAATTCACGAAATTCCAGATTCTGAGAGCTTTTAAGAATGTAATGAAAGGTAAGGCAATCCTGGCGGAAAGGATTTCCATCTTCTTTTAGCACTTCTCATCTGTTAGCACAGTTTTATGCACAGGATGAAACGATCATTCTAAATTTTGCTTATATAATAATAAATATAAAAATACGTATCTTTTCGATCAAATCTTTCTGGATGTATCAATTTAGATGAAAATACTGTGAATGAAAGATATCAGTAGAAACATAACACGTGTATATTGTTAGTACTACTAATATATATTTAGCTAACACATCCAAAATCATAAATCATAGTACCAGTACCACCTAGAGATAATAAATACTTCTAAATTTATGAAGCAGAATCTTGGAAATATCGAAGGAATTATATCTATCCCATAACATCGGGCAATACGGCAATGGTTTGGGCCAATGTTGGGTTGGCCGATAATGGCCAATGTTTTCCAACTTTATTTAGGGTTATCTTAGTATGAAACAAAACACGTGTATAACGTATTGCTGAAGTATTATAATGACTACAGCATAACCAATATCCCACTAAAGTAAATCATTTCTATAACATCATGATGTCATAGAAAACTGATCATCATTAGGTTTTCATGTATTCTCGTGTAATTTGAAATGCAAGTTACCCGCTTCCGATTTATTTACGATGTAATCCATTTTTCGAATATAAAATGTTTATCAATGATTTCCAAAAAGGGGGGAAGTTGAACTTTTCATTTTACTCTTATTTCTCATTTATATTAAATTATAAACTTGTTTATTTGTGCTTCACAGGTAACACAACAGCGTACATCGTATCGTCGTAACAACATTCATTTCCCGATATAGCCCGACATTGGATTTATCAAGGAGCACTTATGACAGGATTACATACACTGTTGGCCAATATTGGTCGTACAGAATGGATTTCAAGCCATTATCAAATATTGGCCAATATTACTTTTTCGACCCAATTTTAGTAACTTCATTAGAAATGGAAAAAAATAAGTCAAATTTATTTTTAAGAGTATTAAATAAGGTTTGTAAAGCAATTTTAAATGCAAAAAATTGTTTTTCAAATAAAAAAATTTGATGAAAATTGGCCAATATCTTTAAATAACGCGATTACGACGTTTCGGCGTTAAACGATATTCGCGATGTTGGCCAATGTTGGTAAGACAATGGCAAATGTGTTAGTGCTACCTGGGTACATGGAAGAAAGGTAAATGACCCCGGAGAATCCGTTGAGATGACTTACAGCCCTCTTGTGGGGAAATAACCTACTTTTGGTGTTCCTGCGAGGTAAGGCTGGGAACGTTCCCAGGTGAATCTACAAAAGCGGAAGAAAGTTTTATAGGCATAATAAGATGACAGACACAAACACTAAAGGTAGGAACGCACTGAGACTTTTTGTTGTGGCGACTGGAACTTAATCTGCCAATCGGGCTATGGCAAGAAGCTAGAGCACGCGCATTAGGCGACAAGACTCTTGGCCGATTGCCATATAGATCGAGTGACAGTTATGTTACAGTCGACTTGACGAAAGTCTCATTGCGCGCATAGCCCTATTGTCATTGTACCTGTTGCATTGGAAACCTATTGAATCATAATACTTATTGTATTGCATTGTATTGTAATATCTATTGTATTCTATTGTGAAAATCCATTTGAGGAGAAGAATTCATTAGGAGAGGAATAAATTAATATTGAAAATTCGGTCCTGAGTTACTAAACCCATTCAATTAGCAGAACTTGGCTTGCATTTTATGAACCTTTTTTGATTGGCCGATTTAAACTAACTCAGAGAAAACGCGGACAGTTCATTTAATAGTTTGGCGCTTTCTCTGCATATCTTCCCTATGAAGTTTGCGTTTGGCGTTAAGAATGGTGATTTTAAAGATTATTTTACAGGTTTTCCACTGTACTTCCGCAGCTGATTTTTTCACAGTATAAATGTTTTCAGTCATCTACTAACCCCTGTAAAATGTTTGTTCATTTCTGCGAGTTTAGCCTGAGAACCTTTTCTTCTAGTGCAATTCACAGAGGTCAAGGATGATAAATCTACTACAAAGCAATCAGTAACTAAATAAAATCAGTTGCTTACCTCATTGTGATTGTTCCACAGGAAGGCCGAACTGCTCAGAGAGCTGGGACCGTCCAACTTCTTTAAGATCCTGCTCGAGGCGGGAGCGGACACTAGGAAAAGGGACAACGTGAGTATATTGTAAACCACCATCCTAAGGGGTTTTCCAGACTAGTTCAAATTAGAGAGCATGTATACGAGGGACAGGCGACAACTCGGTATAGGCGCTGATTGGTCAACAGCGTTTTCTGTTCACCTCAGGTTTCCCTCCATAGGATTAGCATGGGAGTGAGACAAGCGGCATGATACAGTTTGGACATAATTGGAGATTTGGACAGTTTTAACTGTGCGCAAGGATGCGCAGAGACGCTTTTAAGCGAGTTGTTGCCTCTCTCTATCGTATACAGGCTCTCTAGTTCAAATAAGACGCGACTGCCATTAATCAAGTAGGCGAGAGAGCATGGAACTGAGCCTCAGTCTCCCCTATCCTGTGGAGTTATGATTCCTGTCAAGATAGGGGAGAGTGAGGCTCAACTCCATGCTTTCTCCCCTACTTGATTAATGGCAGTCGCGTCTAATTTGGACTCAACCAATAATAATACTGATTTGAATACTAAACCACCATTCTAAAGATTCATCCACAGTAAGGCGCACGCCACACTAGAGACTACAAGAAGCGAGTTTCGTGAAAGAACCATTAATCTTCTTATCAAGGAAGAAAGAAGGGGATTGGAGGGGGGCGATGTAGTGGATTATTCCTGTGGAGGAATTCCAGGCAATCGGCCACTGCGACGCTTATCAGTGCGGAGTACTTTGACCGCTCTGCTACAAGAGTTATCTACTACATCGCCCCCTCGATTCCCCTTCCAGCTCCCCTCCTCTTGATAAAATCTTCATCGTTTTATTAATGAAGATTTATCGTTCCCGCGTCTTCTTCTCGCGTAGTGTGGTCTCATTCGCTGAAAAACGTCGTGTGGCACATAAAGATAAATAAGAGGAGGGGGAAAGAAATGAACAAAAATTTTAAAACGTATTCCACAGTAAAAACTGCGATAGTTTAAGGCTAAATATGAATTAGTATGAAGTAAATACATAATTTAACACCTTAAAAGATAATAAAATCCTGTTATTAGAGAAAAAAATATTTTTGGTAATGAGTGCCCTTAAAGAGATCACAGAAAGAGTAAAAGCAAAACCGCCCGTTTAAACCAAGATTTAATAATAACTGAGACTGAGAAGTACTTTCCGTCTCAAATCTCAAGTCAGTAACAGTATCGTTCTCATCAGGCTATCGTGTTTTTTTCTCAAAGCTGAATCGCGAGCCCTCTGTCTCTAAATTCGAATTTCTTTGCAGGAAGGGAAGACCCCCCTTCACTATGCAGCGGTGATGAGGGACGGATGGGCCTTTTACAGAACACTTCTACTGGCGGGGGCAGACAAAACTGTCAAGGACAAGGTATGAATGTTTATGCAAATGATTCAAATCTCAATGGCAAAAAAACCATAGGAAAAAGAGGTTATAGAAGAGTAACCAAAAACAATTCTGACAAAAGTTGTTTAAAGCATTGAAAGATGGGTTACTGTTGGGGGTCAAACACGCTGTCTTTGACAGATTAACTTTTTAGTGTTTTTCTGCTTTTTCAAAGACTTAATATAGTGTAGTCTATCTATATAAGACGTTTAACTCTAGTTAACTAATGTAATAATTTCAATTTATTACTTTCCCATTTGAATTATTCTATCATTCATCAGTTGCTTCGTTAAACCAAAAATTGTTGATAACTGATTCGAACCTAGCCCCAATTTTTCATGTAGAGCAACGGCTGAATTCATTTCATTCAAACCGTTTATTTTAATAAAAAAAGAATCAAAAGATTTCAAGTGATGCTTTTTGAATTATTTAAAAAATTTAATTTATGTAACTTTACTGGTGAGTTAAAGTTTATGAGACTCTTCTAACAAATATTTTAGAGTGTAAATGTTTTGAAAGCGTTAGAACGACCCAAAAAAACTAAAAATTCCCAACTAAGTTCTCTCTAAGCTCCTAAATCCGATCGATTGGTTGGCGAGATTGAATGTCGCAATCGAAGATCTTCAAATTTCAGGCACCCTTTCTTTTATAGCATTGCATGAACCATAAGTGGCTTGGTGCTGTGCTGACAATATGGGAAATTTTGACTTTTTTCCATGAACAGTTTTGCTGAAACTAAAACCAAATTCAAACAATTTATTTACCTACTGTTATCGCTTGATTAAAACTTCAATAAATTTAAATCTTTCTAACCTTAAATATGCTTACAGTTGATTGACGGCATTGCCACTATAAGTTCCAACGAGTTCCAACGAATTATAAACTTATCTTGTTCATAGGTTGGCCGGACTCCAGACTACTATCTGACACACCCAGGAGAGTTGAGCATTCGAGACCTGCTGAAGGGGTTACGGATCCCGGAGCCGGGGGCTAGAAGACTCTCCCAAGTAAATATCTGGCAATCGCGGGGCAAGGGGAGCGGCTCGTGGGCAGGCGATCAGACGACCGCCAGGTGCAGAAATTCCTGGATCTCGTGCCTAAATACATGGTGAGATCCACTACTTTTGAAGCTTTTAGTCACCACTTTAATGTTTAGCTAATAATATTTAGTTAGATCAGAAATTTAAGGTGAATTGTGTTTATTTCAGGCGGAGTTAAGGAGCCTGCCTACCTATAGAGGCTTTTTTTTAATAATTAAAATTTTGAACTAATTTGTGGTTAATACCAGAGATGGGCGTAATCAAACTACTTTTGTAATCAGATTAATAATCTGATTACATTTGTAATCATTGCATTTGTAATGATTACATTTGTAATCTGATTACTTTTTGGAGTTTTTAATCTAACTACATTTGTAATGATTACATTTGTAATCTGAATGAATGTAATCTGATTACTTTTGTAGTTTGATTACATTTGTAATTTGATTACATTTGTAGTTAGATTACATTTGCAATCTTCAATCTGATAACTGTGGCAAGTTTACTGGAGTGGGGTTCGCGACTTAACGGAAGTGGTCCGTAACCTACCGGAAGTGGTCCGTAACTTACCGGAAGTGGTCCGTAACTTACCGGAAGTGGTTCATAACTTACTTGAAGTGGTCCACAACTTACCGGAGGTGGTTCATAACTTACCGGAAGTGGTCCACAACTTACCGGAAGTGGTCCATAACTTGACGGAAGTGATCCACAACTTACCGGAAGTGGTTCACAACTTACTGGAAGTGGTTCGCGACTTACCGGAAGTGGTCCGTAACCTACCGGAAGTGGTCCGTAACTTACCGGAAGTGGTCCGTAACCCACCGGAAGTGGTCCATAACTTACCGGTAGTGGTCCGTAACTTACCTGAAGTGGTCCGTAACTTACCGGAAGTGGTCCACAACTTACCGGAGGTGGTCCGCAACTTACCGGAAGTGGCCCACAACTTACCGGAAGTGATCCGTAACTTACCGGAAGTGGTCCGTAACCTACCGGAAGTGGTCCGTAACCTACCGTAACTTCCGGTAAGTTTCGGAGCACTTCCGGTAAGTTGTGGACCACTTCCGGCAAGTTGTGGACCACTTCCGGTAAGTTATGGACCACCTCCGGTAAGTTATGGACCACTTCCGGTAAGTTACGGACCACTTCCGGTAAGTTGTGGACCACTTCCGGAAAGTTGTGGACCACTTCCGGAAAGTTGTGGACCACTTCCGGTAAGTTATGGACCACTTCCGGTAAGTTGTGGACTACTTCCGGTAAGTTACGGACCACTTCCGGTAAGCCGTGGACCACTTCCGGTAATTTTTGGACCATTTCCGGTAATTTTTGGACCACTTTCGGTAAGTTTCAGACCACTTCTGGTCAGCTGTGGACCACTTCCGGTAAGTTGTGGGTCACTTCCGGTAAGTTGCGAATCATTTCTGGTAAGTTGTGGATCGTTTCCGGTAAGTTGTGGACCACTTCCTGTCATTTGTGGACCACTTCAGTAGTAGACGGGGCTCTTTACGGGACAAAACTGAGCCGCCCCAATTAACATGGGATTTCGGGCGGGTCCGGGCGGAAAGGGTTCATTAGTGACGTCATATCACGTGACCGGTTTGGGGGCGTGGTTTTATGACGTCAGGTGGTTAGTAACGTAGGCGGAAGGGCGTGGTTATGTTGAGATGTTCACCTCCTGCTGGTAGGGGGTATTTTTTTCGGTTTACCTTTTTTTTGGGGCTTTAACTTTTTTAAGTTGTGTTTTTTAAAGTTTCTTTTTCCTGGAATGGCAACAGTTATTACCTTTTGGATTCGTAATATTTTAATGGTTGTGACGTCATTGAAACATGTTCGAACAGGGATGAACACGTTCAAGACAGGTTTGAACAAGGACCAACATGTTCAAGACAGGAACCTAATTACACATTTGTTACGTTGTAATACCCTGTATATATTTATTATTTGATAGAGGTATTCTAGAGAGAAATATTAAAGCAACTTTTATTTGAAAGCCGATGTTTATTAATTTTTAAAGTTTTAAAAAGAGGTACAAAATATGATATACAATCCTATACAAAAGACTTAGTCGATCTTTAAAATATTTTATTAGAAAACTTTTCATTGGTTTTAGATCTATTTGCTTTAAGTGGAAAAAGCTTTTTTTAAATACCTTAACACAGCTACCGCGTACTATTCACTTTAAGAAAGCTTTGCATGGCACTAAGAAGAAAAAAAAAAGTGCACGGAGTATACCTTTTTACGCAATATCTTTCCCCCACCTCAAATGTTTCTATTCTTACTGTAATATCTTTAAACTCCTTTTTGAGGTCTACCGCTCCCTTCTTGTTAAATACGTGGAAGACAGATACTGGCGGATCTATGAAAGTACGATGCAAACAACACTTAGACGCATAGCCCCCCCTTAGTAACAGATCACATGAATTGAGTTGCAATTTTCCAGCTATTTTAATGTGCTAAGAGTCTCCACTTGACAATAAGAGAAACAAATTTTTCCCCAGGGAGCATTCACGCAGATGTTTTTCCCATGACTACTGTAATATGTCTAAATTGAGGCAACCACTTTTGAAATTCACCGCTGCATGCACGTTTGAATGGAATAAAGACAGACACTAAAAGTCAACGTTACAATACGGAGGACCACACACCGTAGGATAGCCTGTAGTTACAGATTACATGAATAGAATCACATGTTACGGGAGGGGGAGAAGTAAAAACGCACCACTTAAATGGCGACAAATCGACGCGGGATTGTATCGGGGATTGCCCACTACAGCAAATACGTGTGTTTTGGCTATTGTTAACAAAACTGCACGCGACAGGCACGCCGACCAAAAGTGGACAATAAAGAGGGGTGGATAGGGCACATAAGAGAGCCTGGGGGGCACATCATCGTTTAATGCTTCGAAAGGAACGAACAACAAAAGAAGGGGTCAAGAGAGTGGTGAGGGTCGTTTGATGTGATACAGCAAACAGGACCCCACACGATTTTTTTTGTTGATAGAAAACATTTCGCCAACAGAGGAGAGGGATGATTCCCTACAGGAAATTGAAACCAAGGCGGGATACTGTTTTTATTCTCGTCCAATGAGCATTGCTCCTTTCGTTGCTATGCATAATAGGGACTAACTGATTGGCTAGCTCTGCGTCTCAAGAACATTATTCCTCCCTTTTTTTTCTGCCAAAAGATTTAGATAAATAGCACGGACATTCAACAGGACTCACCATTCCTTTTGGAAATTTTTCTTAGTTGGATATTAGCTTCATTGGTGGATATTCCTTTCCCGTTTCAGTTCTTTTATTTAGTGTTCAACACAGTTAGCTTCATATAACATGTCTTCGAAAAAGGTAAGTGTAATTTCTCTATTTTTTAAAAGAATCATTCTAAATAATGTATTTATTTCCTAACCTTAATTTTTTTCTTGATTTAATGGGGATATATTATTTACTCTCCATAATCTTTTGGAGCAAAGTTAACCGGGATTACACGGGGATATTTATTTTGGTGTTGAATTATCGCAATTCGCGTGTTGAAAATAAAATATGCTACTGTAAATAATTTATTTTAATTAATTTTTTATATATTTCTTCAATATGTTTTTATTTGCCTTAGAATGTTAATGAAAGTCCTGTGGTGGTGGTGAATGAAGACACTGATATCGTTATGAGAGATGAAGACACTGATATCGTTATGAGAGATGAAGACAATAATGAAAGCTGGATGATGATGAATGAAGACGACGAACAGGTAAATACTTTTATGATTAGTTTTTATTTGCTTGTTTTTTCTCTGTGTCCTAGTTTTAACATTGCTGTTGCTTTTTTTTTAGTTAATGAGAGACCTGTCGCAAAGACATTTGGAAAGTGATGTTAATGTTAATGAGGTAATGTTTTTAACTTGCACACATGTGTGATTATATTTTCTATTTACAATAGTTTAATAATGCATTTAGTTATATTTGTTAAATGTATTTTTATTACCATAGATTGATCCCAGTGAAATCCCAATGAATGAAGGCAGTGAATGCTCGATGGGTGAAGACGACGATTACCAGGTAAAAATACCTTAATGATTAATTTTTATTTGCTTGTTTTTTAGTAGTTTGAATTATCTAACATTGAATTAATTTCAATCTGTTTTCAGAATCAACCTGGTCCCTCCAACGTTCTTGCCCGAAAACGTCCTTCCCTTTACCAGCAAATTGGTTCTGGAATCGAGGTGTGTATTTATTTGATAAGGAGGGAATTGTTCATTTCGGTATTGTATACTTGGAGGCAATGTTTCTTTACATTGTGCTAACTACATTGTGTTACTAATGTATTGTATTTTTATTTTCAGAATCGTGCTGGTCCCTCCAATGCTTTGGATGAAGTAGAAGAAGAGGAGGAGCATAATGATATCGATGAAGTATGATATATTTTCTTAAAATTTTCAAAGTATTTTAGTGTTTTTAAAAGACTCATTAATTTTTAATTTTAGTTTGCTGCTGCTGTTTCCCTGGAGGAGCAAAATCGGCGAAGGAACGAGCGATACAACGCTGAGGAGGTAACACTCAGAGCTCGTGTTGACCCTGAACTCCTGCCTGCCCGCGTAAGGGGTGCCCCCTTAGTTACAGTCGTGGATGTCGTGCGGGTACTTTTTCTTTGGATCATTCAGCGCATAACGGCTGGTTTGAGGGCGTTCGATCTGGTTCGCTTATGTATATTTGCGGCTGGGTTGGACAAACCCATTTCCACCAAGCTCATGACCGTGGCGGAATTGACCATTGAGAAAGTGCTCGCAACGATAATGAAGGTACTCCAATCCAAGGATAGCATTGAACTAGACGATGGATTCGTTGTGGATGCCATAACCATACGCCGGGAAATTGGAGGAGGAAAAAAAAGACTTACAAATGTCATGGTGGACCGCCTCGGCAAAAAATCTATAGTTAGCATCCCCTTTGATGACGAGGGACTTTGCTGTGCCAAAGCCATCGTGATGGCCAAGGCATATTTGGATGGCAACAGGAAGTTGATTGAATCACTACGGAAAAAAAATCGCCCTGCCCTGATGAAGCATGCCCGTGCCCTCCATGAAGCAGCCGGAGTTCCCCTGGGTCCCTGCACGTACACTGAAGTGGCCCAGTTCGAAGCCCATTTGGATCTTCAAATTGTGGTGTTTAGCACGGAAAACCTGAACAAGGTATGTAAAAACTCGTTTAATAGAAATATAGTGTATTAAAAAAGCGTTTGTTTTTTCTTTTTAGAAATATAATTATATTTTATTTTTAGGTTTCTTACAAGGGTGAAAAGAGATCCAGGCGGATTAACCTGTGGTTACACAACGGCCACTATGACGTTATCTTGAAAATGAAGGCATTCTATAGTTCTGCATTCTACTGTGAAGAGTGTGAGAAACCTTTCCAGTCGTTGGAGGCCCATCAGTGTGAAAATATCTGCCACATTTGCAAGAAGACACAGTGTGGAGACGGAGTACATGAGCGATGCCCCGATTGTGATCGCTTTTGTAAATCTAGGGAATGCTTTCAAGCTCACAAGGCGGTCACTGGAAAACAAAAACTTTCCATGTGTGCTAAAGTAAGTTTTTCTAAAGTAGTTATTAACTTAATTAAAGTAATGTTGGTGAATTCTCATGACTTTTTTTCTTTTAGCAATATCAGTGCAGCAATTGCACAAGAGTTATTTTGCGGCGAAAGTGTCCCAGGGAGCTGCATACATGTGGAACAGTGAAGTGCCCTTCATGCAAGGAATTCGTAAAAGTACAGGAACACCGTTGCTGCCTTAAGACTGTTGACGCCAAGAAGCCGTCGAATAACTTCATATTCTTTGACTTCGAGACTGATCAATCTTCTGGTGAGCATTGTGTTAACTTTGCTGTGGCACAGGATGCTAGCGGACAGGAAATGGTGTTTGAAGGATACACGGCGTGTGATGACTTCTGTGCATGGCTCTTTTCTCCCAAGCACAAGGGGTATACTGCAATAGCACACAACATGAAAGGGTAAGTTTTTAAAATTTAATGGGGGATTTTTTAAAATGATTTTGTACTAATTCTTTTTTTTTTAGGTTCGACGGGCAATTTCTTTTGGGATGGCTTTTGAAGCAAGGGTTTGCTCCGGATGTCATACCCAATGGATCCCTACTCATGACAATTAACCACACAAGATTGAACATAAGAGTTATTGATTCGCTCAATTTTCTGCCAATGCCCCTCGCGAAACTTCCTGCCTGCTTTGGTCTCGCTGAGTTAAAGAAAGGGTACTTTCCACACCTTTTCAATACTCGGGAGAACCAGAGCTACGTGGGACCACTTCCTGACATCAAGTTCTACGCACCCAACTTTATGTCAACTTCAGGACGAGAGTCATTCTTGGCGTGGTATGAAACCCAGAAGAATGAGGAATTTAATTTCCGAAAAGAAATGTATTCTTATTGCAAGTAAGTTAACTTTATTTTTTCTAAATAATTCCATTTTTTCCAACTTCTGAACATGTGTTTATTTTATTTTTTAGATCCGATGTTGATATCCTTAGGCGGTGTTGTTTGGACTTTCGCCAGGAATTTTTAAATGTTGCTGGAGTGGACCCCTTTCAGTAAGTATCTCTTTTATTATCTTACTTTCTTATTATATATATTTTTTATTATTTACTATCTTTTATTTGTTTACAATCGAACAAAACGATTTTTTTCTGTTGTTAATATTTTCATTTTTTTTAGGTATGTAACTATTGCTGCAGCCTGCATGGCTACGTTCAGGTGCCGCCACATTCAGCCAGACACCATTGCTATGGTTCCTGTTCAAGGCTATGTAAATAAAACCAACTTCAGTCCCGACAGCATCCGATGGCTGAGTTTCATTGAGTTCCAGGAAGAAATCTCTATCCAGCATGCATTAAAAGACCAGGGGGAGATAAAAATTGGACGATATTCAGTAGATGGTTTTTGCCAAGAGACAAACACTGTTTACCAATTTCATGTAAGTTTTTGTTTCCTTCCTCAGAAATGAATGCAATTAATTTTTCTCTTGTTTTTTAAATAATTTTTTTTCAGGGTTGTTTTTGGCATGGGTGTGGTAAATGTTTTGAAGGTGATGTTATTCACCCTCTGAAACAAAAACCAATGGAACACTTACGGAAGCAAACGGAAGAAACATCAGCCTACATTCGTTCAAAGGGATACAACATCATTGAGATTTGGGAGCACGATTTCGTAAAGCAAAAGAAGGAGGATACTGAACTGCTTTCATTTCTTTGCACTCTCGATGTGGTTGATCGGCTTAACCCTAGGGATGCATTCTTCGGTGGGCGTACCAACGCAGTAAAATTGTTTTATCAAGGCCCATGCAAATATATAGACTTCACCTCTCTCTATCCCTGGGTAAATATAATTTTAACAACTTTATTTTCTTTAAAAAAATGGTTTTTTGTTTATAATATTTTCATTTTACAGGTGAACAAGTATTGCTTTTACCCCGTGGGTCACCCACAGATTGTAACGGAAAACTTTGGCAAAGTGGAAGATTACTTCGGGATAATTAAGTGCAGTGTTGAACCACCTCATCAATTATATCTGCCTGTTTTGCCCTACAGGAGTCAGGGAAAGTTAATGTTTCCGCTGTGTCGCACATGCGTTGAGACAACGCAACAATCCACCTGCAAGCACACTGCTGAGCAGAGGGCACTAACTGGCACCTGGGTTACGGAAGAAATAAAGTTGGCTCTACAAAAAGGTTACAAGATCCGTAAAGTAAGTTTTACACTTTTAAGTATTATCAAAGCTTTTTTCCTGTTATCACAAAATATATCAATTATTCTTTATTTTTCAGATCTACGAAGTCTATCACTTTGAGGAAAAATCTGATACCCTCTTCAAGGCTTACATCGACATGTTTCTCAAAATAAAACAGGAGAGTAGTGGGTGGCCGTCTGAATGCCAGACTCCTGAAGAAAGAGGCCAGTATATTCAATTGTACAAAGAAAAAGAAGGAATTACGTTGGATCCTGTCAAAATAGAAAAAAATCCAGGGCGACGACAAGTGGCAAAACTAGCCCTGAACAGCTTTTGGGGGCGGTAAGTTTTGTTTTCTCTCCCAAAATGATAATTAATTGTTTTAAGTATAAATGAAATAATTATCATCTTTTTTTCAGTTGGGGTATGAACATAAACAAGTCCCAATTGACATTCGTGAATACTTTAGAAGCGTTCAATAAAATGTTGGCAGATTCCACCAAAAACGTAAGTACCTTTTTATTGTAATTACATAATTCATTTTTCTTTTTTAAAAAATCTATAACTAAAAAAATATATTTATAGGTTAAAGACCTTTATCTCCCCACCCCTGAAGTTGCAGCCCTCTCTTGGGAATGTTCCAGTGAATTTGTAGCACAAGATACAACGACTAATGTTTTCCTAGCTGCATTCACAACCGCATGGGCTCGTCTTAAACTCTACTCGGAGATGGAGAAGTTGGGCAGTGCCGTGTTGTATCACGACACTGACTCAATTATCTATGCCTCCGATGGAGTGAATGACCCTCCCCTTGGAAACTTCCTTGGCGAATTTACTGATGAGTTGGATGGGGATACCATCACCACTTTCGTGTCTGGTAAGTAATAATTTTTATAAAACATTACAGGTCTTATCTTATTAAGAATTATTTATTTAAAAAAAAATGTTATTTTTTAGGGGGCCCAAAGAACTACGGCTATATTACTGCCACCGGCAAGACTTGCTGTAAAGTTAAGGGGATTAACCTCAACTTCCAAAACTCACAGCTCATTAATTTCGATACAATTCAAGCCGTGATAAAAGAAACGAACCAAGACCCCATCCTCACACACAACCCGGCCAAGATAACCCGAGACGTCAAGAGCCGACGGATCACCAACAAGCCAGAGACCAAGTTGTATAGAATGGTCTACGACAAGAGGGTAATTCAAGAGGACCTGACGACCCTACCCTATGGGTATTGAAGGTGATGTAGAAACGGACAAATAGTGCCTGACTGTTTGACTACCATAATCTTGTGGTAAGATTGACAGTTGGGGAATCCCCCACCGTTTTAAAATAAGGGGGATAACGCGCTGAGAGCTATACTCCCTGAGTAGCGTGGAAACTAGCTCATTTTCTTATGTTAAATTCAATTTATTGCATGTTAAATTCATGTTATTGCATGTTAAATTTATTTTATTGCATGTTAAATTTATTTTATTGCATGTTAAATTTATTTTATTGCATGTTAAATTCATTTTATTGCATGTTAAATTTATTTTATTGCATGTTAAATTCATTTTATTGCATGTTAAATTTATTTTATTGCATGTTAAATTCATTTTATTGCATGTTAAATTCATTTTATGTTAAAAATTCATTCTATTGTATGTTAAATTTATAAATAAGACATGACACAAATATTTCATTGAAAAAATATTTATTATTTTCTGAAAAAAGTTACAAATTTAACCAATTTATTGATTTCTTTCCAACAATTCTTTTTGGTTTAGCATACATGGTTTTCACAGATTCTTGTTTCTTTTCAACAACTCTTTTAGGATAAATTTTCATATTTTTTAAATAAGTGTTTTTCACAAACTCTTCAGGAAAATTATTTTCCTTTAATACGCCTTGAAACTTTTCAAACCCTTTCGGTCTTCTTTTCCTATTTCTCAATAAAAAATTAATCATTTTTGTGATATTGGAACCAGGAACCACTTGATTATCAATAAAGACTTCTTGCTTTTTATTCCAGGTGATACCATTTTGTTGAAGAAATGATGTGATATTCTTTGCTATCGTTTTATATTTCACAGGCACAGTATCCGGAATCTTGGATTCCGGCTTTTCATCTTCTTCTTCCGGTTCCAGTTCCGGTTTTTCCTGATCAGTCCTAAGCTCAGGGTTGGCAGTATTCACGTTTGGAAAGGTGACATATTTTTGTAAAACTTGGTTGTATAGTTTTACTTTTTCATCATCACTGACTTTCTTCTTTAAAATTTCTTTTATTTTTGTATCGAGTTCCGTTATGTGATCATCCTCAAACTCATGCATGCGGTCTAATGGGACCAATGCGTACTTTTTGCTATGCTCCATGGATGAGATTAGATAAAACAGTCAGGGCAGTTGGAATAAGAAAAGATAAAAATCCGTCTCCTTTTTGAACTAATAGCCGCCTTTTTGTGTACAAAGGAACTCGTTTCCGAGCAAGAGTTCTCAGTGTTTTTTTAAAAGGAGTTAGTTTATTCTTTGAGCGTTTGCTGATGGGTAGGTTCCCCTTTAGTAAATTTAATACACATTCGCAAATAGATTTAATCATACAATTTGAACAATTTTTCAAAATTTTAGATTTTTTTCTACTTTTCTTTAGCAGCTTTAAATATTCCACATCCTTCTCTGAAGGCATTCTGGGTCGAAATGATCGTATTAGCTTGTATGCGTTGATTTATATAGGCCGCGTAAGTACTTGCTTTGAACAAAGCACAACAGTGAGAGTTCTTGGAGTGATGATTACACTTGACACATAAATAGGGTAAATCTTTAATTTTAGGACAATCCAAACTCCTAAGGTTTCCATCCATCAATTTTTCTAAAAACAACAACTTTTCCCTTCCTTTAACGTAAATAGTAGAGTAAGCTGATGATAAAAATTGTAAAATAGAATGCAATGCATTGTAAGGTAATACACCACTGTTCCACTGTAACTGATGTTTGTTTCTTATCACCCAAGTAAAACTCTTTTGATGAAATCTTGACAAAGTTTCCCAAGGCATAGGGGGTAGGAATGACCAGCAAGCATGATGTCCTTCGTTGATTGAGTAAAAAGCAAGTTCCTTGATAATAAAACAGTCCGATTTCAATTGAAAACCTTCAAAATCCAACACGATGGGGCAAGCCATGTTACGTTCGTGGTGTCTGGGAACCGAATGATTTTAACGAGGTTCATACACGTAATGTGTATCCCCTGGGAATATCCCTGATCGTAACCGTAACCTTTCACTGGTTTCTGGTCTCAAATCAATTAACAGATAACTGTAGGGGGTAGAAGTAGCATCGTCAAAAATTTCTTGAAGAGCCTTAATTTTTCTAGGGAACATTTGTCTTGCCAAATGCTGTATTTGACTTTTGTCTCTTGGGTTTTTGTACAAAACAACGTAATGTGTATTTAAATGTACACTTCTCATTTCTTTGCCTTGCATAAACAGATTTTGGGTGATAAAGATAATGGAAAGATTTCGGTGGTGGCTGCCTTTCGTGAATAAATTGCTTAGTCGGGTATCACTGGCTAATTCTACCATTAAATCATCAATAATAATTAATGCATTTCGAATAGTGTTTAAGTTAGAGGGTAATCCTTCTTCAAAATTCACATTTTTCATAGTCTTGAAAAGGGGTTGATAACTTCCATAACAGTAAATAATGTTTGAAGGCATGGGATTAAACATTTTATAATCAATCAGTTTTTTTACAAACACTGTTTTGCCTGATCCGGTAGGGCCACTGAGGAGGCATGTGGAAGGGTGAACCAACCTCGGAAGCTCCATGTTTTAAAATAAGTTAATTTTATTGTTTTACCTCCTTTTATACTCTACATAGCATATCTACACATCCTTCTAAAGTATTTGCAACAAGGCGACATTCACTTAAAGAGTCAACAATATTTTCAGTATATTCAAGACAATGATTTTGAAATATGTTAATGGAATCCTTAACACAAGTGCATATGCTGTTTCCGCAGGTTGTGTTACTGTAATGAAAATCTGAAAATGCATTACATTTAATAAATCCCTTAGAATCAATACTTTGATAAATTTTGTATATTTCAAGTGTTGTTTTATTTTGAATTATATTAAGGGGGTTTGGCCAGTTATGGTAAGTCCATAAAGCAATGCCTGAAAAAATTAAGTAAGATGAAAAAAGTAAAGCGAACAATACGCATTTTACAACATCCATGATTGAATGTTCAGTATAAACTAAAATTTTGAACATGTACTCGTTACTTTTATAAAGAAAAAACACAAATGTATAGTTTAATTTTTTTATTGTTTAAAAACCATGGTTACACCGTATCTTTTTTTCACAAATTGAAATATTCGAAAATCATTCTTCTTCTGTTCTTTAAGTTGACAAATGATAGATTTCATACACAATCCTTGACATCGTTTTACAATAAAATAAATACAATAGTGTCCGCATACATTCGAGGTCAAACTTTGAAATGGAGTCTTGTTCCACATAACTCGATCGTGCATCCGGATAAATCTGGAAATGTCTTGGCTAAAAGCTTCAGGTGGTAATCCGTAGGAATCGAAGAATTCAATTGAGTTCTTATCTTGAACGAATACCGCTAACCAATGCGTTCCTGCCTCACCAGCGCGGTCTGTATTCAGTACTAATGCAGATGGGTATCTTCCAATGGATGGTATTTTATCAGAAGGAAAAACTCCTCTGTAATATCTTGTCGTAGTAGGATCTCGAGACAAGATTTTGTCTATTTCTGAGGAATTCATCTTAGTTTCCAAAATCGTAGATAACGTTGCGAGCCTTGTTGATTTCTATCAAGTTTTCAAATTCAGCATACACTAATAAGGATACCGTTTGTTGCAAGCTAGTTGCAAACTTAATTTCCAATCTCAAATTGCTGTGCCGAATGAGATTTAAATGCGAACCGTCACACAAATCGGGAGTCAAATCAAAGCAAAACAATGAATATCCTTCCGGAAATTCTGATCGTGAAAGATACAAGCCTTTATTTTCTGAACTCGTAAATAAGTTTTGATAAGCTCTGATAAAGTGATTTTTCTCAAAATTGGGCTGTAGAGGGTTATGAGGAACAGGCTGTCCATCCACATACACTCCAATAAAATTCATATCGTAATGTTTGAATTCAAAAGGCGACTTTTTATACTCTCCGTTGAATGCATCGTTATCAACACATGCAATTACAATGCGATTTGGCATCTGCCCTGTAAAAATGTTATCTTGCACAAAACTCATATTACCAGTGGGTATGGAGTAAGCTTTACACAGCACTCTATTGATTGGATATTTGGCTGAAGTTTTTTCCAAACACTTGGCGTGTCCTAATGCAACTCCAGGACTAACTCTAACTTTTCGAACAAATAGGGAGGCATGTTCTAAAGAGATTTTAAATTCCCCGTCTCCTAGTAAACAAAATTCGGGTTTGCTGCGAATAAGCTTAATTTTCACATCCACCATGTTTAATAGTAATCTTTCTTGGTGAAACATGTCCAAGTGCAACCGTCCAATCATATCCACTGAAGTACTGAGTTTAAACAAATTAGCTCTTTGATTAAAACCATCGTTGGCGTCTTCGGGTTTTTCAGGATCAAAAACATTCATTCGCCCAGCCGTATCTTTGAAAAAGAGTTCTGAGGAGAGTTGCGAGGTTTTTACATCGAAACCATGATTTAGTAATTTTTCTATCATGGCTCGGTACGGGTACGTGTTGTTACTTGACGAAACCAGTCGCTCATTTAAACTGATATCCACTTGGGAGAACATGGAGTGTAAAAAGAGATTCACAGGGCCTACTTTGTTTTCAGCCGTAATGGGCTTGCCATCGTTTTTTAGTATTTTCACTTTAACATAAAGTTGCGTTTGGGAGAGATCAAGGTATTCATCTCCACTTCCGGATACATTAAATTCAACAGGGCTTCCGTCTGAGACATTGGCAAGGGGGTGAAATTCTATCCATTGTCCTCTTTCTATAACGGTTTGAGTGGGAGGCAGGCTAAATAATTCTAATTCAGATTTGGCACATTCGGGGGAATCTTTAAGTAAAAAAGCCATGGTATCAGGAGCCGAAAATATCACGTACTACAACCTTCCTGGTTTTTGATGAAATGACTCGGTTAGAGTGTTTGCGCTTCCTTTTAAGCTTTCCTCGACCAATCATCTGATCTGCTTTATGAACTGCTTTTCTTGCCAAATTTTTGCCACCTTCTTTTGCTCTTGTTTTAATAGCCGATTTAAAATTTTCTCCAGCTAGTACATCATTAGCAACCATAGTTCCAGCTCTTAATGCTTCCTTTCCTACAGATTTTGCACCACTCACTAGAAAAGGTAAAGCTCTTCGAAAGAGCTTAGCGAAAAATCCACCTATGCCATACCCTTTCTGAAATCCGACCCCCTTATAATAAGGCATTCCCTCTCCATTTTGATTAGCATAGTAATCTTCAAAATTTTTTGCACAACACGTGTAAGGAACCAACATTGTTCTTTCTTTGAACGCGAATCAAGAAATGAAGGGAAATTTCAATTGTACTGCTCTTTTATAGGATTTGTTTGGGTCGAAAATGCAGCGTCAAAAACACTTTCCCTCGTTCGAATGGCACTAAATCCCCAGAATGGAGTCTGATATCGATTTGTATAGTTTGAAAATGTTGTCGAATCACTGGTACATAGAAAGGTCTTGGATATTTGGCATTAATTATTTCTCCATCGCGTCCTTCCACAGTAACTACTTTAAGCAGAGGAGCTTGCACATCACCAACGATTTGCGGCTCTACGAGATCGCAATACACATACATGACAGGAAAAGTGGCTTTGGGATCAGCTACATAAGGGCTCATATAGGTACCCGAATATTGACCTGGCTCAAAGCCAAGTAATTCAGCCAGGCCTTCGTGGAGAACCAATTTGCAATTTTCAGCTGTTCTGATTTCAACCTTTTTGGTAACATCGTGATAATATAATTCAATTTTGTTTCTATGCGATTCGAGTAACATTCCTTTGATAAGATCAGGTATTGTCTCATAGCATCCGGGTGGAACTCTTCTACCTTCCAGTTTTCGGTCTCCCAAATCAAATCCAAACAGGTTACTCCCCCTTTGAACATTGTACCAGGTATGAGGATAAATGAAATCTACAAGTGCCATTTCCCATTCACCCTTTAAATTTATAGAACTAGGCAGTTGGGTAGTGAATTGAGAAATTTTGTTGCTCGGGAAAAATCCCATAGAGCTATCACTGATCAATGTGATGTAGAACGACATTGTTCACCGAATGAAAGGAAAATGCAATGAACGCGATATTTATATAATCCTAACATCCTCAACCCAATCATTAAATTTTTCAGGGTAACCTAGGAATTTCACAAAGTACTCGAGTTTCCCGTTACGCTTTCTTTTCTTTAAAACTTTTTCAACTGGGTAATATCCGGAATCCGTTACCTTTTGCAGTTCCTCTTTATAAAAACTACCTTTAATCTCTTCCCCTGATAAATCTTTTAATTTATACACAATAGGAACCCTATTTATTATTTTGTGAATTGTAAATATTTCTCTAGTCCAATTTTGTTCATACCCCTTTTCGAATATCATCTTATCTCTACTTATGCGAACTGTATCCCCCACTTTCAAATCTGAAGTATTCAATTTAACACTAGCAGCATTATCGTACAGTGTATGCCAAATTTTCTTTTCATTCTCCTCTGTCACTGAAATTGGCTCTGTCTTTATACTACGATGCCATGTATGGTTATAACTATGCAATAGTTTATCAATTACATCTATGTATTTCTTAGTATTCATTTCAGTAAAGTACTTCCACATTTTTGTTTTAAGAGTGCGATTAAAACGCTCAACTACAGAGGCCTTAGTTTCATTATGAGTTGTGAAGAAATGCACATTTTTCTTTTTTAAGAGAGCCTGAACCTGTTTATTTGTAAATTCTTTTCCAGCATCTGTTTGCAAAGATTGAGGGACACGCTCTGAAAATATTTTTTCAAAAGCTGACAAAATGGTCTCTGATTTTTTATCTTTTAGGGGAATGGCCCAAGCATATTTGGACAAAATATCAATACAAGTAAGTAAATATTTAAAACCATCATTTTCAACAGAATATGCCTGCATATCTACTAAATCAGCTTGAAACTGCTCATTTAAACCTCCCACTATTACTCTATTTCTCTGAAACTTATGCCTTAGTGGCTTATGCAACGTATAAGAATCTTTAGATTGTAACCATTTTCTTATTTCTTTTGTCTTAACACGTCCTTTTAAAACTCGCTGCAAAGTATTAATACCTCCGAAACTACCTGGCAGAGCTGGATTTTGATAAGTTTCTTCCATGATGCTCAATTGCTAGAATGATAAATATTCAAAGAGAAAAACCTATTTATATTAAAGTTATCCCTGAAAAAGAAAATCCTGAAAAATAGAAAACAAACTACAATGAAAGACACAAATAAGAACACGGATTTAAAACAACATTATTTATTCAATCATTTTTGTAGCAGAAATAGCATTTCAATTTTTCGATAGATAATTCTTTCTCTAAATCACCAAGTTCACTATACAACTTTTCAATTTCGAACCTATTTAATACCAGAAAAGTACTTTTGAGTCCAAAATTTCCTTTTCTGAAGGAAAACATGTTTTGCACAACGGCTTGACTTTCTCCGTTGATGCACACCAACACTTCGTTGTTCGCATTGAAACCACTGTCGGTAAAGTTGATCTCAATGGCTCTGAATTTGCGTGCAAATTCGGCCCAGGTCTTACGGCACATCGTTACTCCTTGGGAAGTTGCTCGACTACCATCATACCGTCGAAGATGAATTTTTAAATTTTCACCTTTGTGAGACACAATGGATACACGAATTTCAGGCGTAATGTCCCACGTATTGAGAGTGCGGTACTCTTCTGCACTGGCTGAAGGCTTGTTCGCGCTGGCCACTTTATCAAAGCGGCGGCGTCTTGGCTCATCAGGCTGGGGAATATTGTACTCATCAAACGGCAGGTCTTTGGAGAACCACGGAGGAGTAGGGGCATCTTCCTCACTTAAACGTCTTTTCAAACTCATTTTTTCGTTAAAAGAGAAAAATTAAAAGCAACTTAGTTGAAGAAAATCCAGATAGCGAATGCGTAACAGAGCTGAACCTCTTTACTCGAAAACTTTATAATAGGTTTTCTCCTGAACCAATCAGGTAAGTGTCAGGGGTTGATGACGACAACCTGGGGAAATGCTCTTACTGGTTAAAACGAGATGACGTAACAATCCTGCAATTTCATTGGACGAAGACATGTATTCCTACGCGACAGATGTGTAATGGGGTTTTAATTGTGTCTTGAACGTGTTGGTCCTTGTTCAAACCTGTCTTGAACGTGTTGGTTCCTGTTCGAACATGTTTCAGTGACGTTACCGTAAACATAAATATTACGGTAATAACTGTTGCCATTCGAGGAAAAAGAAACTTAAAAAAAAAGGTAAACCGAAAAGAAAAATCCAAGTCCCAAAAATTAGTAACTAAAGGGTTAATTAGGGTCATAAATAATCCAATTAGGGATAATTAGATAATTAACTAATTAGGGGTAATTAATTAATTAGGGGGTAATTAGGGACACCCCCTCCCCCTTAACACAATAGGAAGTTAAAAGTCCAAAATGTAAATAATATTGCAGCGCCAGCAGGAGGTGAGCAACTCAACATAACCACGCCCTTCCGCCTACGTTACTATCCACCTGACGTCATAAACCACGCCCCCAAACCGGTCACGTGATATGACGTCACTAATGAACCCTTTCCGCCCGGACCCGCCCGAAATCCCATGTTAATTGGGGCGGCTCAGTTTTGTCCCGTAAAGAGCCCCGTCTACTACTCACTTCCATTAAGTGGCGGACCAACAAGTGCATCCTATGCACCGTACCATTATCAGTCGCAAAAAGGTATGCAAAAAGGTATCAAGGTATGTTATTTTAGATTACAATTGTAATCTGTAATCAGATTAACGATCACAAATGTAATCTGTAATCAGATTAACGATTACAAAAAGTAATCAGATTACAAATGTAATCAGATTACATTTCTACAAAAGTAATCAGATTACAAATGTAATCAGATTACATTTGTAATCGTAATCGTTAATCCTTAATCTGATTACATTTTGCCCATCTCTGGTTAATACAATCAAATGCATCTAAAAACTATGAATAACATGAAAAAAAATTAAATATTGATTCAAATTTTCATATTATTGAAGAATTTATGTATAAAAATCCCAAAAAAACGCCTTTCCGCAAATCATCATAACTCAAATTCATGTGAAGATATTTTTGTTTTGTAAACTTTATTATCCTCGTGAACTTATATTTTAGGAGGCCTACTACTTTTTTGTCTAAATTTATTTAATATCAAAAGTTACAGAACCAAACGTGAAAAATGAAAAAAAAACCACCAAAATTCAGTAAAGTTTTAAGTTATACTATTCATAAAATAAAAAATATTACACCCACAATCAAAAAAATAGTAGGGCTCCTAAATCCTATTATCTCAAGTACTGTGCTCAAGTTTTATAGAAATTCATTCATAATATTTTGAGTTATGCAGTTTTGCGGTGAAGGAAAATAGCAAAAATGTGATTCTGAGAAAAACGCGAATTTCTTTACCTTTTCCTTAATAAAATGCCTATTTAGCTGTGAGTATAATTTCTGTAACTTTGGTTCTAGGAAAGATAAAGACAAAATTTAAACTGATTTGGAAAGCTTAAAATGTGTTTTTTGAAATAAGATAATAAAATATTTTTTGAATTTTGGGTCCAAAACGGCGTTTTTTAGGTAGGCAGGCACCTTAAAGCGCCTTCGGCGCTGCGCGCTCCTAATAAAGATGTATGTATGTAGGTGAATTGTGTGGTAATAAATTTTATTATATATAGTAGACTGCATGGAATTAAACGAGTGAGCTAAATAGCTGAGAGAATTGAAGGGTTTGGTGGGGATGAAGGGGTTATGTTACAAGGACTGTTCCGAAAGAAACGGAACCACACAAAGGAAACGGAACACACATTCTTACCTAGCCACACAAAGATATGGGGGGGATATCCACTGCCCGATAAGCGTCGTCGAGTCAATCATAAAAGTCTATATGCACGCATAAGAATAATATCCCCAATCTCTGGAATTCACTAATTGACCCCACCAAGTAAACAGGACCATATAGCCTAGCTAAACTTTTATGATGGCCTCGACAACGCTGCTTCGGACATTGATAATCTCCCCCATCTCTTTGTGTGGTCAAGGGGTTTTCCTTATCTTCTACTACATAGGAGGGGAACTCTTTTGTTCGCTAATTAACCTCACCTAACCACACAAAGCGTGCGTCTGAAGTTATACGATAGGCTTGGCTTGTCGGGCAGTGGATATCTCCCCACCTCTTTGTGTGGTCAGGGGGGGTTTCCTTTGCATCCTCTTCAAAGGTGGGGAACTCTTTTGCTCGCTAATTGAACTTACTTAACCACACAAAGAGATGGGGGAGATATTTATCTCCCCACCTCGCGACGAAGGAATGTTGTCGAGACCATCATAAAAGTTTAGCTAGGCCCATAAACAGGCCATCGTAAAAGTATAGACGCGTCAAAAGAGATCGGGACGATTATTATCTCTCCATCTCCCCCGAATGCTCATACAAAGAGATGGGGGAACTATCTTTTGTTCGCTGATTGACGGTCGTCTGGGTGATGAAACTTTAGATGCATCCATAGCGTGCGTCTTAAGTTTTATGATGGGCTCTACAACGCATCTCATTGAGGCCCATTAGGTGAGGCCAATTAGCGAACAAAAGAGGTTCCCCTCTTCTGAGGGTAAACCCGGAGAGAGAAGGGAGAACTCCCCTCCACTGGTTGTCGAGCCCGTAATAAAACTCTAGGACTGTAAAGCCATGGTGGATGGATATGTTGGTTCTGTGTGTTAAACCCCCTTTTCCTCAGCCTAATGATCTCCCTCTGTTCAGGCGCGAATCCGAGGTGTCCACGAGGCGGTGGTTCTGGGTGAGGTGGAAGGTGTGCTGACGCGGAAGAGGTTTGCAATGAGCCGCGACCACCTAGGGGCCAGCCCTTTGCACCTAGCTGTCTTACACGCCCACCAGGAGGTGCTGCAGTACATTGTGAGGAACTTCCCTGAAGCCCTCGAAGGACCTGACAACGTAAAGACTAGTTTGTTGCGACACTCACCCCTAAATAAATTTGCATTTTATTTATTTATTAAAAACCCTTCAAAAATAATTTGTTTCCTCTATACTGTTAACAATTATTGAAGAAAATGCATGGTGCCATGCATAGTATAGAACTATTTTGGTCGTGGAACCCCCAAACTTGTTGCCAATGATCCCGGAAACCTGAATATTTTTTAATCAACGACTTTTCAAAATTTAATATATGATATTAAATAAAACCAGCCGGGGTCCAGGGGGCATTTTTCCAGACAATCAACTTTACCTTTTGACAAAAATGTCAAATTCTTAGGAATTTTCTATAAGTATCACGCAAGATCCCCTTCTAGTACCGCTGGGGGGTATGGGGGTCCTTCCCCAGAAAAATTTTAAAATTTGACTTGTAAAAGTAGAGTTTTAACTCATTTTAAGAAGCTTTTTGGGGCCAAGAGGAGAATTTTCCAGACCATAACCATTAACTTTTGACAAAAAATGTCAAAATGTTGGGGATTTTCCGAAAAGTATCGCACAAGATCCCCTTGTGATACCGTTAATTTTTTCGTGGAACCCAGGGTTCCGCGGAACCCACTTTGGGAACCACTGCTATAGAGCTTCATACAAAGACATTTTTAATTTTTTTTTTCTGATCATTAGTTAATTTAAACAATATTAAAAACTTCAATGGGCAGAAGGTATTGGGGTTTGGTGCATGACGTCACTTCTGTCTTCGGCACGACACACTTGTGCGTAAGTGTTTCCGGCAATGGTTAAATCCTTTCCTTTGAAAGTATTGATTGGTTGAACATTCGGGCGAAAGCCGATATGACGTCACGTACGCCACACCTCTGATTCTAGCGAGCGCAATTTTTGAAAATTCATTAGAAAAGACAATGATAAATTATCTAAAAATTTGAAGAAATGCGTTTTATAACCCCATCAATGATTTCCAATAGTCGAGATCTTGAATTTCCACAAGTGTTGTATTCCTCATTTATTAGAACAACAGCAAGAAACCAAAACAACAAAAAAATAAAGAAGAAAAACAAACGAATGAATACCAATTAATAAATAAGTAAAATGAAAGCATTTTTTAAATTATGTGATATCATTAGAGAAATAGCTTGTGCATGATATAAAGAAAAATTCCTATTATGGTAATTATTGACAACCCTATTGGGATTCATTTAGATATAATACTCTAAAATATTTTCAAACATGTTGTGCACTTCTGTGAATTTGGTGATACTTGTTTTAAAATATGTGTAAAAAAGCAAAACCGAATAGTTTGCTGCTGTTTCAGAAACTTTTCATTTTGGGAAGTTAAAACTCTCATTAAACGAAAACTATTCAACGGAATACTTTGAAATTTCGAACTATAGCAGACAAATGTACGGAAGAAATTTTCGTTCCAAAAGATAATAAATAAGATAATTAGTTGTGAAGTTATTTAATATCAAAGTTGTAAATTATTTTCCCCCCTGCTAGCTCGCCCCAGCAAAATCTTTTCACAGAAGAAATATGATTTTTTGCAGCCGCATACTCTTAGATATGATATGAATTTTTAAACCTTGTGGCCTTATTTTTTTTTCAAATTAGTTGTGGAGTAATTAAATTTTAATTTAAATATAAAGCTTAAAAGTAATCGTAAAATTGAAATTGGAAAAATTTGAAGCCCTCGAAGGACCTGACAATGTAAGGATTATTTTGTTCCAACACTCACCAATCAAAATATTTGCATTTTAATTATTTAGTAATAATCCATAAGTAATATTTAGTACAATGTCATTAGAAAAGAACTTTTTACTAAGTGCATGTCTCTGTGCACAATTCGTATTGTTATAGCAGTGATTCTCAACGGGACCGTTAGCACCCCTGGGGGTCGGGCGGTGAACCTGTTTAGGGCGGTAAGGGGCGATGAGCATGGACTGTAAGAAAAAGCTTTCAATAGCCATTATTTTAAATTAGTTGTGGAGATAACAATATAGGGGGTTTTCTAACTTGATTTCGCGTGCTTTTTCGTGATTATGCTTAGTGAAAATAGCCATTTTGTTCCTTAAAATCTGTAGTTTACGAATCGCGATGGTGGACACTTCGGGTCTGCGCCAGGGGATGGTGAGAGGCGCAGAAGTGGAAAATCGACGAGTTTCAATTTTGTGTTGTTTGGAGTCAAAATGGTTCCTTTTACCTTTTTAATTTGCTCAAATGCTCCATAATACGAGAGAGGCGAGGGAGGACTAACGGGACATAGAGTTTGGAAAGGATCAGTTCACTCCAGTAGAAGGGGTGGAAGGATAAAGTGGAACGTAAAAATTTGTAAGCCTATTTTCTCTGAGGCGCAGGCTTATAGTCGTCCATTAACGTAATGAAAGATGCCATTCTTTTCCTTATTTTCAGGCAAGAAAGAATTGCGATAGTAGAAATCTGGCAACGCTCACTAAAGGTAGGGAGAGGGGCAGGAAAAAATTACGAAAATCAGCAATATCTCCTGAAAAATAACTTCTTTTTTGCACCAACTGCGGTTGAATGTTTTGTAAATTGACACCAAAAATGGGTAAAATGCATTAAACCGATTTTCGAACGATTCTTCTACTTAAAATAGGGCCTGAAAGGTGTAGAAAAAAATAAGGGGAAATTCTCAACTTTTAAGTCTTTTAAAAACTTATTTTTCCTCGTGAAGAAGCACTAATTTCAGGCTAATTTTTCCCTTGATACACTTAAGAATACGAAATACCATTGTAGATATCTGGGACCTGCGATTAAGGAGGGGGACAGGGGCAGAAAAAAATATTCCTGTTTTTATACTCTTCGTGAGAGTAAAATTCAAAATTTTCTACTTTTAGTAGAGTCATAAGTGGTGCAAATAAAGAAGATAGATACCTGACATGTCTAACAGCCCGTTAGAAAAGAGTTCTTCCCATTGGAAGGTGAAATGGAAGGGTTAAGCGGAACATAAGGAATTATATGGGATGTTTTGAAAAAAATTGTGTCTATTTTAGTGAAATAATGTAGAAATCTATTTGAGCAGGTTCTATGTAATCTGTAGAACTGGAAATGCGACAATAAGTAACTTTCATTCTCGACCGAGGATAATAATTGGGGCAGAAAAAAAGTTAAAATTATACTTTACTGAGAAAAAGAGTAATTATCCTGTTTAAAAGGTTTTATGGACTGAAATTTTTGATTGGGGTCACTCAAGGTGGTCTATCCTGAGAAGCATAAACTCATCTTTGGGGGTTGAATGGATGAAATGGAATACAAATTCGATTTTTTGACAAATGGCGTGAAATTGTTTGAAAGAGAGTGATAATAAACAAATCAATTTATCTCTCCAACTCTCTCGAATGGGTTACCCGACAATGAAATTTGGGAATCAAGACAAGGGTCCGTGGTCGGCGCAGAAAAATTTTATACATTAAATTTTAGTTTGTATAATTGTGTCTAAATAAGATAAAATATCAATAAAATAAGAAAATTCATAGCAGACATGAAGGAGACCCATGTTAAAACTGTTTCTTGGAGGGTAAGAGGATAAAATAGAATATTAGGTGGTATTACATTTTACTATTTTACTAAAAAATGAGTATTTCTCGCAAAAATTGCATTAAAAGGATTCGATTTTCCAATTTTACTCCATGGAATATGATACGTATAAGATAAATCTGTAGTATTAGGAAGGGGAAGGTTAGTTGGGCAAAAAAACCCTGTAGTTATTACAAATTTAAGACATTTAATTATTTCTGAAAAAATTAGAATATTATAAAGTTTTTTGTCTTAATTTTGTAATAATTACAGGTATTTTTTGCCCAACTAACCTTCCCCTGCCTAATACTACAGATTTATCTTATACGTATCATATTCCATGGAGTAAAATTGGAAAATCGAATCGTTTTAATGCAATTTTTGCGAGAAATACTCACTTTTTAGTAAAATAGTAAAATGTAATACCACCTAATATTCTATTTTATCCTCTTACCCTCCAAGAAACAGTTTTAACATGGGTCTCCTTCATGTCTGCTATGAATTTTCTTATTTTAGGGATATTTTATCTTATTTAGACACAATTATACAAACAAAAATTTAATGTATAAAATTTTTCTGCCCCGACCACGGACCCTTGTCTTGATTCCCAAATTTCATTGTCGGGTAACCCATTCGAGAGAGTTGGAGAGATAAATTGATTTGTTTATTATCACTCTCTTTCAAACAATTTCACGCCATTTGTCAAAAAATCGAATTTGTATTCCATTTCATCCATTCAACCCCCACAGATGAGTTTATGCTTCTCAGGATAGACCACCTTGAGTGACCCCAATCAAAAATTTCAGTCCATAAAACATTTTAAACAGGATAATTACTCTTTTTCTCAGTAAAGTATAATTTTAACTTTTTTTCTGCCCCAATTATTATCCTCGGTCGAGAATGAAAGTTACTTATTGTCGCATTTCCAGTTCTACAGATTGCATAGAACCTGCTCAAATAGATTTCTACATTATTTCACTAAAATAGACACAATTTTTTTCAAAACATCCCATATAATTCCTTATGTTCCGCTTAACCCTTCCATTTCACCTTCCAATGGGAGGAACTCTTTTCTAACGGGCTGTTAGACATGTCAGGTATCTATCTTCTTTATTTGCACCACTTATGACTCTACTAAAAGTAGAAAATTTTGAATTTTACTCTCACGAAGAGTATAAAAACAGGAATATTTTTTTATGCCCCTGCCCCCCTCCTTAATCGCAGGTCCCAGATATCTACGATGGTATTTCGTATTCTTAAGTGTATAAAGGGAAAAATTAGCCTGAAATTAGTGCTTCTTCACGAGTAAAAATAAGTTTTTAAAAGACTTAAAAGTTGAGAATTTCCCCTTATTTTTTTCTACACCTTTCAGGCCCTATTTTAAGTAGAAGAATCGTTCGAAAATCGGTTTAATGCATTTTACCTATTTTTGGTGTCAATTTACAAAACATTCAACCGCAGTTGGTGCAGAAAAGAAATTATTTTTCAGGAGATATTGCTGATTTTCGTAATTTTTTCCTGCCCCTCTCCCTACCCCTAGTGAGCGTTGCCAGATTTCTACTATCGCAATTCTTTCTCGCCTGAAAATAAGGAAAAGAATGGCACTTTTCATTACGTTAATGGACGACTATAAGCCTGCGCCTCAGAGAAAATAGGCTTACAAATTTTTACGTTCCACTTTATCCTTCCACCCCTTCTACTGGAGTGAACTGATCCTTTCCAAACTCTATGTCCCGTTAGTCTTCCCTCGCCTCTCTCGTATTATGGAGCATTTGAGCAAATTAAAAAGGTAAAAGGAACCATTTTGACTCCAAACAACACAAAATTGAAACTCGTCGATTTTCCACTTCTGCGCCTCTCACCATCCCCTGGCGCAGACCCGAAGTGTCCACTATCGCGATTCGTAAACTACAGATTCTAAGGAACAAAATGGCTATTTTCACTAAGCATAATCACGAAAAAGCACGCGAAACCCATTTTCGTGAAGTTAGAAATCCCACTAATACCTTGTTGTAACCCATTTAATATTCAGTACATCATTTCTTTACTTCATTGGCAGTTTTTCTGGGGTAAATGAATGTCTATGGAATGAATAAATGTGTATCATTTTAAGGCTAGTTTTGTGTAACTAGGGAGCTACCGCCCCCTGCTCGCTTTCGCTCGCAAACCCCCGTTAACTGCTGGATCTCTGGATCTCGTGCCAACCTATACGGTGAAAGTCACTTTTTTTTGAAGATTTTGGTCACCACTTTAATGTAAAGCTAATAATATTTAAATACTTCAGAATACCATGTTTGATTGGAATATTTTTTAAAGTCTATAATTTAAATGCAGACCGCATGGAAATATACGTGTGGCCTATGTAACTAAAAGAATTCTTATAACGTTAACAGAAACATAGTTACGTAATTTTAACCAATGCTGTGGGTCATAATGTTCTGAAAAAAATTATGCTGCCCCATCAATTAATTTAAACACTAGCTTGTAACATCATCATTGTTGTTGTTGAAACGTGGTTATGGGATCGTTCATGCGTCTCCTATAAGACTTTCAGACAGCAAAATTATTTCACTGTAATAATCACTTGAAGGATAAAATGTTGGAAAAAATTGTAGACTGCATGTCATTTTTTGCCTTTATGTATGTATGTATGGGCAGGGTACTCATGATCCGAAGTTCATCGAACTTTTTCTCGGACTCTGTGTTCTCGGAATATGTGCTGCCAATAAAACTTAATTCTGTATTTAACCATACTTGTTTTTCATCAAAAGTAAAATTCAATTACACAAAGTAATAATTAAGTCTACAATTATCTACGGTTGTGAGGCTTGGGTAACTAGAAATATACAGATAGTTTCGGGAACGCAGAATCTTAAGACCCCTTTTTGATGATACTCAAGAAAATATGGAATTTGGAGAATTTAAAATACTAGAGAAGTAATAGAAAAATACAAGGGAACTGATATTGTAACGGATATTAAGATGAGACGCCTCAGATGGCTAGGGATTATATCAAGAATGGAGCAGGCTAGAAACGTAAGGAAAATTTTCAACGCCAGAGTTATGGGGTCCAAACCTCGTGGGCGCCCCAGGAAAAGGTGGCTGATTGGGGGGTCATTCTTAAGCAGGCCCATGCCCTATAGAGTACGTTTATACTTTTACGATGGCCTGTTTTATGGTCCCGCTTACTTGGTGGGGTCATTAAGCGAACAAAAGAATTCCCCTCTTCTGAAGGGGATGACAGGGGAACCACACAAACCGATGAGTGATTTTCCCCCTAACAACACAAAGGGCCTGTCTAAAGTTTTACAACCGAAAGAACCGCCGTGCTCCAGGCACTAAATGGATATAAGAATCTCCCCAGTCTCTTTGTGGGGTTAGGGGATTTCCCCTAGCATCCCCTTTAGAGGAGGGGAATTCGCTAATTGACCCAATCAAGTACCATAAACAGGCCATCGTGAAAGTATAGACGCGCCAAAAGAGATCGGGGAGATTCTTATATTCCCTTACAGCCCGAACGACGGCAGTTCTCTAGGTTGTAAAAGTATGGACGTGCCCATAAGGGCTGACAACGTAAGGACTAGTTTGTTGTAACACGCACCACTAAAAAAATTTGCATATTATTTATTTATTAATAATCCTTCCTAAATTCTTATAACCTTGACCTTTTCATCATATATTAAAAAATGCATGGTGCCATGCATAGTATCGAATATAAAACGGATTTAAAGTTTAATTTTTAGTTCGATAGAGCTTCATTAAAAGACATTTTTAATTTTTTTTCTGATCATTAGTTGATTCAAAAAGAATTAAAAGCTACAATGCGCAGAAGGTTTCGGGGTTTGGTGCATGACGTCACTTCTTCGGCACAACACACTTGTGCGACAGCGTTTCCGACAATGGTTAAATCCTTTGCTTTGAAAGTATTGATTGGTTGAACATTCGGTTTAAAGTCGATATGACGTCACGCAGGCCACACCTCCGATTCGAGCGAGCGCAATTTTAGAAAATTTATTAGAAAAAAAACGATAAAATCTAAAAATTTGAAGAAATGCATTTTTGAAAAATGCGTTTAATAACCCCATCAATGATTTATAATAGTCGAAATCTTGAATCGAAAAAAATTCCTATTGTGATAATTATTGACAACGCTATTGGGATTTATTTAGATATTGCTCTAAAATATATTCAATGGTGTTGTGCGCTTCTATGAATTTGGTGATATTTGTTTTAAAATCTGTTTTAAAAAAATAACAACGAATAGTTGCTTAAGTTCAGAGACTTTTCATTTTTGGAAATTTAAACTCTCATTAAGCAAAAGTCATTTTCGTTCCAAAAGCTAACAAATGATATAATTAGGTGTGAAGTTATTTAATGTCAAAGTTGAAAATTATTTTCTTTCTCCTGCTTGTTCGCCCTCAGCAAAATCTATTCTCAAAAGAAATTTGATTTTTTGCTGCCGCATACTCTTAGATATGATGTTTTAAACCTTGTGGTCTTATTTTTTTTTCAAATTAGTTTTGGAGTATTTAAATTTTAATTAAAAATTTAAATATAAAGCTTAAAAGTAATCGTAAAATTTTAAATTGGTAAAATTTGAAGCCCTCGACGGACCTGACAACGTAAGGATTGTTTTGTTCCAACACTCACTACTCATAATATTTGTATTTTAATTATTTAATAATAATCCATGAGGAATATTTTGTTATTTGATGATGAAGAATTTATTATAATGTGCATGTCTCTGTGCACAATTCGTGTTGTTATAGCAGTGATTCTCAACGGGACCGCTACCACCCACAGGTGGGCGGGCGGTGAGCATGGACTGAGAAAAAGCTTTTAATCGCCATTATTTTAAATTAGTTGTAGAGATAAGAGTACCTTGCTGTAACCCAATTAATTTTCAGTACATCATTTCTTAACTTCATTGACAGTTTTTCTGGCGTAAATGAATTTTTAATGGAATGGATAAATGTGTATCATTTTAAGCTAGATATTGTAAAAATTTAAATAGTGTTGTGTGATTTTTACAATAAAGAAAACCTGATGGATAATATAATGCCCTTTTCCACAACATCATTAATAATGTAAAAGTTTTAGGTGCTGTGAAGCACAAAATGCGAACGAATAGGATAGAAAATTATTTTTTAAGGTTTTAGGTAAATCTCACGAAGGGAGAAGATGGGTCCAGCCAAATCTCACCAATGGGGGGTCCAGATTTTGGAAAAAACACCTCCTGTAATTTATGGATGCAGTAGCGGATTTCTAAATAGGCTAGCTAGGCTATATCCTACGGCGGCAAATTTTTGACGGCAGAATTTTTTTCTGAATAAAAAAAGGAGAGGAGAAATGAAAAACTAAACATAAGCTCAGACGAGAACACCCTTTCAATAAAGCAATTCTGTGGTTTACAAGGAACTGTTCTCCTTGTTACCAAGAGGGTCTCAAAATGAGCTAAAACACTACTTTAACGGGCATTTTTTTAAAAAAGTGTCTGGGAGAAAACCCCTACACTCCCCTCTTAAATTTTGATATCTGTTATACAGTGTTTTCCCCTTGAAAACTATGCTGCCTACAAGAAGCTTTTCCCTTTTGGTGCTCTCTACTCTCCATAGAGTTTAAAAGTAGATACACAAGTTTTGGGGAAATTTCCAAAAATATTTTCTGGGGGAGGACCTCTGGCCCCCGTTTGACATTTTTAAACACTTTTCCCCCAAAAAAATTATGTGGTTTTCTAGGAACTGTATGAGCAGGGCCGTATCCAAGAGGAGGGTTTGGGGGTTCAAACCGAAAATTATTCAAACCTTCAAAATTTCAAAAAACCTTCAAAATTTTGACAAATTTTGACAACAAATTTTTGTTCAAACCTTCGAAATTTTGACATCAATTGTTTTTACTGTTTTTCCTTAAAAATTAGCCTTAAAATGCATAAAACCCCTACTTTTAAGGTTCAAAATTCAAAGTTTTTCTTGGGGAGAACCCCTAACCCCCCTTGAAATATTGAAATATATTATAGCAGTCGTTCCTTCAAAATATTGGGACTTAGGAGTGGTCCTCTCCTCTTCGGGTTAGTCTAAAAATGAGTGAAATCATAAAGGGGCCGTGAGTTAGCAGTTCTTCTCACGGGCGTCGTCGCCGGGGGGACGGGGGGACGTGTCCCCCAATAATTTGGAACAATGTTTAAAAAGCTATGTTTTTAACTTTTCAGGGCGACCGAAAATTTACTGTTTCTCTGACTTTGAATCATAAAGGATGGTGCCAATATACCAATGGCACCTAATTTAAGAGGCGTATGCAAGGAGACGGACACCTCATTTTTAGAGTAGGTTGAAGCAAGTGAGAGATTGGGAAGACATTATCATAACAAAAAATTTGTTTCTAGCTAAAAAAAATAATAATTTTATGAGACTCCTCAAAAAAATCCAGCTACAGCACTGGTTAAAGCATAAAAAATTTAATTTTGGAACTGTAATTTTATAACACTTAAAATGAGTTTAAACCTGTATTTTAAAGGTCAAATTTCTAAAATTTTTCTTGGGGGAGGACCCCCAGACCCCCCTTTATAGTGCAGAGTTACAAATGGTTTATAAAACATTTTAACAGAAGTTAATATGCTGATTCAAAACCACCTTAAAATTCTTAAACGAGGGCAAAAAAGAAAAACGATTATTTTGGGGTAGTTACCAGTAGTTTGTAAAATTATTTGGGGAGGATCCCGAATCCTTGAGGCGTCCCCCCAATATTCAGGAGCTGCCAACGCCAATGGTTCTACTCATCACACTAGCGGATCCAGGGGGGCTAGGGGACTATAGCCCCCCTCCCCAAAAGGAATAATATTGGAATTGGAAATAAGAGAACGAAAGGAGACCTTCCTAAACTTTAGTTCGAGGTGAGGTTTTCTTGTGTTCGCTAACTGACCACTAGTGATCTGAGACATGCTTTCTCCATGCAGCATTGTAAAACTCTCCCTACCCAGCCTATATATAGATCAGAAATCGCTAACTCGCTGCACCAGTGCAAATAACTATGTATGTAACAACTCAACCCTACTCCGATACTGAGGCGAGCGCCCCTTACGGCCGTTACGTTAGTAATATAACTTAATATTTGTATATAGATTTAATATTTATATATTAATATTCGATTCGATGGGGTAGGGGCACCATTATGTCATTAAATCCAATAAACTTTAAACTTTTACCCTTCTAGGGTGAAAGTGCCTCGTGTCACCCCTAGGAGAATTTGTTGAATTTTGTTAAAATATTAAATTCTTTAAAAAATAATTTATTTTAAAAATTAAAACCTTCAAAAGTCCAGTCTTCAAATAACCTACTATGACAAAAAAATTATGAATAATTCAAAAATTTATATAATTAAAGAAAGTAACAATTTTATATTACAAGAATTATGTCATGTTTTACTACGTTGAGTATTGTGCTCCACCATGCAAGCCCCTTGAAAAACTTTGTCTTGAATTGGATAATTGTGTTAACTATTTGAAGCATTTTAATGCTATTTTTCGAAAAAAAAATTATAGGTGATTGAATTTAGTTTGTGTGAAAAACTTTTATAACCTTTACCCTAACGATTTAAAATCCTAAATTATCCTAAAAGTAATTAATTTAAAAAAGTAAGAATATACACAATCAATTTTCATAGTAATTTTATTTCTATTGAGTAATGTAACCATTCAACCTATTATGAATTTTATTACATTTTTCTAAGATCAAAATAGCAATTGAATTAAAGCACAAATAAGAAATAATGAAGTAAATTGATATAGTAAAATCTACATCAAATCGATACTTGAAAATTTTACCATTAATTTAATCTCATAATTTAGGACAGGGATTTCTTTTTGGAAGTTGAATGTGTATCTCCAATTATTTGTATACATTAAATTAAAAGTTTGTTAAAAATCATCAAGCCACAGATAACCTTTAAGAGTGTGAGGAATATACAACTCTCTTATAGTTTCTTCGTTCAGATTATGAACTTCATTTAAATTGTTCCGTACTTGAACTCTTGATAGGTGTTTGAGAGAGCGGGGCTCCGGGACTTCGGGAACTGGCAAAACCGTAAGAACCTTCTTCTTATATTGATCACAAAGACAGTCCAGATGACGTGTCTCCAATGCACTGGGCTTCAGTAAATCGTACAGTTCGATCGCTGTGATAAAATTGTATGGCAGAGCTTTCCACAGCATGCTGATGGCGTTTTTGGTCGTATCATCAATGAAAAGAACCACGAGGAGTTCTGTAGCCAGTTGCATACGAATGTCTTCACTCTGAGATAGTATTTCATCATCTATAATAAATTCTATAGGTACACCATTCACGCTGAAAAAAATAATTCAGGTTAATGTTTAACAAAATATCTCACGTACGATTTAAGTTGAAAAAATATTACCTTTAGGTCGAAATCGTTAGTATCTAGAGTTTTTAAATATGGTCAATTTCGGAGAAAAGGAGATAGAACACTCAAATCACAAAAATAAATGAATGGTCACTAGCCATACATATGCGGTTCCCAAACTTTTTCAGTCGCAGGGCACTTTTAAAGAGAAAAATTCGTCGCGGAGTACTTTTTCCAAAGATTAATTTTTCCAAGGAGTAAAAACAGATTATTGCATAAAACATATTGCTATAAGAAATAACATCATGAAAAGAATTTTTTTACGCGATTAATTGCACTATATGTATCTAAAAATTTTTACACTATTTGAAGAAGGGAATAAGTCCAAAAATAAAGTTTTGAGAAAATCGGAGAAAAAACTGTATCTGGAAAATGTAATTTTCATTGTATAACCATCAAATAATTTTTACTGAAAATTCAGAAACTCTATTTCATTCTTCTTCTCTCTCTATCAAGGAACTCTCAATCACCAAAACAAATATAAGTACATTAAAAAATATTTTAAGGCTAAGAAAAGTTAAGGGACTATTCCTTTCTTCAACCTTATGAAATTTTATCTGAAGATAAATCTTTAAAAAAACCTTAAATTGACATTTAAATTATATATTTTCTTAGATCACACCACAAAAGGAAAAAATAAAAAGAATAAGACAAATAAAATTCAAAATTATAATGAAACTGAGTCAATACCGTAGGGGCGTCTGGGGTCCCTCCCCCAGAAAACTTCTTAAAATTTGACCCTAAAAACAGGGGTTAACCTTTTTTTCGTTTTGATACCCTTATAGTCGCCTCCCCCCTTATATACCCCCCTGAGTTCCGAATTTCCCTATTTCTCCCTCTTAGTTCTCGTCCCTTATTTTACAGGTGGGTGGGGGAAAATTTAATAACAAAAAAAGTAATATCAATCTCAGTAAAACTTCCGGCCAATCCATTAAATGATAGGAAGAAGAAGCTTTTTAAAGATAAAAAATATTTAATTGGACAAGTTTTGGTTTTTACTTATGTCAATAACTGTCCGGGAATATATGAGAGTAAAAAAGAAAATGCTATAAAAAAAACTTTAAATAATCATTGAAAGTTCAAAAATTAATCATTTGTGGTGTACCCTTTAAAAGCTCATGGCGTACCCGTAGCGGTGCGCGTACCCCCGGTTGAGAAACACTGGGTTGAAGTACAGGGTGTCCCAAAAAAATAAACTAAGATGGATAAAAATATGCGGTCTACTGCAACCTACTTAATACGTCAAAGAATTTTTTCACACCAAATTTCATTTTAATGGTACCGAGCATGGGACCTGATTGTTTGAGATCGAGGATCAACGCGCGTTGCAATGGCATTGAGGTGAGGTCGAATCGTTTAAGATGCTCCCTCAGTCAATTACTTCTACCAATCTCTAAGGGTGCATTTTTCTGTTGGAAATGCAGCTGTGATTTGCATTTCGCGTCACCACTACGGTTTTATTTTTATTATCTTGAAGGTGTAGTTACAGGCATCATAACAAAATTAAACTAAAACCCCTTGGATCACCACGACGCATGTCGTCGCTACGGCTGTTAAACACTGTCTGACCATTGGTTCCTCGCGTATTAAATGGCAAGAATCAATGACAGGGCTGGAACGCGCCAATCGTTTTGTGTCAAACGCCCCAGAACACTCTTGATGAATTAAATCGCACGAAACGCGCGAAAAAATATCTCAACTTTCCTTAACCTTCCTACCCTCATGAAAAAATAGAATTTCTTCAACAGGAAGTGATGGCGACAGTTGTCTGAGCTTTTTTTTTGTTGCAACTGTAAGATAATCAAAAGATTTCTATAAATAGCATATTTTTCTTAGAATATGAAGGAGAAATTTAAGAAATAGGGAGTAATTCAATGTACTTTGCCACAATCTTCTTTTTATAAAAAAATGACAATTTCTACGAAAAAATCCTTCTAATAAATCTCTAAGCATCTTAAACATACATAAAAACAATGTTTTTTCAATAATATGACAAAAAAATAAAATATTAAGCTTTATTTGATATTTTTTTACCGCCATTCATGCCTGGGTTCTCAGAAGACCCCAGAGGGGGAATATGTGACTATTTCTCCCACGACACTTAAAAATTGAGTAAAAACTCCAAAATTTTAACCTATTGTAAAACTTTGTGTAATTAAGGAATACTAGCATTGGAAATTGTCAAAACAAAAATACATGGGAGATATCAAGAGTCAAAGTGCGCTTGGGGTCGAAATAGACCCCATGCGGGGTAGGAAGGTTAAATAATGCAGCATTCTTGGTGTTGGATTGACGTGTCCCGGCTCTCTTATACTTGCCGTGACGCGTGATTGGTATACTTGTCGAGCCATGTCGATCGCGAGGAATCAAGTGGGAGGATTGTCCGTCGTACTTATCGCGTGAAAATGTTATATGTAATCAATCCTAACGATCGTTCTCAATCTTTAATCTGTTTAGCTAACGATCCCTTATTCCTACAACAGGTTTGTAGAAATAAGGGATTCTCGAAATACAATCTTGCAGTCTAATTGAATCAGTTTTCTTCTGTAATCTAAGAAATTGCCGTCTAAGAACTTTTTAATGAATGATTAATCACTGTCTTCCTAACGATACAAACTAAATGAATACAAAATGTAAATTAAAAAAATTAAACATGCTGGATTCAGTATTAAGAAAAAATGTGCATTGGGAAGGTGTGAGATTTATCTAAATTTCAATTTAAACAATCAAATCGGTCAAATTGTTTTAAAACTCGCCCTCCTGACAGGAATGAAGATTTAAATCAAGTATTCAATAATTTTTATTCGATTTTAGAATGGATTTTATAACAGATTTCAATATCCCCAAGGCGTTTGGGAAAGAGGGATTTGAACTATTGTTCTTCCCTATTTTCGAAATATTATTGACACCATCTGTTTTTTATTAATTTTTGAAATCGTTCAGTTGGTTTTGGGACACCCTGTAAGTTTGATTGTGAACGGGGGGGTTACTCAACAGTCTTCCGATTATTCTTTGAAAAATCCTTTCTCCCTCGTTCTCTACTCTTTTATCAGTGTAAACGAGTAAGGCCTTGTGAACGGGACATTAAAAAAGCTTTAAACATGCGGGTAAAATCTTTCAATCAAGTGAAACAGTAAATGTTTTGATAATATTTGGTAAAAAATATCATCTGATAAATAATTTAATTCCAAAAAGAAAAAATTTAAATTTAAATTTTGTAGTATGGGCATGTGATACTTATTCTTGTATACCTATTAGGGTGGTCCTTATTTTTAAAGTTTGAAAATCTTTATGCGACGCCCCCCCCAAATTGTTCCATCATACAAATAAATGATTTTTGCTAAATTTTAGCTCAATCAAAAAATTTTAACCCGTGCCGCAAAAGCCTTAAAGTTTCAAAAAAATACTGATTTTTTCACAAAACATATAAAAAAACAAAGATTAAACACTCCCATCTTCTCCTTTTTTATAATGAGAATCTAATATAGTTAGAGAAGTTAAAGTAACAAATTTTGTTTCCATTTACCCCACCTAGCCCTATAGTTATTATAATGCTCCCTATTCCATTCTTCTATCACCCCTCTTTCGGTAGTAAACATTTTTTAAAGTAAAAATAACTCTTATAAAGTTGTTTTTCCTGCATTTCAAAACAGCTAACAGCTAGCTGAAATTAGTACCATTTTATTTGAAATTTAAAAATCTTTGTTTTGATGTGCAACATAACTGCATTTCTTAGTTTTTTTTTTGAAAATTAAAAAAATGAAAAAAAAATTAAATAAAAAAAATTCTGAAAAAAATTTTTTATTAAGTAAATTTAAAGTTTTTCAACTCCCAAAATAAACATTTCTGCCAAATTTCAAGTTGAAAATAAAATTTTATCGTGCAGAAAAAAATAAAATTTTCGAAATTTTGGCAAGGATCCTAAAACATTCCATGTAATTTAACAAAAACAGTGATTCACTCAAAAACTCCCTTGAGGGTGTTCGTACAAAAACATACATTAAATAAAATCACAAATAAGTTAAAATTATATATGTTACGGGCAGAACCCGTAGATACAACGATCCTTTGGTACACACAACAGTCCCCCCTACGATAAACAAAAGCATACATAAAATAAAATCACAAATAAGTTAAAATTATATATGTTACGGGCAAAGTAATTAATTGGGCATTATTAATAATGCCCATTGTGGAGGCGGGCAAAGTGATAAATTTCATTGATAAATGCCATTGAATTTATCACATTGCCTGTAACATACATACTATTTACAGGTAAAACACATTAAATATAAAATCTCAAAAAAATAAACACCTAAAAATAAAAAACTTTAAACAGCTGACAACTTACCACCACATTTTTGTGTAGAGTTTGAAACACAAATCTTGGAAGTATCCGAAATGGAAATTATATTTGAACCCGTATCTTATGAATAGTGTTTCACATAAAGAGCGTTCTTCTTTATCTTCTTCATCATTAAACCTCAGCAAGTCAGTTAGGCAATTGCCGTTTTTGATATCAAATGCATGGAACCGTTGCTTCACGAAACAGTCGAGGATTAACTTGACATCACTCAAAGTTAAGAAAGGAAAGAACCAATCAATATTGCAATTCTCAATCAATAAGGCATCTGCAAAATTGGTAAAGAACTTGACGCAATATTCTGGAGTGATTTTTTTAAGCCTGACTAGAGTTTGAAATAACAATTCAAAAGTACGATTGAGGAACGAAAGATCCCCCCAATATTCCCCTTTTTTTACTCTAAAGAAATGTTTGATAATGTAAAAGTACATTTCAGTAAAGGCAGAGAGAGGGATTTCTTCTAGTCCTTCATATTCAATGGCGTTTCTTAACATTATTTCAAAGGTATTCAGTACGAAAAACTTCCCCTTCCCACCCGTCTTTCCGTAGGTTAGGGTTCTCATGATCGACACGAAATTTAAGCGTTGAAGGCACTTTTTCAGCTCGGGAAAACGAACACTGACAATAAATTTTAAGTCCTCCATTGCATAAAAATAATAGTCCTCCATTGTCCTCCAAAGAGTATACACAAATTATCTCTATCCAAAAAGAGAGCAGTAATAGCGTTTCGTTCGGTATGCGAAAGTCACAACTTTTATAAAACCGCGCGGAATGGCTCGGACCGTAACCTACGAGAGGGTTACCTATCACTCTCGATAGCACCATTTCACCACCTTGCGTACATTCTATTCACCACAACGCGTCCATCATTTAAGACTCGCACATGCGATTCACCCGACAACTCGCAACCTTGATTGATGTAGATGCGTAGCGTCGCGACGGGGGGGGGTCCGCGGATCCGGACCCCCCATGGGCCGGCCCGACCCAAAATATTTTAACCCTTTTTTAGGAGCCAAATATTCCAGTGGCTACTCAAAAGAGGACGTCTATGTCTCTAATATAGTGCTAAAAAACACTTTTTTGCATCTTTTTGCACTTTTTGCATCTGCATAAAATTTTCCGGGGAAATCCTACGTATTAATTGAAGGGTTGGCATAGGAAAATTGCGATACACAAAAACAGGCTCAAAAGTTGTAAATGTGTATCTTAAGCTATAAACAGATATTTCCATCTAAAATAAAAATACATAGAATTTAAGGGAGGGCTAATACATAGCCTTCGTGTCCAGCATTTAGCCTATTGCATCTAAATCAAGTTCAGAGCATGGGCGGGTCCTGGAACATTGAGAAAATTCGAAACAAATAATAAGAGATAATTTTCGTTTTTCACCGGTGTTTTGCGATCCACAGTGTGAAAGTTTTTTTTTCTTTACTAGAGTAAAAAAATTAAGCTCAAGGATGCGTCCTAATTTAGTTTTTGGAAACATATTGTACAATTTATGAATTACATAATGTTTAACCACTTTTAAAGTTGCGTAAACTAAAAGGTTTTTTAAATAGTTACAAAAATCTAAAAGAATCAATCATTGGAAAATGATAAAACGTAAAATAAAGTATAGGAGTTAATAAAATTCTAGGGTATAGTATTGATACCCAAATATAAGCAAAATACACTTAATTTGCTACGGATGGCGATGAAAAATGCTATACCTTAATAAAGTACATCTCGTTTCTTAAAGCGTATCGCAGAATAGTTTCCCTATTCTAAAAGCAATTCATATTGTGTTTTAACTAACAAACATTTACGATCGGTGTTCAATGTAATGCTATCTCTTTTATATTTATTTATCACCTATCCTGCATTTAGGTAGATGACTTTAGTTATTACACTTCATAAAGTAGCCTTAATGATTGATAAATATTATTAAAATATTTATATAAATATTAAATATTTTTTGAGTGGTGACTTTTATGATGATAGTGAGAAATTGACGAAAATGTTTTTCTCTGGTTATTGGAATTTAATATGAAACTGATATTTATAACTCATTGTTTTGAAATATGAACAAATTTTGGATTTCATGTGATTTCTGCAAATAATTTAAAATGACTAATTTAAACTAAACTAACTAAAATGCAAAAACGTTGTAAACACAATGAAACTGAACAGACAATTAAAATTTATATCTCAAACAAGACACCAAGAATAGATCAAATATATACTAATACGGCAATTACAGACTCATACACTTCAGATCATATTATGTCAGTACTAACGGAGAAAAAAAAGAAAGATAAGAGGAAATAAATAAGCTAAATGAAGCATTGCTCCAAAATATGAAAGAACATGGCAATCCACCAATTATATCTTATGAAAATCTAAAGAAGAATGTACTACTGAACAAATTTAAACAATAATATACCGGACCCTGAAAGAAAGACCAACCACAAAAAACAGTGTTTATATTTACAAAAATTTTATATTGAAGAACACAAGGAATGGAAATCAAAATAATCTTCAAGTAGTTCACTGAAACGCAAGAAGTATTAGGAATAAAAAGTTCTAGTTGACAGACCCCTTTTTTACGATTCAGATATAATTGCAATACAAGAAACTTTTCTAAGCATAAAAGACAACTTAAAGATCCGAAATAAAAACATTTATAGAAAAGACAGGACAAAAACAAAGGAAAAGGAATATTCTTAGCAGTCAATAAAGATTTACCATACAAGGAAATAGACTTAAGTTCCTTACAGACATCTGAAAATAAATTTCAAGGGATCCCCATATCCTACAAAGGGGAAGAAATACAAATATATAACTGCTATTCACCAAAAAGAATGTACAGCGAAGAAATACTAAATGAGCTGAAAGAAATAATAAAACCTCCGTACATCCTTATAGGAGACTTTAATAGAAAACACCAGGCACTAGGAGCAAGAAAATTAACCAAAGATGCAAAGAAATCTCTAAATTGGTTTTGTGAAATCAGCGGAGTTATAATTCATACTTAAGATGACACATATATAGAACACAGCAATCGTCATCTTTACTTGACTTATCAATTTTCTCCCCGGAGCTCACTCATGAAATTCAGTTTTGGGTCCATCAAGATCAGTTTGACAGTAATTATCATTCCATCAAGATCACAATCAAAACAGATCACAAAAGATGCATCAACAAAAGAAAAGTCTTATTATTTTCTTGATGTAGAACTTCCACTTTATATTTAGTATTAAAAGTTGTATAGGGTAAAAACATTTATATATCCTCAGAAATTTTTAAAAATATAGTGGTACCTCTACAATATGTAAATAACCTTCCTCCCTCTTTCGCTGGAAAAGTTTCAAATTAAAGACTCTTTCCCAAAAAAATTTTTCATGGATAAAAAGAGCCAGAGTACTTTGCGGACCGCCAATTGACTTTTGATTTCAAAAGCGGCCCTCAGGTCACTTAAAAAAAGTTACTTAGAAACCCTGATTTAGAAAGTTGGTAACTTTATCTGCCATCGTTCTAACACTTGGCGTACTAGTAAAAGAATAAAAATGTTCCTATAACTAGACAGCAACGTTAGTTGAATCTAATACGTCACTAACAAAGTAGTTCCCATCGAGGTGTCTGAATTTCGAGTGAAACGAAGAACGTCAATTTTAAAATACGATTATTTCGTTAAACCTGTGTATATATAGTGTCTTTTTATCGCGGTTTGCGGACCGAAACTCCTCCTAGCAACCCAACCGGCTTTGTGTTTACCCACTTTCTCCTTCCACATAGGAAGGGTTCACTGGGTTCAAGGAACGTTGCTGTCGAGTGTAGTTTACATGTATTCAATTTGTTTTTAATGTAAGTACGATAATGTAATGGTAGTAGAGAATTAAGAACATCATTAAGACAAGTAATGAATTGATCATCAGATTCAGAGTTAGGGGGTATAAAAATTATGTTCGTATGTCTACTCAACTGTATGAGCTTCATACAAAACAACATAAAAATTCCTTGGGTAACTTTTTCTTTAAAAAATTTACTGGGTGTTTCAAGCAATAATAATATTTTGGAGGCATTGATAAAAAAAATGACTCGCAGTCGGTAGGATTCGAACCTACGCGGGAAGATCCCAATGGATTTCTAGTCCATCGCCTTAACCACTCGGCCACGACTGCTTGCATAGAAGAAATTTAATTTACATACATACCTTACATGCAACAGGTGAATAAGTAGAATAGCATCGAGAAGGTAGTTTACGCCCTTTTGAGCTTGGGTGATTCCGGAATCGATTCCAGATGTTTCGATTCTTGGATTGAATTCGATTCCTGATGTTCGATTTCAAACTGGAATCGATTCTGTAGGACCAGTATAAAAAAAAGTAGAATCACAAAAAAAATTACCTAATCGAAACTTTCATTGTTTGCGCCTTTCCTTTCGATTTCTTGGAATCTATTAGATAAGTGGAAATAAGTTAAAATTTGTTCAGTTCCTTGAAAATAATAAAATTACTTATTTTTTTTCTATTTCCATACTTCTTTTAAGTCATATTTGGCCATCATTCTACTGTTTTTCTAATTCCTTGGAATTTTTCAATTACTGCTTATCTATTTCAATTACAAATAATTGATGAAATCAGTAATTACATTGAATTTAATCAATTGATCAACAACATTTAATTTATTATTAAAATACTAATTAATCACTTAACCCAATTGTCAATAATTATCTGTATTATTCCCCCTCATCCGGGGACTGACGCAGGTGGCGAAGAAAAGGCCTCAGGACCCCATCCCTTACCTGGCGACCTACCTGTTAGTACGCGGTGAGGAACACAACGTCTAAGGAGAAGGTGAGATTGATGTGCATGATAATGCTCACCAGTTGAATAGTGATTATTTTTGTAATAATACCAGGTTTTTACTTCCATTAATTGAAATTCAAGAGAAAGAATTCGAATTCAAACAAAATGCTGAAAAACCTTTTGAAGATTTTGAACATAGATACAACGTAGTGAAAATACATCTGGCGGGAAAAATCCTAACACCAAGAACGAAATTATATACAAAGTGAATTTTATTTCTATGATTACACATAGTATTAATGAAAATTGAATAAAAAATAAGCTTTACAGGATGTTAGGGGGCCGAGAAAATAAAGAAGGAGTGTTGTCTCCATAGGGTGTTCATTAGGGTGGAGCGAAAACGATAAAACCATTTACGATAAAACTTAAAAATTCAAAACTTGAGTTCGATCAATTAATATCTTCAGGTTCCACATTCACGTTAAAGTTTCGAAGTTTCATCAAATTTTACGTAAAAATGGTTATAAATGATTCCCACACAACTTGTAAGTGTAATATAACCAATGTAATATACACAACCAGTGTAACCACAATAACCAGTGTAATATACACACAAAGTGTAATATAACCAATAAATATCTTTAAATACGAATTTTACTCAATTTTTCGAACTTTTTTAACAAATTTTCCATTTTTGAAGAGATGTAACTCAAGATCTATTGGACCTATAAACCTGGGAATGGTCTTAAATTGTTGGTAATTGCATCTACTTTAAAAAAGATAATTGAAACGTTTTCGTGGGGATGCATTTTCTAAGAGTAATAAGCCAAAAACTGAAAAATGAGACTTTTAAATGCCCCCCCTACATTAAGCTCAGGGGTTAGGGTCGGGGACTTTTGATATGTTAACCTCCAAACTAGTCCAAACAAAGTTCTAAAGTCAAAAATTGTGTTCCAAGAACTTCCCTCTACACCCTTTTTTGAGCATTCGTTGCCTGGACTATAAGTAAATAAACGGTTCTTTGAATTGCTTTTATGTTCCTGTTACTCTTAATGGCACACAAAGACAGGGTACATGAGAATTTAAAATTATTTCAATTATTTAATTAAAGTATCTCGATGGGTTTTTTTAGGGTACTATCTGGAACGGTTTTTTTTAAAGGACAGCATATACGAAATTTCTTTTGTAGTCCAGGCAATCTGTAACTTAACCGGGAACAAATTGATACATTTAGTTTTTCAACGGTTGTCACTTGGGAATGACCTAAATAACAACATACTAAAAATCGAACAAAATCGGCTCGCGGGAAGTTTAATTTTTTTTAATTTTTAAAAAATGGCCGAAAAAGAATTCAAAAAATCAAATTATTGTAATCGAGACTTATTATACTTGTTATAGACCATTTTTCAGTGCTGAATACGAATATACCATTTAAATTCAAAAAAATTCAAAATTTCAATTTTTAAAAATTAATTCAAAATTTGGAAAGTCGAAAAAATTAAAACATCGCTCAAAACCACAAAATTATTGCAAAAGAAGTAATTAAAACGGTTTTCAATTAGAAATGACTTAAATAATAATATACTAAAAATGGAAAAAAATCGGACAATAAAAAATTTAATTTTTTTAAAATTTTCAATTGTTTTGGCCTCAAAAATCGACCTTTTTAAAAATGTTTGTTAAAAAGGTTTGAGACATTTTCAAAGGTCATTTTTCCATGGATGATTTAGGTATATACATCTATAACCTAAAAAAACACAATTGGTGATCAAATCATTAGTTAATTAATTAATTTATAAAAATTAATGTTGAAAATACAGGTAAAATCTTTCAATAAGTTATACAGAAAATATTTAGACATTATTTGATAATAAATCATTTTAAAAGTAATTAAACTGAAAAAAGACAAAATACCTTTCAAAAAATTTAAAGCTGTGTCCGACATCATCAGTGGAAATAAAACAGCGTCAGTATAGTGACTAGAATAAGGGCCTTATTCTAGTCACTATAGCGTCAGTTCACCGATTCAATAAGTTTGGTTTGGATTGGTGGTTGCCAGAGGCTTCAGAATACGGCCGTTAGTAGACTTGAAGAAGAGTTAGTAGAGAAGAAGGCATCCATCTCCAGAAGTATTGGCATCCGGCCCTCAGGCAGGAGTGTGATGCGAGTCCCTACGTCATTTCCGCCCGATCCTCCCACCGGCCAAGCAGGAGATTTTAACGAGAGTTCGCCAAGTCTACTAACGGCCGTATTCTGAAGCCTCTGGCAACCTCCAATCCAAACCAAACTTATTGAATCGGTGAACTGACGCTGTTTTATTTCCACTGATGATGTCGGACACAGCTTCCGACGAAACGTCTGGACCTTTTATGTATAGGCCACGGCCTACAAGTCCGAAAGAAATTAATTTCATTAATTAAGCACTGTTTGAAAATGATGCTAATTAGGACATATTTTCCTATTTAAATAATTAATAATTAATGTTTTGTAATTTTTTTGAGGAAAATGGTTTTAACAACAAATCCTTAACCTATAGTGAAAAAAAATAATTTTTTAAGCCAAAAATGAGAAACAAGTTGTCTAATGTGTACGTACACCTTTGAAAATATTTAGCGTAGTGGTACCAGTAACTGGCAGTTTAAGATCAATAAAATTAATTAATTATCTATAGCTACTTTATAAAAAATATTCTTGAAAAAACTTTCTGCTTTGAAAAATTAAAAGAAGTTTCAATATTTATTTAGAGCATAATTCGTTTGAATAAGTCAACATTTTCTATTTTTAAGTTTCCACGGCAGCTGCGCCAGTAACTGACATGCCCTGTACCAGTAACTGGCACAATGAAATACCCTTAATAAATAAGCTTTTAGTTACTCATTAACATAAATGAAGTGGAAAATAGGTGCTGATACAAAGATAACAAAATGTTAAACTTAAAAATCCGATAATGAGAACTTTTCAGAACATCCTTTTTCGATAAAATATATTTCGCGGTTTTGCTATGTCAAACTTTAATATTCATTGTATCGAAACATTTTAGATTAGATTTAGACAAAAAGATTCAGTTGAAAAACATAGGTGCACATAAAAATATAGAATAGACCCTAAAAAATAAACAATTCTAAAAACTAAGATCTGATTAGTTTAGTTTAATAATATATTTATTCAAATGTTTTTGTTAATTTACCTTCAATAATTATTCATCCAACTGCAGTCCATTGAGCTTTTTTTGTTTTGATTCGGAAATATTTTTTTCTTAAAATCGTCTGCCATTTGCACTTATTATTATTATTATTATTTCAGAAGTAATGACACCTATGTCAGTTACTGGTGCAATTAAATTTTTGCGACCATGACACCCCATTTTAAATGAAATAAATAAACAAATAAAACTATGTTGTGACGATGAATTATGACGAATTAAGTTTCAAACATCAAACGAACTGCTTAAAGAAACTGAAAATTTTATTCCATATGATATTTTTACAAATCTTCCATATAATGTTTAAGGGGAATTGGGGAAAACCAGGTATAACATCCTTATTTACCTTGAGTACTAAAAAAATTATTTTTACCCCGAAATTTTTCTTTTAATGCCATCTTCGTCACAGTTCACTCTTCCAAGCGATCTGTGTTTAAAAAACCTCTTTAGGCTACAGTTAACCTCTAGTCAAGGACGGATTCTGTTTAAAAAATTATTTTATTAAAAAACTTGACGGTGACTATTACAAAAATTTTAAATAACATGTTTTTAATTTCCTTAATAAAAATTTTATTTCTGGTTTCTTAAAATCAGACACAAATCACAATCAGACGAGATTTTTTACTTAATTTTTAACTCATCAATATGTGTAGTAAGTTAAGCACTTTTGTATTCCCTATGAATTTTAAAGAGGAAAATAGAAAATTTTTAATAATTCACTAGCTGTTACAACCCGGCAAAGCCGGGTTTACCTACCATACAGGGTGCATAGGAAAGTCCCTTTACCCTGACATAAATTGGAAACGGAGCAAGCTAAAGCTATGCAATTAAGGTAACGGTCTAGTAAAGTGATCATGCCCTATGGGATGCAACACTTTTCACCGCCGTGTAGATATAAATTTTATTAAAAAAAAATATTAGAGATTTGCTAAATTAGTCAATTAGTAAGTTGTAGAGCAGCGTCGATTTAGTAAAGAAAAGACATCTTATGCAGAAAATATCTTGAACAGAACCCCTAAAACGCACGCTCAAGTAGGTTGAATTTACATATTAAAACGCTCCTCACGAAGAAAAAGTGAGAAATTTTCAATTTTATGAACTAAGAATACTTTTAAGTCTTATTAAAGACGCAAAATCTACGTATACTGACATTTTTGAGACACAACAGTGTTTGTAGACCATCAACCTAAAATAGAATATTTAAAGATTCAAATTCATTATAAATGTATTTAAAATAATCATTTTCCTATTATTAAATAATTCTTTGTGAGTCGTGGGTAATACTTTAGTCATGATATAATTTTTGCATGAACATTTGCCGTGAATAAATCAACCGCAATTAAAAAATACAAGGATTCGTTTTTGGTAATATAAAGGTAAAAAAAATTAGAGTTTGTATTTTTATATTTTTTAAAAATTTAGCGTTGATTATTATCCCCACTCGCTGAACAGCCAATAAAAATTACCCAATTGCTTTCAAAAGGATCACTACCAAAGTAGTACTGTGATGTAGATCCATCACATATTCGTTCTCGATCTTTAGTTTCTTTTGGCAACTGAGCACAGTCCCCCAAAACCCGGACAAAATTCCTAAACCACTGGAAAACACCATCTGCACAATATTTGAAAGTGCAAAGCATCTTGTTCCCTTCTCTCTCACGACATAATTTTTAATACGAAACTCCAACGGTCCCAAACTTTGATTTCTTTATTGGGGAAAAGATCACACAGTCACTCGTGAAAACTCAAATGCCAGACAAAAACCATAAAAGTATCACCAATGCAAAGCCCCTTCCTTTGGGGAGATCTTACCGACAACCCAAAGGTTTTCTTGGCCAATTTGCAGCTGGTGAGAAAAGTCCCACATGCAACCACCCACATAGAGAGGGGCGTTCTAGAAATTAAACCCCTGATCTTCTTAATTCCAAACTTGATAAAAATAACAATAACCCAGTAAAACTTGCACTCATTTTGTTCAGCGTCAAATGCTGATTCTAAAAATGCAAGAACTAAATTTCTATCTCAAACCCTTCATTTGCTTTTGAGCCTAGGAGGTTTTGAGACACTGTAAATCCCTCGACGAACCTTTGACCTCACAGCTCCCTCACCTTTTGGAGCGTTTTGGCATTGCTTCGTGGGAGGTGTTCGTCACTCCTAATGAGGAATTTTCAGCTAATGTCTTTGGAATTTGGCTCTGTTAGGCGGTTGACCGACCCTGGTATAAAACCGGCAGACCCTTTGTTTTCTGCATGCTCTCCCCCTCCCTCATCGGTACTACTCCGTGCTGCGGTGTTCCCGCCCAGTCAGCGCGGGACACCATGCGATACCCGACCCCATCATCACAGCCTGAGAATTTACCGTTATCTCGATTCACCGATGGTGGAGAAGTACATCATTACCAAAACCAACGTCTTTTAATTATGGCCCTCTCCTCTCTCACCCGTCCTGGTGTACCACTGTTCCCGCTTGACGTCCGCTGGACACTCTGAACGCCTCCATCAACGATGTTAGTGCTTGCAGGTGCTCGACACACCGGTTGGAGAGAAAACGGTCATCATCGACCAAACAAAATCCCCTTTTTATGAATCGTGTTCCGTTCCGTTTGTTTGTGTCGCCGACTATTGTGCTCCATCCGTCATAAGTGTGTTCCACCCGTTACAAGTGCAATGTTTTAAGTAGAGTCTTTTTTGTGCAATGTTTAAGTGCGATCCATCTGCTACAATCGTATTTGAAAATTACCGCTCTCAGTTCGCCAACCTATTGTGTTACAAAAACAAAAGTATCGACAATAAAAATAGTGTGCCTCATATTGATTCAATCATTGAACTATGACTGTTGTATCTTCAATTTTATTCCCCTTCCACCAGATATTCGACTAGACCTTCACATCAAACAGAAAGTGATGAACTTTTCATCTCCCTTTCATTTATGATCTCAAGTTGACTTTTAAATTATCCACGGCCTCTTCATTTTTATCTTCTAAGATTTCATTATTTATTCTTTTACAATATTTAATATCTAACTCAAGTTCTCAAGGCATCCTGAGGTTATTGCATTGCAGTGTATACCAAATAATAGTCAGTGTCTGTTTTTTTAATTAATCACAACTTATTTTATTGCAATGTACTACCACTAGTAGTTGTTTATAATTACCAAAACCACCATTTTTTAATAACTTCATTATAGCAGGCGATCAGACGACCACCAGGTGCAGGAATTCCTGGATCTCTTGCCTACATACATGGTGAAAGTCACTTTTTTTAAACTTTTAGTCACCACTTTAATGTTAAGCTAATGATATTTAAATACTTCAGAAAGATCATAGCTTTCATGGTAGTTCTTGTAGTTGTAATTGATGAAAGGCAGACTGCATGGGGGAAATATACGTGTGGTCTATGTAACTAAAAGAATTCTTATAACGTAAACAGAAACATAGTTAAGTAATTTTAACCCTTTCAATGAGGCGGAACATAATGTAGTGAAGCCTATTATGCTGTCCCATCGGAGCGGTGTTGTGAGCGGACATTGATAAAAAATCGAGATCGAAAATCTGTTAGCGATTTTATATGCTATTTTCAACATCAAAAGAACTGTAAAAAGTTTATGAGAGTTGCCCCCCAAACCCCCCTGCCCTAACTATAACTAAACTCGTTTTGGGTGTAATCTGTAACAGTGACGATTCAGAAAAAAGGGGGTTCGGTACTCTTTAGGCTTGTGTCATACCTGGCGTTCATAAGACGTGACATCGATCCATCACCATTAAAAAACGATTAAGATAGTACCAGGAGGAGGGGCGATCGGAGTGGACTCGAGGGGGCGATATAGTAGATAACTCCTGATGATAAAAGATGACACCAGTTTTCCTCCGTTGCAGGAATAATCTACTACATCGTCCCTCGAGTCCTCTCCTCCCCTTATCGCTCCTCCCATTGACAGTGTGAGTTATTGGAGCGACTGCTATAAGAAGTCCGGTCTGTCATGACCCTTAATGTCACACAAAAAGATCATTAAAATAGCCATTACGAATGTAAATAGAATAACTTAACGATTCGATCTCGATTTGTTATCAATGTCCGCTCACAACACGACACCGTCATATCAATAAATTTAAACACTGGCTTTTAACATCATTGTTGTTATTGAAACGTGGTTTATGGGATCGTTTATGCATCTCCTATAAGATTTTCAGACAGCAAAGTTATTTCACTGTAATAATCACTTGAAGGATAAAATGTTGGAATTAATTGTAGACTAAGGCTGAGCGCGCACTGGAGACTTTTGTCTCGGAGACTTAAAACACTAGTCACTCGAGAGCAATGCATTTCTATGAAGAAATTCTTGGCCTAGTGATCTTGGTCTCGTGGCTAGATCACTAGGCCAAGAATTTCCTCATAGAAATGCATTGCTCTCGAGTGACTAGTGTTTTAAGTCTCCGAGACAAAAGTCTCCAGTGCGCGCTCAGCCTGAATGTAATTTTTTGCTTTTATGCATGGGCAGGGACTCATGATCCGAATTCAATCGAACTTTTTATCGGACACTGTGTTACTTCTATTGAATATGTGCTGGCAATAAAACTTAATTCAGTGTTTAACCTTACTAAAATCAAACTTTTTTCATCAAAAGTAAAATTCAATTATACAAAGTAATATTTAAGCCTACAATTGTGTTCGGTTGTGAGGCTTGGGTCCTTAACTAGAAAGATACAGATAGGTTTGGGAACGCAGAATCTTGAGAAAATTTTTGGTGCAGTTCAAGAAAATGGTATTTGGAGAAATAAAAATAGTAGAGAAGTAATGGAAAACTACAAGGGAATTGATATTGTAACGGACATTAAGATCAGACGCCTCAGACGGCTAGGAATTATATCAAGAATGGAGGAGACTAGAAACGTAAGGAAAATTTTCAACGCCAGAGTTGTGGGGTCAAAACCTCGTAGGCGACCCAGGAAAAGGTGGCTGGTTAAGGGGGGTCATCCTTAAGCAGACCCATGCCCTATATGGTGCGTCTATACTTTTACGATGTCCTGTTTTAAGGTCTCGCTTTCATGACGGGGTCAATAAGCAAGCAACAGAATTCCCCTCTTTTGAAGGGGATGCCAGGGGAAACCACACAAACCGATAGGGGATTCTCCCCCTATAACAACACAAAGGGCCTGTCTAAACTTTTACAACCGAAAGAACCGCCGTGCTTCAGGCACTGAGGGTATATAAGAATCTCCCCAATCTCTTTGTAGGGTTATATATACCTCGTTCGCACTGCCGCTAAAGTACCCTTAAAACATATCGCACTTAAACTTAAAGTGTGTTTTCTTAAAACGGCGTTCGCACTGGCAAAGGGTGATTGAGCACTTAATTGTGGAAATCTAAGAAATATTTAATTTATTATTATATAACTTAAAACTAATAAATATAATCACCAACTTTTTAAAAAAAATGCAAGTAAAAATGTAAAAATACATAAATAATTATATTAATTGACAGACGATGTAAGAAAACTATTTCTGAATTTCAAATAAAAACAAAAACAAGACAAGCTGACTGGATTGTAGTGGGATAAATTGGATCATATCAAGGTAAATAAACTAATTTTTTTTATTAAACTAAATTTAATCAGTTTTTGGTCCATTGTTTTCCATATTTTGATGTACTTTTATTTTACCAACTGGGTCTTTTTGCCTTAAAAATCTAAATCTAAAATATTTGGATACAAGGATATATTAGTTTGGCATAGCAGAACACGAAATAAATTTTATCATATTCATACAAGAATGTTCTGAAAATATTTCTTGATTGAATTTTTGTTTAATATTTTGATTTCTTTTTATCAGCAGCTGTTTTTAATTACATTTATACTATTAAGTAATTAAAAGCAATGAGCGGAGATATTGAAGTACAGCATTGTTTAGCTCACGGTTCAATTTTTGATGGGATTTTTTGTGTTAAATTATTGTACTAATTCAAAGAACTTAATAACCTATAAATTTGTTCGTAATTGTGTCCAGTTTAAACTGTTTTAAAAGTGTCCTTGGTCTTTATTTGAAGAAAAATCACCGAAAATAAGCTTTTCCCATCCTGGGAAACATTGTGCGCCGCCATCTTTGTTGATTAAGGGTGATTTTCAAACACCCTTAAAATATGGGGCGATTTTGTTATTCCTAAAGTGTGTTTCTATGGCAACTAAGTGCGAAATGAAAATAGAGGGTCTTTTTTCTGGCAGTGCGAACGGGGTATTACGGGATTTCCCTTAGTATCCCCTTTAGAGGAGGGGAATTCGCTAACTGACCCCACTAAGTAAGCGGTACAATAAACAGGCCATCGTGAAAGTATTGACGCGCCAAAAGAGATCGGGAAGATTCTTATCTCCCCAAACTGCCCGAAGGACGGCGGTTCTGAAGGTTGTAAACGTATAGACGTGACAACAAGGGCTGTAATGCAATAGTGGATGGATGTGTTGGTTCTGTGTGTTAAACCCCATTTTCCTCAGCCTAATGATCTCCTTCTGTTCCAGGCGCGAATCCGAGGTGTCCACGAGGCGGTGGTTCGAGGCAACCTGGGTGAGGTGTGAGGGGTGCTGACGCGGAAGAGGTTCGCCCTGAGCCGCGACCACCTAGGGGCCAGCCCTTTGCACCTGGCAGTCTTACACGCCCACCAGGAGGTGCTGCAGTACATCGTGAGGAACCAGAGATGGGCAAAATGTAATCAGATTAATGATTAACGATTACGATTACAAATGTAATCTGATTACATTTGTAATCTGATTACTTTTTCACAAATGTAATCTGATTACATTTGTAATCTGATTACTTTTGCACAAATGTAATCTGATTACATTTGTAATCGGATTACTTTTGCACAAATGTAATCTGATTACATTTGTAATCGGATTACTTTTGCACAAATGTAATCTGATTACATTTGTAATCTGATTACTTTTGTACAAATGTAATCTGATTACAGATTACATTTTGTAATCGTTAATCTGATTACAGATTACAATTGTAATCTAATATAACATATCTTGATTACTTTTTCTGATTGATAATGGTAGGGTGCGAATAGGGTGTATTGTTGTTCCGCCACATACAGGAAGTGGTCCACAACTGACAGGAAATGGTCCAAAATTGACCGGAAGTGCTCCAAAATTGACCGGAAGTGGTCCAAAACTGACTGGAAGTGGTCAACAACTCACCGGAAGTGCTCCGAAACTTCCCGGAAGTAGTCCACAACTTGCCGGAAACGGTCCGCAACTTAAAAATAGAGGTTCGTAACTTCCCGGAAGTGCTCCGAAACTTTCCGGAAATGGTTCCCAACTTACCGGAAACGGTCCGCAACTTAATAGAAGTGGTTTCGTAACTCCCCGAAAGTTGTCCGCGACTCCCCGGAAGTGGTCCGAAACTTACCGGAAGTGGTCCACAACTGACCGGATATGGTCCACATTTTACCGGAAATGGTCCGCAACTTAAAAGAAGTGGTTCGTAACTTCCCGGAAGTTGTCCACGGCTCACCGGAAGTGGTCCACAACTTACCGGAAGTAGTCAACAACTGACCGGAAGTGGTTCCCAATTGACCAGAAGTGGCCCGCAACTGACCGAAAAGGGTCCTCAACTGACCGGAAGTGGTTCACATCTGACCGGAAGTGGTTCACAATTGACCGGAAGTGCTCTGAAACTTACCGGAAACGGTACGCAACTTAATAGGCATAGTTCTTATCTTCCCGGAAGTTGTCCGCGGCTTACCAGAAGTGGTCTAAAACAGATCGGAAGTGGTCTACAAATGACCGAAAGTGGTACACAACTGACCGGAAGTGGTCCACAACTTCCCGGAAGTGCTACGAAACTTACCGACAAATTGTGGACCACTTCCGGTAAGTCATGGACCACTTCAGGTAGGTTACGGACCACTTCCGGTTCGTAACAGATCACTTCCGGCAAGTTGTGGACCACTTCCGGTAAAGGTACCAGAGTAATTGGATTGAAGATTACAAATGTATTTAGACTAAAAATGTAATCAAACTAAAAATGTAATCAAACTACAAATGTAATCAAACTACAAAAGTAATCAGATTACATTCACATTTAGATTACAAAATGTAATCTAACTTCAAATGTAATCAGATTACATTCATTCAGATTACAGATGTAGTTGGATTGAAAATTTCAAAATGTAATCAGATTACAAATGTAATGATTACAAATGTTGTTAGATTAAAAACTGCAAAAAGTAATCAGATTACAAATGTAATGATTACAAATGTAATCAGATTATTAATCTGATTACAAAAGTAGTTTGATTACGCCCATCTCTGTGAGGAACTTCCCTGAAGCCCTCGACGGACCTGACAACGTAAGGACTAGTTTGTTGCAAAACTCACCACTAAAAAGATTTGCATTTTATTTATTTATAAATACTCCAATATAGATCGGGAAATTTTACTGTCAAATTATTTAAAAATGCATGGTTTCGTGCATAAAATGGATTATAAAACGGATTTCGAGAGTATAATTTATTTCGATAGGGCTTTATTAATAGACATTTTAAAAAAAAATTTTTTGATCATTAGTTAATTTTAAAAATTGCAAAAACTCCATTGCGCAGAAGGTTTCGGGATTTGGTGCATGACGTCAATTCTGTGTTCGGCACGACACACTTGTGCGAAAGCGTTTCCGGCAATAGTTAAATCCTTTCGTTTGAAAGTATTAATTGGTTGAACATTCGGGCGAAAGCCGATGTGACGTCACGTAGGCCACAACTCCGATTCTAGCGAGCGTAATTTTTAAAAATTAATAAGAAAAAACAATGTTAAAAAAACTGAAAATTTGAAGAAATGCGTTTTATAACCCCATCAATGATTTCCAATAGTCGAAATCTTGAATTTCCACAAGTGTTGTGTATTCCCCATTTATTAGAACAACAGCAAGAAACCAAAACAACAAAAAAATAAAGAAGAAAAACAAACGAATGAATACCAATTAATAAATAAGTAAAAGAAAATATTCGTTTAATTATAAGATATCATTAGAGCAATAGCTTGTGCATGATATAAAGAAAAATTCCTATTATGGTAATTATTCACAACCATATTGGGATTCATTTAGATATAATACTCTAAAATATTTTTAATCATGTTGTGCACTTCTGTGAATTTGGTGATATTTGTTTTGAAATCTGCGTAAAAAAGCAAAACCCAATAGTTTGCTGCTGTTTCAGAAACTTTTCATTTTGGGAAGTTTAAACTCTCATTAAGCAAAAACTATTCAACAGAATACTAGGAAATTTCGAACTACAGTAGAAAAATGTACGGAAGACATTTTCGTTCCAAAAGATAATAAATGAGATAAATTAGTTGTGAAGTTGTCCAAGTTGTAATTTATTTTCCCCCTGCTATTTCGCCCGTAGCAACATCTATTTATAGAAGAAATATTATTTTTTTTCAGCCACGTACTCTTAGATAGGAAGTTTTGCACCTGGTGACCTTATTTTTCAAAAATTAGTTTTGAAGTTATTAAATTTTAATAAAAAATTAAAGTACATGTAAAATTTGAAGCCGTCGACGGACCTGACAACGTAAGGAGTATTTTGTTACAAAACTCACCACTCAAAAGATTTGCATTTTATTTTTTAATATTGATCCACGATAACTTCGATGCTGGCGGCCATTGATAACGTCGTAGGAGTTATTAAACACGTGCATGTCTCTGTGCATAATTTGTAATATTAACAGTATTATTAGTAATTCTCAACAGGGTTGCTACTACCCGCTGGGGGCGGGCGGTAAGGGGTGTCTAGCATGGACTCTATAAAAAAAAGCTTCAAATCACTATTTTTCGGGCTAAATAGTACAATAGCTTTTGGGGATTACAGTAAATCATAAAATCTAAAAAAAAACGCTTAGTGAAAATTCTTTGAGGCAATCATTGAGTGAAAAATCCGTTTCTATTACAACCGCAAAAATAATTGTAAAACGTCAAAAGTTTTTTTTCGTGGCGGTCCGACAATATATGAATCAATTTTTTATCTTTTAATACGAAAAATTTTTTTCTTCTTAAAGTTATTCACCACAAACAGGAAGAAAAATTATGTTCCGGAACAACATTATATACGCGAAAATAACATGCATTTTTCTAATGTAAAAAAGGTTAAACGCTTTACTGGCGAATAATTTGTCTCTAGCGCAAAAGTCAAAGCTAAAACAAAATAAAAATGTCAATGTTCAGTTAACTTTCGTTAACAAAATATATTTAAATGTCAAAGTAAGATTATTTTAGTTTTAGATCTAAATCAAGATTATTAAAAGGAATTTAATTTAGTTCCGGAATAAAACTTATTGTTGAAACAACAAATAATTTCCCTCCGTAACAAAAGTAAAATGTCATGGATCTTTGAGTACTGTTCCGAAAATGAACCAAATATGTAAAAATCACAAGTTTAACTGAATAAAAGTGAGTATCTTTTTCAGTGCGGTCGCACACCTCTCCACTACGCGGCCGTTCTCTCGGATGGGGAGAGATATACAAAATGTTGCTGGACCACGGAGCGGATCTCAAAGCAACCGATGTGGTGAGTACCACTATCAACCCCTCTAATGCCCATAGCAGCAAATATGCTACAATAAGTTAAGCTTCAATTTTCAGCATAAACCAGCAATTTTCGGTATGTTTTATAGGTTTTAAGTTTAATATTTTAAGGGAAAGTTGTATAAATACTCATTAATAAACGCCATTGGATTTTTCTCATTACCCGTCTCACTTTGAGAGCATTATTAATAACGCCCTGTTTATCCCTTAACAGATATACTCAAAAATGAGACACCATGAGCGAATTTTCGCGAGCAGCGAAATGTTCTCTTAAATCGCAGTTCGAAGAGAGTGACAAGTCTATTAAATAATTTGTGTCGTAGCAGCGTTGATCGTTCAACGCTACCGTATTAAAAGTTGATTTAGTTTTAATTTTACCACATCATCATTCCATCAAATTTTAATATTAATTTTAAAAATTATTAAAATATTTTAGTGGTGAATGCAGAATTGTTTGAAACTGAGTATGTATCTGTTGTTTCAAAATTTAAAGCATTGGGTCGTCACATTTAAAACAAAAAGAGTTTCGTACAAATCCTGATATATCGAAATCATCTCGGTATATCGAAGAATTTTTTAAAAGCCCTGTTGATTTAAAAAAAAATATCAAATTTGCTGCCATAAAATCTGTGTTTGATTAGGGTTTCTTCTACTCCGATATCTCTATAAGGCTGTTTGCCTTTAAACCCTTTCAATACGGCAAGGGAATCAGAAAAGTGCAATTTTTGCACTTGTTTGAGATCCTGGGGGGCAACTGCGAAAAGATATCCATTAGATCATGATGTGTTTGGAGGAAGAAAGGAGCATTTTATTCTGTTCCTTGAAGTTTTTCAGCAACCGGGACATAATGTTGCCTCAGTCGTAATTTCAAAATTTTTCCACCGTAATACAGCATATGTCCCAGCCGGTGCGAAGGGTTTAAAATTAGGAAAACAGCCCGCTGACATCCACACAAAATCTGTTAGTTTGCTTTCAAGCGAGCTTAGAATGGGATGGTGTGTCACGGAGCTGTCATCCTCTTTCCTAAAATCGTGAATAGAGGCTGTGACGACTATACTCACAACTAAAATAGTTAAATTATTCAAAAAGTATATTAATACCGACTGAAACAACAATAGTTAAATTATCCTCTTGAGTGATATGTCCTTCGGATCGGTATCGCCACGTGACGTGGCTCACACTTTCCTCAAGGATTCCAAGGAGGGCGATACCCGATACCACCCACTGTGAGGCGTTGAAGAATTCTAAGGGGGCGGTGGTGAGTTGAAAGAAAATTGAGGGCGTTATTAGTATAAAGGGGGATAATTGACTAATTTTAAAGTATTGCTTAATGTTATTTTTATGAGTGAAAACAAAGAAAACGGAAGGCAAAAGCAACTTAAAATCCTATTTTAACATGTTTAACTAAAAACTTTCTGGGGCAAGACCCCCCCTTTTATCTAAGATATCAGTAATTTAGATAACTTTCAAGATGAATACAGGAATTTTTCAGTAGGGGGTTATACGAAATTTTCTTTGGGAAGTAGACACAAATTTCAGTTTATTTAAAATTTGTAAAAAATTACTTTTAAATCAAAGCTTTTTCAGAAAGTAGAGTCCTATAAAAGGTAGGATTGTTATAATTAATTACTTTAAATTAAATTATAAGGTGTATGGAAAACTTAACTTTTGAATATTGACCATATACAAGCTTTATTTTCTTTTTGTTTAGTTTATCATAAATTAAAGGAGTTTTTTTTTATCAAAATGTTTGTATAAAATTCTATAAAATGAAAGCAAGTTAGAGGGGCAAAAATTTGTAAGGGGGAGACGGAAATATATCTTGTTGAAAAGGGGGCGGTTGTCTCAAAAAGTTTGGGAACCTATACTTCAAGACCATGCGTCACACCAATCGAATAATCTGCTCTAATTACTATTTAGAAACCACCTGACCTTTTGACCTTCTAATCCCCTAAGGGAGTGATCATTCATGAATATTCTATAGTTATTTCCTTCCACGAGGTAAGGTTATTCCTAGAATGAATAGGCGAAACAATAAAAGTCACTGGAACAAAAGCCCAATGACTATAGTAACAGTGCCTTTGTTAAGCGAGTAATAATAAAAAGCGGTAAAAATGTTTTCTTTTCTTCAAATGAATAATTCCATTTGTAAAAAGTGTTTTTGAATGTGTGTAAATTATATCCATTCTGGCCACAAAAGGTGCGGAAATTTTTCAACGCCCCTCACTTATTAAATTTTTTATTTAGGGTATGGGGAAGGGCAATTACATAATATTAATATAGTATTCGTAAACTTAGAAGGAAGTTGCTAACCTTGCAGGAAGCCCCTGCTAGATATCGCGCTCACCAACCCTCAGCCCTTTTGGAACGCTTCGCAATCCTCACAAAACCTTGTTCGCCGAACTTACTCAATTCATAAAACATTCGAAGAAAATAAACAATTAGAGCAAACGAAAAACCAATATTCCAAAAATACGCCACATATCTCCGAAAATAACACTTTTAAAAGTTAGAATACTTACTGGTGCAAACTTATCAATAATCTAATTAAAAAAAAATTTAATTCAAATATCCAGCAAGTTTACAAAACACATTGTTAATCAATGAATTTTAATGTTAAAATATTCTGAAATGAAATAGACTTTCCTGTTTTAAAAGACCATATTAATACATCTATATATACTTTGAATTTTTGCATTAACTGGGTTGTCATTGTAAAGATCTTGAAAATGTAGAACCTAAAACCCTAAAAATCCCATTATCGAGTTTTTGAAGTGATCAAAGGTACCGAATTCCCTTTACTGAATGCTTTATTGCAATGCACTTCACCGATCTGTAAAACTCTGTTTTCAGCAACTGTAATGTTCTTGCAGTACAGCAAACATTACAAAGAAGTGGGGAAATCTTGTTTGCTTTCTTTCGTAACTCCTTTATCTGTAAAACCTTCTTTTCCGCTATTGAAGTTTTCGGCAGTGAAATAAGCAATCGTTAGAATTTGATATAACGTAGTTCATAACAGTTTAAATCGAAGATTTAATGGTCGAAAACAGAAAATATCTTTTATTTTAAAAACTAGGGAGCTACCGCCCCCTGCTCGCTATCGCTCGCCAACCCCCGTTAACTGCTTACGCAGAAACTTTTGGGTTCAATTCCGTTAGAGTTCCCGCTAAATATTGCCAATTTTTGGACACCAAAAAGTATGAATATTGCTAAATAATTTCAAACTCATAGATTTAAATGTTTAATTAGATCTATAACTGTTCACTTTATCATTAAAAATTTAAATAATTTTAATAATAATATTAAGCGTTCAAAAGAGATTGGTGATATTACACGGGAACTCTAACGGAATTGAACCACTTTTTGAACCGCTTCTCAATTCCACACAAAACCCAGCACCACACAAAACCCAGCAGCAAACATTACCCAAGGTAATGTTTTTTTTCACAGATCCATTATAAAAGCACTGAAACATCTCAGGAATAAATTTAACTTTCTTAAAATTTGTAATGATTGCTTGTGAAAAATGTAATAACTATCGTAAACATCGCGAAAATTTAGATTTTTATCTTCATGAGAACAAACAAACGTCAAAGTTGTGACAGTTTTATAGAAATAACACGAATGTCTAGACTTCCAACATTTTCGAGTTTCATCTTTATTTCTAGAACATTCACCCGTGCAATCCATTTGTTTGCGTTTTGGCATTATGAAATAAATAGTTACATTTTACAACCTTAAAAAACATACCTGCAAAAGGACATAAAAATAATAATTATTTTAAAAAATACTAGGGGGCTCTGCCCCCTGCTCGCTATCGCTCACCAACCCCCGGAACTGCTTCGCAGTTCTTTGAAGATCGCTTCGCGATCTTAGCGAGCAGAGCTCGCTTGTTTCATCTCAACTATCCAGTACAACCTGGAACTTGTCTGCTTATAGTCTGTTCATTTAGAATAAGTGCCTGAAACAGGATCAAAAACGCTCAATAATGCTTAATAACGCTCATCAGACAACTTCAGTGACCGATTTTTTTACAGTATTTTAACTACTTCTGCTTAGGATGCCTTGTCATTGCAGAAGAAAATTTTTTCGACGATAATAAGAATAATAGCTGCTTCTAATAGATTACGTCTCAGGCGCTAATTCGAAATGAACAGAGTATAGTTAATGATCATTTAATATCGAAACTTTTTATCTCAAACTTTTCAATAATTAAATTCGGATCATTACAACAAAAATATCAAAATAAAACTCTTACTGAAATATTCCTTTTTAAATTATCAATAATTTAATGGATAGGGGGCTACCTCCCTCTGCTCGCTTACGCTCACCAACCCCCGTAACTGCTATGCAGCTCTTTACAGATCGCTTCGCGATCTGTAATATCTAAAATCGATCTTTAGCAGAGTAAAACCAATTTATCGAAAATCCTCTACCTTTCATCGGCATAAATAGCACTCAAAAGAGCTTAATTATTTATTTCTCTAGTAGTTCAAAAAATATCGAAGTACATATCTTGAAAAGATTATTAACCAAGTCTATACTATATCTCTAGCAAACTTAGAGCAAAAATGTGCTCCTGAAAACTTTTAAATTTAAATATCCGTGCTCGCGACAATCTAGTGAACAGGCAAATATAAAATTTAAAAACATTAAACACGTCTGATAAAGACCTACTAAAACTATGAAAAAAATGAAACTTTGATGCTTAATAATTCCAAAACTAATTAGAATTTTTTAAAGAATTAAACGCCAATCTCTTTCTTAAAAATAAGAATATAAGTGTTTAAAAAATCATATTGATACCGTGATTAGTTTTCATTTTAGATAGAAAAACCGAAAAAGTGTCAAAAATTTCGAAAATTAAAAAATTAATTACTCTAAACCAAATTCGAAATTCGAAAAAAGGGCGACGTAGTGCACATCTTCATACTTCAGAGTATTAGGCTGCAAAAAATCATAGTTCTGCTGCTAATAGATTTCGCTGAACTGGATTACGCGGCGAAAAAAGAAAAACTTCAACTTTGACCTTAAAAATACCCCAGTATTAATTATCACATCAGTTAGCTTTTTGTTCGAGAATGTGCCCCAAATATTCCTCTACAAACTTTTCAAATTTCATAAATTTCTATCAAGTAGTTTTTGCGATATGAGAGTTCAAAGAGTTGAAAAATTAAATTTTCTGAAACAGCGGCGGCGGCAGCGGCGGCAGCGGCGGCGGTGACAGTAACTTTTTTTTAATATAGAGAGAAATGCAAAAGTTCAAAATTTCCGAAAGCGAGTTTATATTTTACTGTAAAAATAGTAATGATTAGGTTGCCACAACGACAAAGATGAATATAAAAATATTAATTCGTTATTTTAAAAAAGAAAGAAATTAATTATACATATGTTTTAAGGCACTGTATATTTGCACGGCCATTTTTCAACTAAACTCTACTCTAACTTCCACGGCTAGGCGTACCATTGGTTCCATCACTAAGCGCCGAGACTGCTACGTCATCACGAGACCTACAGCGCATGCGCCACTGGCCGTTTTGGCCGTCCAAATATACACTTCGATGTTTTAAATATAATTTAAACCGTTTGAACAACAAAAATATGAATATTGTTAAAATTAACCCAAAATATATTTTTTAAATTCGTGCCATAAATAGAAAGATGATTATTTAATCTATTTGAATTTTAAAAAACCAGTGAAATATGTTTTCAATTGTTTAAAAATTCATAGTTTCTTGCTTTGTAACTGCGACCTTATCCGAAGTATAAAAAAATGGAAATATTTTAAATGTGAGAATATTTTTTAAAAATCCAATAGCCTACTCGGAAATCCGGAAAGAATCCGAACATTTTGATACCAGATATGTATCATTTGGTTCAGTAATTAAAAAGCCGTTCTCTGGAAACCGTTCACCAAAAACTTTTTTTAGAATAGAGAGACAACTTTAAAAAAACATGCGTGATTTACACGTGAGTATGACTTAAGTTAATCTAATAGATTAATTTGAATTTTATGCCCAAATGAGGGGTGATTTTTAAGGTTTTTTAAGAGCAAAGCTTATTAATATTTTATATGGTAAATTTTACTATACCGATTTTATACTCTAATTTTAACTACCATAACCCTTATTGGAAGTTAATCAAGAAAAGAAATGGAGCTGTAGGCGAATCAGAATTGGTTACGGTTGTAATATCATGTGGTACAAAAAGGTATACAAAGTTCTCTGACAGACTTAACTTTGGGGACGTCCATAAATTACGTGAGGTCAAAATGGGGGAGGGGGGTCCAGCAAAATCTCACCTAATCTCACCTGGGGGGAGGGGGGAGTCAATTAAAATCTCACGTCAACTTTTAATTTAGAAAATACACGTTTTTTCTTTAAATTTTTTAGCAAAACTACTGGAAAAATGCGAAAATTAGTCAAAAAGTGATTGAAAAAATCTCACGAGAGGGGGAGGGGGTCCAGCGAAATATCACCAAGGGGGAGGGAGGGGTCCAGAATTTGGAAAAAACACCTCACTCAATTTATGGATGTCCCCTTTCTACTTGAACTTACGCATTCTCGCTTAAGAATGCTTATTTAACAAGGATTTTCTCAACAAAGGCAACATTCAAGGCTATTAGGAATTTTAGTATTACATATTTAAAAAACATCTTCTAATCGAGTGGTGACTATGTGTTTCAGGTTCCGATCCTGGTGCGTAAGATCGAAGCTATCGCCCTTGCACAGGGCGGTGCTGCTAGCGAGGGCGGAGCGCTACCTGGCGGACAGGTTTCCGGAGACGCTCATCGCCAGGGACAAGGTGGGAGGCCATATTATGTCAAATTTTCGTAGTAACTTCCATTAGAAGTAAATAAAATATCAAAAATATATACAGTCACTTTAAAGGCTTTCATTTCGGACCAACGTGTCTTACATGGAAGAAAGGTAAATGACCCTGGAGAATCCGTTGAGACTTGCTGCTCCCTTGTAGGGAAATAACCTACTTTTCGCGTTCCTGCTGGGTAAGGCTGGAAACGTTCCCAGGTGAAACTACAAAAGCGGACGAAAATTTATAGGCATAATAAGATGACAGACACACAACACTAAGGGTAGGCGCACACGTGCAACTTTTGTCTCTGTAACAATTATAAACCTTGTCACGTCGCCGTCACGTAGAAAAATTGAGTGCGCAAACGGAACTTGACATTTCCCAAATTATTGCACCAGTCGGCAGTTAGTTGTGGAAGAGAAAGCATCAAAATAATCTTTCAGCTTAATTTTAAACAATATGGCTGGAACTCAGGAACTGGAAAGCACACGTGAGGACTGTTTATATCAACAAAATCACGAAAATTTAGTTGTTCGATGACTTTTTGTCACTCGTGTGCGCACACTGCAAAAAAAAACGGAAATTTAACAGCAAAAACTGCTGTAAATATTTTACGCATTTGCTGTAATCTTAAAACACTGCCTTTTTAGCTGTAAATTCGAAGCGCCACCTTTTATAGTTTACTGGCAACTTCCGTGCTAGTGACCAGATACAGACTGAAAAAAAAAACGAAAAATTTAACAGCAAAAACTGCTGTTAACATTATACGCATTTGCTGTAATTTCAAAAAAAAAACTGCCTTTTTAGCTGTAAATTTAAAGCGCCACCTGCATTAGTTTAAATTAAATATATAGTTATTTTACTGGTAGTTTTCCTTGAAATATCTGTAATTCTTTAATTGGTCATCAAAATAAATATTAAAAGAAAATGAAATTCTTGTTTATTGAATGCTTTTAAATGTGACATTACCTTTACAAGATAATAATACTATAATCTGTAGAACATTAACCTATGTCTAAAGTTATTAATTTGGTAAGAATTTTGTATCATCTCTAAAATTAAATGAAATTAAAATTCAAATTCCTCAATAATACCAATCTTAAGACCTTAATAATTCAGAACCTCTATAGCAACATTTGGAGTGATTTTTACGTTATGGAACAAAAAGCAGGCGATATAACAGGTTTTTGAAAGAAATGTTAAAATAGCAACGAAAATGTTGCCTAATACATATAAACAAAATAGTTATGAAATAACAGCCCAAATTATGTATAGTTCCGCATAAATTCCAGTAACGTTCCTGCTTTTTATGAGTTTTTACAGCAGTTTAACACTTTCCTTGAAAATTCTGGTTTTCATTTCTGAATCCTTGCGGACAGAAAACCAATGTTTGTGTTTATGCTCACCACTAAAAGAGTCAAATTATTTATATGAGGTGTAAGAACCGACTAATTTGTCAATTATTAGGAAGTAAAACCTTCGTAGATCACTGCATTCTAGAGGTGGTTCTAGGGTGGTTCTACGCACTGCCTTCTGGAGGCAGTGTGTAGATCGGTACCTCCCGTGGTTAATAATATGCCTCGTTAGAGAACATGAGATGAACATAGCTTTCTAGTTTTTCTGTGGAATAATTACAGTATCGCTGTAATGTTATCACTAAAATCTGTAAAATTACAAAACTGCTGTAAAAATACAGAATTGCTGTTAATTTACAAAATTGCTGTTAAAGTCAAAAATTACAAAATTGCTGTAAAATCACTGCAAAAATGGCTGGCACCCATATTGCCAGCACTTTTTGCTGTAAACTTACTGTGAAATTTTTTGCAGTGCAGTGTCATAGAATCTAATAGACAGAGAAACTGTTTCGTCATGGGCCTGTCTCTAGAGCTACGGACAAAATTGTCACACATGTATCACGTCGTACCGTGTGCGGTCCTTACCTTTCGCTCATAGCTAGAACGGTACTGACAAAACAGTCACAGAGACAAAAGTTGCTCGTGTGCGCCTACCCTAAGAGTTGGCGTGCACTGAGACTTTTCGTTAAGGCGACTGGAACTTATACTGTCAATCGGTATATGGCAAGAAGCTAGAGGGCGCGCATTAGGCGACGAGACTCTTGGCCGATTGCTATAGCTCGAGTGACAGTTTTATGTTCCTGTCAACTTGACGAAAGTCTCAGTGCGCGCCTAGCCCCATTGTCATTGTACTTGTTGTATTGTAAAACTATTGTATTGTAATACTTATTGTATTGTATTGTGTTGTAATACCTATTGTATTGTATTGTAATACTTATTGTATTGTATTGTAATACTTATTGTATTGTATTGTAATACTTATTGTATTGTATTGTGTTGTAATACCTATTGTATTGTATTGTAATACCTATTGTATTGTATTGTGAAAACTTGGCTTTGAGGAGGAGAATTCAATAGGAGAGGAATAAATTAATATTGAAAATTCGGTCCTGAGCGTTCAAACCCATTCAATTAGCAGAACTTGGCTTGCATTTTATGAACCTATTTTGATGGGCCGATTTAAACTACTTCAGAGAAAACGTGGACAGTTCATTCAAGGGATTGGCGGTTTCTCAGCATATCTCGCCTATTAAGATCTAGCTCCATGATTAAGATTGCATTTGGCGTTAAGAACGGCGATTTAAAAGATTTTTTACAGGTTTTCCACTGTACTTCCGCAGCAGATTTTTTCACAGTATAAGTATTTTCAGTCCTCTACACTAACTCCTGTAAAATATTTGTTCATTTCTGCGAGTTTAGCCTGAGAATGTTTTCTTTTTAATGCAATTCACAGAGATCAAGGATGATAAATCTAGTACTATACAATCAGTTACTAAATAAAATCAGTTGCTTACATCATTGTGATTGGTCCACAGGAAGGTCGAATCACTCTGCACTACGCGGCGGCCATGTCCAGAGAGCCGGGAGCGTCCAACTTCTTCAAGATGCTGCTCGAAGCGGGAGCGGACGCTAAAATAAGGGACAACGTGAGTATATTGAATACTAAACCAGCATCGTAAGGCGGCTGCCACATTGCAGCGCAACCACGCCAGTCCCATTAATCAAGGAGGGGATGAAAGAATAGAGTTGAACCTGTGTACCCTATCTTGACAGGTCCTGTCACCATATTCATCAAGATCATCCCTCAAACCCCTGTAAATAAAATTTCCTCATATTCTGTATGTGATTAGCAGAGAAGATCACTTTCTAATTAAAAGACGACCTGAAAAAATATTGAATTGAATTTGAAAGTGAAAAAGGAGGCAATTTTCTTTGCTAATTACAGGCAGAATTTAATGAAGTTTGGTTCATCCAGATTTTGGGGATGCTCTCTTCGATTATTTAATAATAATTGAGGTTTTCCGTCGAACAAAAGAGGTAAGCATTGCCCTGCACCAGCGAACATTGTCCTCTAGCGGACACAGTTTACTTATCCTTAATTAATAAGTTCAATATTCAATTCATCTCAATATTCTATGGATCACCCAATGATCTATTAAGCTTTTTCTTCCTTTATCCTTTCACAGTCTGCTTTTTGGTTCTCCAAATGGAAACTTTCTCTTTCTGTTAATCCTCCATAATTCTACTGACCATTCAATATTCTATCCATTCTCCAATAACACTGGGCAACAGTGAAAATGTAAAAATGATAAAAATGTTAAATTCTAATAGATTTTGACGTGCTGAACACGAATATGGCAATAAAAATTGGAAATTGATTAGGGGTTTTTTATAATGTTGAGATATTTCTCTAAATAATACCTAAAACTCATTAAATTGCACTTTGAGTATTTTCACTGCATAATTTATAAATAAATTATAATAACGGAATGAAGTACTACCAAATCATGATTGCCGAGTTCTCTTTTTCTTTCGGCTGTATTCCATATCTGGATCATCTCTAAAAAGCGTCCAACAATAGTCCCCCAAGCATAGAGGCAGACGACTTTCCATTATAACGTAGCTCTATTTCAGACATATCTTGGTGGAAACGTTCACTATGCTCATCGCTGAATTTTCCAGAGGTACACTGCAAAAAATTTCACAGTAAGTTTACAGCAAAAAGTGCTGGCAATATGGGTGCCAGCCATTTTTGCAGTGATTTTACAGCAATTTTGTAATTTTTGACTTTAACAGCAATTTTGTAAATTAACAGCAATTCTGTATTTTTACAGCAGTTTTGTAATTTTACAGATTTTAGTGATAACATTACAGCGATACTGTAATTATTCCACAGAAAAACTAGAAAGCTATGTTCATCTCATGTTCTCTAACGAGGCATATTATTAACCACGGGAGGTACCGATCTACACACTGCCTCCAGAAGGCAGTGCGTAGAACCACCCTAGAACCACCTCTAGAATGCAGTGATCTACGAAGGTTTTACTTCCTAATAATTGACAAATTAGTCGGTTCTTACACCTCATATAAATAATTTGACTCTTTTAGTGGTGAGCATAAACACAAACATTGGTTTTCTGTCCGCAAGGATTCAGAAATGAAAACCAGAATTTTCAAGGAAAGTGTTAAACTGCTGTAAAAACTCATAAAAAGCAGGAACGTTACTGGAATTTATGCGGAACTATACATAATTTGGGCTGTTATTTCATAACTATTTTGTTTATATGTATTAGGCAACATTTTCGTTGCTATTTTAACATTTCTTTCAAAAACCTGTTATATCGCCTGCTTTTTGTTCCATAACGTAAAAATCACTCCAAATGTTGCTATAGAGGTTCTGAATTATTAAGGTCTTAAGATTGGTATTATTGAGGAATTTGAATTTTAATTTCATTTAATTTTAGAGATGATACAAAATTCTTACCAAATTAATAACTTTAGACATAGGTTAATGTTCTACAGATTATAGTATTATTATCTTGTAAAGGTAATGTCACATTTAAAAGCATTCAATAAACAAGAATTTCATTTTCTTTTAATATTTATTTTGATGACCAATTAAAGAATTACAGATATTTCAAGGAAAACTACCAGTAAAATAACTATATATTTAATTTAAACTAATGCAGGTGGCGCTTTAAATTTACAGCTAAAAAGGCAGTTTTTTTTTTGAAATTACAGCAAATGCGTATAATGTTAACAGCAGTTTTTGCTGTTAAATTTTTCGTTTTTTTTTTCAGTCTGTATCTGGTCACTAGCACGGAAGTTGCCAGTAAACTATAAAAGGTGGCGCTTCGAATTTACAGCTAAAAAGGCAGTGTTTTAAGATTACAGCAAATGCGTAAAATATTTACAGCAGTTTTTGCTGTTAAATTTCCGTTTTTTTTTGCAGTGTAGAAGGGAAGAAATCAAGGTGAGAATACAAAAAATGCAGCTTTAAGGACATTCGAATACCGAATTTCTGGTATAAGGCTAACATGTCCTGAACAAGATCTTTATAATACTCCGATCTTGCGTTGCCTAGAAACTTGATAGAGTGCATCCCAAATTTGTTTTTCATCACAGTCTAGAAGGTTTTCAAATTTTGAATCTTTAAAAACATCTCTAATCTGAGGACCTATAAGAATTCCTTCTTTGATTTTTGCCTCACTCAGACGGTGAAATTTTTCGCGCAAGTAAATGAAAGCTGGCTTAGTCTTATCCATCGTAAGTCTTCTTCGTCACTTTGACATTGATAGTTGCCATGGTTACCGATTCAGTGGTGGGGAGAAGGAAATGTACTCAGGCGCGCCTATTCAAAATGAATAGAGTATACGCTATTCCACCATTCCCCCAGCATTGTTCTAACCAAGCCTTCTCGTTTTCAGCTGAGCGTGGGCAGCGCGTTCGCAGCGGTGGAACGCGGCGACTTGACGGGGTTGCTCCGGCAGTTAGGGTCGGACGAGGGGCTGCTGAGGGCTAGGAACGCCGAGGGAGACTCCCTCCTGCACCACGCGGTGCGACACGACCAGCCGGATGTCGTCTCCTACTCCCTGGAACAACACGACGCTCTGCTCAACGTCAAAGACAGGGTATGACGTTTACTCACCACTATAATATTAAGAAAATAAAATATATATTAAATAAAACAATGACAAATCAGCATCTAAACTACAAGTCAAATGCAATTTCATAAGGGTTCATAAAATGACCCAGTATATTTTTAAATTGAGTAGTACTTAAAACGATTTCACTGTATGGATTCTGCAACCTTAAACATTCGTAACGAAATAACACTATTACATCAATGACTCATTTTGTATGTTAATGTTGTATTAAAATTGGTCTTCGAACGAGAAACAAGGAGGTTTTCACGGGATTCCATCAGGTTTTGATAACAGTAATCGATATAGTGATCCCCCTTAAAACGATATATTTTGCATTGAGTTAAATAGGAGTGATCGGGACCGCTCAATTTTGATAACATTATCCGACCGTGGTCACATTAAGCGGAGTTGACTACTATCTCTTTCCATTCAGCAAATTTCGGGAATCACCATCCTCGGTGATCGGATAGTTTGAGAAGCTCATTTGATTGGTTCGTAAGCGCTGACGTCATCCAGCTGGAAAAATCAAATCAAATGAGCTTTTCCAAGGATCGGGATTCCCGATCATCTTTGAGGAATTATCAAAGGTATAAATTGTCGTTTTACAGTTATATTTTCCTCTTCTCACTCACGTGTAGAGGAAAGCTTGGAGATTTTTTTTACTTCAACAATTCAATTTGTCATTCTTTGGATTTTTTTTTCGGTTTTACATAACAATCAGTATCAAACACTGTGTATTACACAGTGTGTAAGGGGAGTACTCAGAAATTTTAACACGAGATGGAAACGGGAACTGGACGTAAGCGAGAGAGATTTCAAACTCCACAGCTCTCGCCCGCCATACTGTTCCGAGATTTAAATCGTATTCCGATTGCTTTCACACTTTTTGTTGTCCGTTAAATAGTTCCAAAAAATCTAAAACAGCTACCAATTACCCCCAAACAAGTCCTCAGGCATTAATGTATTATGAAAGTAATGGACATCTAGTGTTTGTAACTCAAGTGCCATTTCCGAGTGGCCGTGGATTTTTCAACGTTTACATATCGTTTCCATCTCGTTTTAAATAAGTACCTTAAAGTTAGGAAAACCTGATTTTAACGATAACCTGATTGAACGTAGCAATATTTAGTATTCTAAAACATCACTTGTGTATTTCAGAACGGTCGCACTCCTCTGTACGTAGCAGGGCAGCAGAAAAATAAATACCTCTACAAACTGTAAGTGACATCTGGAGGGGATCTCATGATACTGGATCAGGTAGTACAGACTTTTTATCCCTTTTCAGAGGGATTTAAATTTTACGCTCCTTACGAAAAATTACTAGACAGGAAATGGATACAACTGAAATTAATAGAATATCTCAAATGTTCTTCATTTACTTACTATAAAATTCATGTAAACTGCTTACAAACAGGACTACTACTTTCTAAAGCTAACACCCTGCCTGAAAACATGCCTTTCTTATTTTGATTATTCTGCTCACAGAAAGGACGATCGACCGAGTACTACCTGAGCTCTTCATCCGTGAAGCCCACCGTCCCACATCGACAGGTGTCCCCACAGCTCCTCAACCACCCCCGAGAACGGATCTTGGGGGGAGAAGTCCACCCCCAACCCAAAAGACACGCCCCCTTTTTCCAAGGAGACCACCAAAGAGGGCAAGGTGAGTAAAACCAAAACCTTGACACTCCTCCTCCAAAACCTTGGAAGAGGAGAAGATGGAAGAGGAGAAGATGGAAGAGGCGAAGGAGGAAGAAGAATCTGAAAAGAAGAAGAAGGAAGAAGTTCAACCTCCTAAGACCGTTGTCTCTCCTCGAGAAAAGAGGGAGGAAATAACCAGTGGAAACAGTAAATACTCGTTTTTCGTGTATACATCTTTATTTAAACAACCTATATATTTGCACCGAAAACGCTCTACTCAGAAATTAACTCACTCAATGTTAGGTAGAACACTTCTTATTGTTCTGCGATAGTGTTTTGGATTTGTTCTAAAAATGGTGTGTTCTATCCAGGAATGTGTTTTCAAAACAGTGTTGTAAAATGTGTTTAGAATCGGAAAGAGTTCTTAAAATTGGATCGCAGCGCTATAAGAACATATTTTCTGTCTCCAGTAAAACTTTTACACGACACCATCTTTTCTCAACACAACATTTTCCCAATACAAACGAAACGCTTTTGGATTGAAAGTGTTCATTATTGTTTAGTTACGGCCGTATTCATCGGCGGTTAACTGGCAGTCACATTACTGACTAGAAGAAAAACTATATTTCCACCAACAAAGGTTTAAGTGCCGGTTAACCGCCGGTCAAGTCACCGGTGACTACTGCCATAAGTAAAAAAAATAATGAACCCGGAATGTTGAAAGGAAAAGATGGCGAAAAGTGTTCTCTTTGTGATATTTTGGAAATGTCTGTGATTTTGGAGTGAATTAAAGACTTTCAAGCGGATGAAATAAGCATGGTAGGTAACTTGACCGACGCACAGTGTAACGAGCAATGGACAAAAGTCAAAATTTTGACATTCAAAATTTAAATTTTTAGTGTGCTAGCTGGATTAAGAAGTGTTCAGAACATATTAAATCAATAATGAAAAAGAAAATATTCCTCTTTCTATGTTCGTAAACGATAATTGAAACGGGAGAAGCCAGCTGCGCTGAAAAAAGTTTCAGATCATCAACAACGGAGTTTGTATTTCGGGCAACTAAATTAGTTTGATTTTTGAAATGAAGGTGAATATTTCACAATCAATTCATTCTTATTTAATAGAATAGATCGAAAGAAATATGGGTAGTAACATTTTTATTACTTTTTTAACCGCATTCTTAAATGTAAATCAATTTTGTAACTTGTTCATGTTTAATTAGACTCTTAAAAAAGTATCGAAAGGAGTATCTCCGCCATTTTTTGATACACTTATTGTTATGTTTCAAACTTTATATTTATCATATTTTGGCTTGCCGATTTAGCTATAATCTTATTTTGAAGCGCGCAATCTCTTAACGAACCTCGTGAAAAATGAAGCACCATTTCGACTGATCCATACGAAACACATTGATTTCAGCTTTTGAAAGTATAAAACTTTTTTATTTGAAATCGAATCATGTTGCGCTTTAATTACACAATAAAATTATGTGTAAATAGCGTCCTGTTTTTTTTGTATTTATATTTTATTTGTTATTTTTGTGATTGATTTTTTTCTAATTGATTTCAAGAAATTGAAACAGAGAACTATGAAAGACCTGAAAGTCGTTGAATAAGCTTATACGTAATAGTGCTTTTTGGAAATCAAAAGAGAAAATATGCTGTTAGTAAAACACCTGCTATTTAACAGCTGTATTTTCTTTGTTTTAAGTAATTCCAAGAGGAAAGACTAGGATCCAGGTGTAAATTTTATTAGTTTTCAACTAGTCTTTGTAGAAAATAACAAAAGAATGGTCCCTATTGAAATAACATTCAACATTGATTTCAACACAGAATATTTATGCAACGCGTAATATGACTAAAGTCTAACCCAAAAGGAGTATTAAAGGGTTAAAATGAATATTGGTTAATATTTTTTTTTCAATTTTTAGTAGTTTTTCCTTAACAGAAGTTACGAAAGAATGACCTCATAGAAATAACAAGATATAAATATGGTTTATTTAAAAAAAATTATTATTCCAATCAGATTTTTCCTCGGAATTGATTGCTAAATTTATATTGATGGTATAACATAATTAAAATGGTTTATTTTTAAGTATTACGTCGTAGAGGAATTTTGTCCTCTTCCCCTTAGACTCGCTACCCTGTATGACGGTTCAAAAGAGCAGTCAGACTTCTGATTGGCAGTTGAAGAAGGAAATCTAGTTTTCCATTGACTCCCGGTTAATCGCCGGTTAAATTGCCTGTGACTATACGGCAGTAAGGCGATAAGTGCAGATGGTAACAAAGTCTCTGTATGTAAATGGCCTTTAAATGAGGACCTGATCAAAATACAGTCTGTTACAGGCGGGAGCGGAGACCGCCTGAACGAGCTGATAGAAGTGTGGATCCGCGATCAAGACCTCCTCCGCCTGGAGCACGTGGTGACCGCAGAGCAAGGGGAGCGGCTTGTGGGCAGACGATCAGGCGACCGCCAGGTGCAGGAATTTCTGGATCTCGTGCCAACATATAGGGGAAAGTCGCCCAATATGGGACACAATTTTTTTAATCGAATTTATTTTTTCCTGAAAAATGCTATAATAAAACTTTAAGTGGCCTTATAAAACTTTTTCAATACTAATTCGAAATACAGGTTGTTTTTTTATGAAAAAAATAATTAATTATACAAAAAATGCATTTTAATTAAAATTCAAAAGTTGCTTATATACGATACAAGGTGTTCCCAATATGAGATAGTCTCATTTTGGGCATCAAAATGGGAATAAACTCTCTTCATAATATGCCTAGTTAATTGTGCAAAACATACAAAGCAGCTACTTTTTAGCACAGAATGACTAAATAGAGTTACACTAATAGAGACACACTAAAAATAAAGCAAAAAAGGGATTTTTTCCACAAAAAATAACAATAAATTGACTTTTACTAAAATTAATTAATTGTTTATAAAGCAAATCTTGCAAAACAGATAATTGTTTTGAATGCCTCCACAATCTTTATGGTACCATAGAAAACATTTCTGGCATAGCCCATTTCTCCAGATGGGAGTCTTCAGACAACCGCAAAAGGACATTCTGGATTTGTTAATTTAGAAGAATCTGTAAGCGAGTTTCTAGACGCAGATGCAGTAGGTAATTTTGCTAAGGTTATTGACTGAGAATAGGTTCCTGATTGAATAGATGATTTTATAAATACCCCTGAAGTTTCCAGCCGACTCTTTTTCTTCATTGAATGGGTGAGGAATTTTATTTCTCACTGCCAACTGGTAGGCAATACGTTTTATGTCGGTAATTCTTAATCCAAAATAATGGTCGGACATATTTATGCAATATTTGGCAAGTTTGAAAAGACCGGCTTTCATCCAAGATTAGATTTTATAAGATCTTCAATGGATCTTCCGTCCTTGATGAATGATTATAGAAGGAAAATATTTATTTAGGTCTTAAAATTACTATTCATACACTGTTAACAAAAGTTAAATAAGGCTTTCTGCATTTTTGATAGATTTTTAAACCAAACAAGGACGGATTTCATTGAAAGACGACTGGGACTGATTTTAATTTGATCAGAATGTCGTTGTTTTACAATACAATTACATATTTTCCTTCTGATCCTAATAAGACACTAATTCCTTGCAGTAAACAAATCTGAAAAATGAGTTCTCAATATGAGTTATTCCATTTTAGGAACCTTAAGAATATCCCCATGTTAGGATTTAGCTCTTTTTTTAAAATCTGCCAAACAATAATAAATGGGCCGAGAAATTTAAAAAAAGATGCATGAATATTAAAATTTGGATCAGTCTGAGAAGAAACAAACAAAAAATTTTAAAACACAACTTCCCGTTTTTGCTGTACAGGTCCTCCAAAACCTCTCCTAAAAGTTTACCCATGTTCTTCAAAGTTATTTGATGCTCGTGAGAAAGGAGTTAAGCCCTTAACTTCCTAATTTTACTTGTGATTACAATTAATTAGTCTAAATAATTAAGAAATGCCACTCATGGATCGTGACACTTTCGGATTTTAAAGATAAGCGGGTGAGTCATATTAGGAACCTATCCCACATTGGGCGACTTTCCCCTATGGTGAAAGTCACTTTTTGAAGATTTTGTTCACCACTTTAATAGTAAGCTAATAATATTTAAATATTTCAGAAAAGTACCGTGTTTGATCGAATCTCTCTATATTAAAAAAAAGTTACTGTCACCGCCGCTGCCGCCGCTGTTTCAGAAAATTTAAACTTTCAACTCTTTGAACTTTGAACTATCATAACGCAAAAACTACTTGATAGAAATTTATGAAATTGGAAAGGTTGTAGAGGAATATTTGGGGCACATTCTCAAACAAAAAGCTAACTGATGTGTTAATTAGAACTGGGGTAATTTTAAGGTCAAAGTTGAAGTTTTTCTTTTTTCGCCGCGTAATCCAGTTCAGCAAAATCTATTAGCAGCAGAACTATGATTTTTTGCAGCCTAATACTCTGAAGTATGAAGATGTGCACTACGTCGCCCTTTTTTCGAATTTCGAATTTGGTTTAGAGTAATTAATTTTTTAATTTTCGAAATTTTTGACACTTTTTCGTTTTTTCTATCTAAAATGAAAACTAATCACGGTATCAATATGATTTTTTAAACACTTATATTCTTATTTTTTAGAAAGTGATTGGCGTTTAATTCCTTAAAAAATTCTAATTAGTTTTGGAATTATTAAGCATCAAAGTTTCATTTTTTTCATAGTTTTAGTAGGTCTTTATCAGACGTGTTTAATTTTTTTATATTTTATATTTGCCTGTTCACTAGATTGTCGCGAGCACGGATATTTCAATTTAAAGTTTTAAAGTGCACATTTTTGCTCTAAGTTTGCAAGCGATATAGTATAGACTTGTTTCGCAATCTTTTAAAGATACTTCGATATTTTTTGAAATACTAGAGAAATAAATAATTTAACTATTTAAAGTGTTATTTGTGCCGATGAAAGGAAGAGGATTTTTGGGAAGCTGCATAGCAGTTACGGGGGTTGGTGAGCGTAAGCGAGCAGGGGGGGGCGGTAGCCCCCTATCCGTTAAATTATTGTTAATTTAAAAATGAATATTTCAGCAATAGTTTTATTTTGATATTTTCGTGGTAATGATCCGAATTCAATTTTTCAATTCAAAAGTTTGAGGGATGAAAAGTTTCGATATTAAATTATTATTAACTAACTATACTCTGCTCATTTAGAATTAGCGCCTAGACGTAATGTATTAGAAGAGTTATTCTAATTATCGTCGAAAAAATTGTCTTCTGCAATGACAAGGCTGCCTAAGCAGAAGTTTAAAATACTGTAAAAAAATCGGTCACTGAAGTTGTCTGATGAGCGTTATTAAGCATTATTGAGCGTTTTTGATCCTGTTTCAGGCGCCTATTGTAAATAAACAGACTATAAGCAGACAAGTTCCAGGTTGTACGGGATAGTTAAGACGAAACAAGCGAGCTTTGCTCGCTAAGATCGCGAAGCGATCTTCAAAGAACTGCGAAGCAGTTCCGGGGGTTGGTGAGCGATAGCGAGCAGGGGGCAGAGCCCCCTAGTTCATTAAAAAATAATTGGTTTATATGCAGACCGCATGGAAATATACGTGTGGTCTATGTAACTAAAAGAATTCTTATAACGTTAACAGAAACATAGTTACGTAATTTTTACCAATGCTGTGGGTCATAATGTTCTGAAGCAAATTATGCTGCCCAATCAGTAAATTTAAACACTAGCTTGTAACATCATCATTGTTGTTGTTGAAACGTGGTTATGGGATCGTTTATGCGTCTCCTATAAAACTTTCAGACAGCAAAATTATTTCACTGTAATAATCACTTGAAGGATAAAATGTTGGAATAAATTGTAGACTGCATGTCATTTTTTGCCTTTATGTATGTATGGGCAGGGTACTCATGATCCGAAGTCCATCGAACTTTTTCTCGGACTCTGTGTTGGTTCTATTGAATATGTGCTACCAATAAAACTTAATTCTGTATTTAACCTTACTTGTTTTTCATCAAAAGTAAAATTCAATTACACAAAGTAATAATTAAGCCTAGAATTATGTACGGTTGTGAGGCTTGGGTAACTAGAAATATACAGATAGTTTCGGGAACGCAGAATCTTAAGACCCCTTTTTGATGATACTCAAGAAAATATGGAATTTGGAGAATTAAAAATACTAGAGAAGTTATAGAAAAATACAAGGGAACTGATATTGTAACGGATATTAAGATGAGACGCCTCAGATGGCTAGGGATTATATCAAGAATGGAGCAGGCTAGAAACGTAAGGAAAATTTTCAACGCCAGAGTTATGGGGTCCAAACCTCGTGGGCGCCCCAGGAAAAGGTGGTTGATTAAGGGGGGTCATCCTTAAGCAGGCCCATGCCCTATAGAGTACGTTTATACTTTGAATACCTGACACTTGCGGTCAGTTTCCACCCCTATCATAAAACTGTCAATCACTGAAAAGAAAGGCGCGCAATACTTGGCGACCCTTTTCTTGCGGTGGTAGTTATAACTCGCCAAGTCAAAATTCCATCCTACATGTGGAGATGCCCCCTTTTTGCGGTATTCTCTTTTACAAGGGTAATAAAAACCAGATGTTTAGGGTCCGTTGTACCTGATTGGTTCAACTCCTTTAAAAAAAGGTAAGAGAAGATGCTTGTCCAAGTGTCTCGGTTTTACGATGGCCTGTTTTATGGTCCCGCTTACTTGGTGGGGTCATTAAGCGAACAAAAGAATTCCCCTCTTCTGAAGGGGATGCCAGGGGAACCACACAAACCGATGGGTGATTCTCCCCCTAACAACACAATGGGCCTGTCTAAACTTTTACAACCGAAAGAACCGCCAGGCACTAAGGGGATATAAGAATCTCCCCAGTCTCTTTGTGGGGTTAGGGGATTTCCCCTAGCATCCCCTTTAGGGTCGTGACAGACCGGACTTCTATAACAGTCGCTCCAATAACTCACACTGTCAATGGGAGGAGCGATAAGGGGAGGAGAGGAATGGACCATAGATATAGTAATAGGAGTAGATACAGCACGGAGTCATGAAACCTGATTCTTCTTTCCCCAGCAGATGGCGGCCGTGATATGGGCAAAAGGGACGGATTGCGAGCGTTTCTCCCGTTAAGATCGTATGACTTGGCATGAAAGAAAGCGGAAAATTTAAGATTACAAATAAAATCGAAGGGCATTTTTCATGCTTCTAGCAACGATCTTTAAAAATAACTATTGCCCAAGTTGATTAATCAATTTGAAGTTCCTATAAATCATGATTTATATTATAACTTCAATGATAAATTTAGGAATTGCTATGTATGTAATCTTACTTTAAAACTAGGATTTTAGTTTTTAAGTTAGTAAAAATCGAAGTTTGGCATTTTATAAAAATTAGTCTAAGCAGCATGTGAGGTAATGGGATCCACACAAATACATTGTTTAAACTTTAAACAAACCAATGCAGTTTCAACTATAGTGACTAGAATAAGGTCCTTATTCTAGTCACTATAGTTTCAACTGAATAACTATCATATAGCTTGAGTAGCTATTTTAAAGTATTAGTTTAGACTTAGTTCCCAACTGGATTCAATTTTAAATTTTCAATTATTTGAATAAATTCTTAGTTTAATTTTCAAAAGCAAAACTTTGTTTTTCCCCAAAAAAAGTTTCTTTTGAAATGAAAATTGTCCATTCACATTCTCAACTAGTTTTTATAAACTGAAAAGTTTACCATATTATAAAATTTTAAGAAGTTTAAAATGCAGTGGTCTTTATGTATTGAAAATTTTAATTTTAAGACTGAAATTATTACTAGTAAAATTAAAACTAATTAAAAATTATTACTAGTTTAAACCTAAGTACTTAACGAAGCTTCGCTTTTGAATGAGATTTCTCTAATACTGATAAATAATTAAGAATATAAATAAAAAGAATTCCTGAAATCAGGTTCAAATTTAAAAACTAATTTTATTCAAACTCAAGTCCAATGAACAATAAAACACATTTTTTTCACACACAATTTTTTTTCTCCAATTCAAGAAAGATTCCATGAATTTTTGACCGCTTCAAAAATTGGAAAGAATGCATGATTCATGGTTAATAAAAGTTTTGCTGTATGTTTACATTAATGTGTCAAAGTTTTAAGGTTAACCAATAAGTTTTAGCAGTGGCGTATATAGGAATTTATTTCGGGAGGGGCCCAAAATATTTTTCACCCCCTCCCAAGCAAATTTATTACGTCCAATGTAACTTTTTAAATTTTTTTGTGAAAATTTACATCTAAAAGAACTTATTATGTAAAAAGAGTTGTGAGTAATTTTGTTGAAAGTACCAAAGGGGGGTCTGGGGGTCCTCCCCCAGAAAATTTTTGAAAATTTGACTCTTAAAAATTGGTTTTTAACTTGTTTTGGTTCACCTAGTCAGAATTTTTGATTTATATTTTTAGATAGGATTTGCATTTGGGTAAACTTAATATAAAAATAGTTGTAAATAATAGAGTTCCAAGTAGAAAAGGGGATCTGGGGGTCCTCCCTCAGAAAATTTTGGAAATTTGACCCTAAAAACAGGATTTCTACTTGGTTTTGGTACACCTAGTCCTAATTTTGGACATATATTTATAAGTAGGATTAGGATTTCGATGAACTTATTATAAAAATAATTGCAATAATAAAATTCCAATCAGAAAGGGGGGTTTGGGGGTCCCCCCCCAGAAAATTTTTGGAAATTTGTCCCTAAAAAACAGGGTTTTAGCTTGTTTTGGTACACCAAGTCCGGATTTCGGGGGGGGCCAGGGCCCCCTCGGCCCCCCCCCTTATATACGCCACTGAGTTTTAGATGGGAAATTTTGATCTCAACCATAAAATGTATTGCGAAAAACCTCTCTCAGTATTTGTTGGTCATTCGAAAGAAATTTTCACTAAAACGAAATCAAAATCAACAAGAAAACCTACATATAGACCCAGCTGTTTAGTAATATGCCGTATATTAAATTATCTTTGAATATAAGTGCAGAAATCAGTGCGATATTTAAGAGCGCATTATTTTTAGCTTCTGAGAATTGTAATACTCGCTAAACTTACGATTAAGCGAACGAAGCGATTGTTTTCTACATATGAAAACACTAAAAAAAGCAACACTCTTATTGTTCGAAACTGGAAACAGATAAAACAATAATGTTGTGGAAAAACTTTCAATGCTTTAATAATTAATTTATTTCAGAAAAACATCTGCCTTGATTTTATTTCATACACCAGCTGCTTAACGGAGCGAGTGAAGTGCTGAAGAAATATGGAAATTTACCAGTTATATGCAGTTTTAAAGCCAAAATTTGCTATCTTAAACTTATCAAATCATCTCAAATCTTTCACATCTTAATTTAAACATTGCAAATATACAGCAAAACTTTTATTAGCCATGAATAGTGCATTCTTAACAGTTTTTAAAGCGGCCGAAAAACATTTACGAAAATCGTTGGCAGTCTTCTTTTCTAACTATCATTTTGAAAAGAAATAATACCGCCAGAACTTCCAAAAACACACATTATATTCTTAAATTATACATAAACCAAAATAACCTTCGTTTGAAATCTCCACCTATTACCAGTGTTTCAAAAAAAATTTTCAAACATGAAACTTTGGTAAAAAAAAGTAATCATAACTTTTCTAAAAACCTTATATTTTATTTTTAAAAATGTTCATTATTTAGTAAAATGTATTCATTTTACCTTATTAGACTATTTGAAGGCTAATTTCAAGATCCTGTATCACTTTAAGACGTAAAAATTGCGTAAAAACTAGCAGTGATCCGATTCACCCCGCATTGAGGGTGAACCGGATCACGGCACTTAAAAATTTATATAAACTAAACCGTTCAAGATAATTGAATTTTTTCAACGGGTTCTTAAAGTATTAATTTGGACTCGAAATATTATTTTCAAAGCATTCCAAAATCTTTATTATTAAACTTTCGGCAGCAGTTCAAAATTCAAAATTGATCCGATTCACCCCGTTTTACGGTACTTTGTTTACGCATTTGGCGCCCATATCATGGCTGTTGCCACATAACTTAAAAGGAATCAGTTTCTCGGGGAGAAAAATTATTGTGTGCTATATCTACTCCTATTACTATATCTATGGAATGGACTCGAGGGACGATGTAGTAGATTATTCCTGCAGCGGAGGAAAACGGGTGTCATCTTTTATCATCAGGAGTTATCTACTATATCGCCCCCTCGAGTCCACTCCGATCGCCCCTCCTCCTGGTAGTATCTTAATCGTTTTTTAATGGTGATGGATCGATGTCACGTCTTACGAACGCCAGGTATCACACAAGCCTTAGAGGAGGGGAATTCGCTAATTGACCCAATCAAGTACCATCAACAGGCCATCGTGAAAGTATAGACGCGCCAAAAGAGATCGGGGAGATTCTTATATTCCCTTACAGCCCGAACGACGGCAGTTCTCTAGGTTGTAAAAGTATGGACGTGCCCATAAGGGCTGACAACGTAAGGACTAGTTTGTTGTAACACTCACCACTAAAAAAATTTGCATATTATTTATTTATTAATAATCCTTCCTAAATTCTTATGACCTTGACCTTTTCATCATATATTAAAAAAATGCATGGTGCCATGCATAGTATCTAATATAATAAAATTGAATGTGTGTATATACAGGGTGTTTCAAAAAACCTGTAACGATAGGCTATTTCCTAAAATATTTCCCCTAGACCCATACTTCCAATGGACGATTTTCTTCAAATGAGGTGAAGAATTATATGACACCAGTTTCAACTCCATGGGGGGTCTATTTTAGAAGATGCAGAAAATAAATTTTTATACGGCCCCCGTAGATTGAAACCCCCAATGAGAAAAATTTTCTCCATTCATTTCTTAATCAGACACAAAAAATTTCATCTCGATATCTTCAAAATTCACCAAGATATTAAAAGCTAAAATTCGTGACTTACACCACTTTATCATACCTATGAATGACATACTTTTACTGCAAAATAGGGGCCATCCACAAACTACAGTTGAACATTTTAGAAACCAAACTACCGTAAAACTTTGATTTTTTGAGGTGACAAGGACTACATGAAAAACTCCTCCAATCAGCCATGGTGTTGAGCTCCCTCAACTACGCTAATCCAGATACCTGTCATTGCTACTCATATCAGCGATGCCCAGAGGGGGCCCATCAGCTCTCATTTTGCGTTCAGATTTGTGACATCATTGGTTTGAAAGTAACCCTCCTACCAATCAATACTTATACCTAAATCAAGACTTAATTTATAAATTACCTTGAGTTATCGAAAAGATTATAAAAAATATTTCTTGGAGCCCCGAAATCAGGTACTCCTTCATACCTATTAGCTACGTAAAAAATAATCGTAGCACGAGTGTGTGACTCCCAGAAATACTTGATACCCAGGAATCAATACCTATAAGTTAGCCAAACACTGCTTTATTGTTTAATAGAATGACGCGCATTTCAACTTACGGACGGTCCCTTAAAAATATAAACCCACATATCTCAGTGAATTTTGAAGATATCGAGACAGAATTTTTTCTATCTCATTGAGAAGTGAATGGAGAAAATTTTTTACACAAGAAGTTTCAGTCTACGGGGGCCGTATAAAAAGTTATTTTCTGCATCTTCTAAAATAGACCCCCCATGGAGTTGAAATTGGTCTCATATAATTCTTCACCTCATTTGAAGAAAATTCGCCATTGGAAGTATGGGTCTAGGGGAAATATTTTAGGAAATAGCCTATCGTTACAGGTTTTTTGAAACACCCTGTATATACAGGGTGTAAAGTAAAGTCCCTTTACCCTGAAATAAATTGCTAACGGAGCAAGCTAAAGCTATGTAGTTAAGTAACGGTATAGTAAAGTGACTATGCGCAACCGAATGCGAGCGACCGCAGCGCCCTCTAACGGAAATTTTAGGAGTTATAAATTTTATTTTAAAAACTATTAGGAATTTGCTAAAATAGTCAGTTACAAAGTTGTAGAGCAGCATCGATTTAGTAGGAAACGACACCTTAAACAAAAAAATATCTTGATTAGAACCCCTAAAACGCACGCTCAATTAGGTTGAATTTACGTTGATTTTACGTCTTACAACGCTTCTCACGAGGCAAAAATTAAAATTTTTTAATTTAATGAGTTAAGAATACTTTTATTTATTTATTTAAGTTATTAAATTGAAAATTTCTCATTTTCGCCTCGTGAGAAACGTTTTAAGACGTAAAATCAACGTAAATTCAACCTAATTGAGCGTGCGTTTTAGGGGTTTTAATCAAGATATTTTTTTGTATAAGGTGTCTTTTTCTACTAAATAGACGCTGCTCTACAACTTTGTAATTGACTATTTTAGCAAATTCCTAATAGTTTTTAAAATAAAATTTTTAACTCCTAAACTTTCCGCTAGAGGGCGCTGCGGTTGCTCGCATTCGGTTGCGCATAGTCACTTTACTATACCGTTACCTTACCTACATAGCTTTAGCAGCTTGCTCCGTTAGCAATTTATTTCAGGGTAAAGGGACTTTCCTTTACACACTGTATATATATGTATATATGTTTGTCTTTTATACAAATCCACAGTTTACTTCCGATCTGCACCAAACTTGGTATACCTACGTAAAAAAACTCAGAAAAAAACATAGGCTATGTTTCGAAAACTTTTAATGACCCCTTGACCCTCTTTTGACCCTTTTTATGGTCATTTTGCTGACGATCGGCTAGAACTACACGTTCGTCGTTGACGTCAGAGACAATTCGCTTAACTGCGCAAGCTCCGGAACTTGGTCTCACGTAGCTTGAAAGAACCATAGAGGAAAGAACACGATCCGATTTTTGAAGATAATATATTATAGAGATAATATATAATATACAGAAAAATCATCAAACTTATTTTCAATGCATGATTGAATTTTATTGTTGAGTTAAAGAAACTTATTTTAAATGCACACAGGTTTTGCAAAATTTTATTTTAAAGTATCCAACTACCTCCATAAAAACCCACTCTATTTCTCTTTAAATGTACTAATTTCTCTTCTATAAATAATGAGTAATTAATGTTTTAATTTTAAAAATACTTCACAAATAATTTCTTTATCTAGTTTGATGTAATTTAAACACAATTTTATTTTTCAATTGTATTCCTAAATTTTTATTTTAAAATTGTTTCAAAAACGTTATGATTTAAAATTTAAAAAAAAGAGTACTCAAAACAAAAACTCGCAAAATAACAAATATTGAATATTTTATAACCTTTTGACAGTAAAAAGAAAAAAAAAGGAAACCAGCTGCACTCTTATCAGACATTGTTTTCACTTTCTATACTATTCTAACATGAAATGCGCAATTTATGCTTCCGTGGTTTACTAAAAAGTTGTTTTTATTTCATTATCCTTTATTTTATTTAAAAATCCTTTAAATAAATTAATTAATCAGTATTTAGTGATGTCAAAAAAGAATATAAAATAAAAAGAATATAAAATAAAAATCAAGAAAAAGCACAAAAATAAAATTTATTGTTTGAATGCACTTATAGAGCAACTTGAATTAACACAAATTTTGAAAGGAAAGCAAATTACATTGATGGAAAAATTTATATGCAAATGAGCGAGGAAATTAATATACATTATGTGTGTACATTGAAATTCACCAATACTATCCAATCAGTTTAGGAGTCATTCATTAATTACGTAAGGGTCCCGAGGGGGAGGGGGGGTTGGAAAAATCTCTACATACCCTTACTTCGGGAGTGGGGGGGTTAAACTCATTCTTATGTAAGATTTTCCAAGTTAATGTAAAGAAATTCCAATTATTCTAATCCCCCAGAAAAACTTATAAATACTGACGATCTCGGTATATTATCGAAGCTTTAATTTTTTTGGTTTCAACTTTATTTTTTGCCTCAAACAGAGAGTTTTAGTGTAACTGATGCTTTTCTAACATTTTATTATTTTGAAAAACAAAATGGAATCTTACATAAGAATAAGGGGAGGGATTTCAAAAATTTTACGTACCCTCACATGGGGGTAGGGGGGTCAAAAACTGCCAAAATCATCCTTACGTAATTAATGAATGGCCCCTTAAATGCTTTGTCAACCATGAACTCGGAATAACATTCGCTCTAATTACGAAGTATTACTACATACTTATATACAGATGAACATAATATTACACAGGGTGTTCGGAAACACTGTGGAAAACTTTGAGGGGTGGTAGAGGGGACCTAGACAAGCATATTTAAAAATAGGTGTATCTACGACCCCCCCATTCCTATTCGAAACCCCCTCTACCACACCTCAAAGTTTTCCACGGTGTTTCGAAACACCCTGTATACAGTGTATCAATGAAAAAACTACTATATACAAATACGTCAAGTTAGAGTGAAAAGAATATTATTTACAATATATACATAATTTAATTACCCAACGAATTTTTGCCTTAAAATATCTTCAAATACTTTAAATAAGTACTAAAGCATACACATGAAAAAACATTATCCTGTCTTTAAGTTTAAGACTGACAATCAGACTATTTGAAAAATATTTCATGGAGCAAATTCTTAATAGGCAAATTATTAATGAACATTAATTAATTATTAGTTATAATAACATACAAAATAAATACCTACAGGTTATTAACCTCACAGAAATTTAAGACTTGTCGTCGCTGTGAAATCAAACTGCCATATATGCAAAATGAATATTTTTCACTAGAGCGCTTTAAAGTTTTCGCATGTGATACTTAAAATAATAATAAAACTGTACTATTGTGAGGTAATTCAGTTTTACTTAGAGGATGGACATCTTTCCACCTTGAAGGTTTTAAAGCAACTGGTGTATTGCACAATAGTAGTAGACGGCGTATTCTAGGGGACGGAAGTGACGTCATCAAAAGGGGCGGAGCTAGTGACGTCATGGGCGTGGCTTATGACGTCATAGCCAATGGCGTTGAAGGAGGCGTGTCGGAACTTGAGTTGAGTTGTTTACCTCCTGCTGCTGGTTTTGCGGAGTTGAGTTGTTTTTTTTTGCTGCTAGTTTCGTTTTAGCGGAAATTTTAATGTTTAGTTTTTCGGGTATGGCAACAGTATTTTTTCACGTGTTTGACCCGAAATTTTTGGCGTTCGTACAGCCATCTAGCGGTAACAGAAAGATTTATTTGTAAGATATTTTAATTAAATATTTAAATGTTTTCGAGTACCCGTGCTGCCATCTATCTGGCGAAGTTCTTGTTAAATTTAATTTTTTTAAAGTGAATAAAATAATATATTTTTAGAATGGGGATTTGAACCCGCAAAAAGGTACTTGACCTAACGGATCTTCGACGCTAAGCACTCCCCGTTAGGCCATCAGTACCCGATACATTAGGGTGTAATATAAGTTCTCAAGATAAACTCTTGAATTAATTAGTTGGTTTGCAATTTGAAATTAAAATTATACTGAAGTAGTCAGAGGGACGTAGCTCAGTAGTGTAGGTATAGGACTTATTACTGAGCTTCGTCTCTCTTTTGCTAGGTCGCAGGTTCAATTCCCAGTGAGATATCTGTAAAATTATTAATTTTTAAAAATAAAATTATTTTTGTTAAATTTATATTATTAAATTAATATTAAAGAAATAAGATTTATATTATTAAATAAATAAAATTTATATTATTAAATTATTATTACAGAAATTACATTTTTTTTTTAGAATTGAGCCCACCAACCACCCGGCAAGATTAACTTACCGCCTCAATTCTTTTTTATCCGTTTTATTTAACAATTTTTCTAAAAGTTAAACTTATTCTAGGACAGTTTACATTCTTTTGCCTTGGAATGGAATGGTACCAAAACGAATTTGTTGGAGGGCGCATAATTAAAAGGCTTCCATTTTCAAGAAACAAATTTTTAGACTCAAACTTTTTTCTCGAAAACGTAAATTTTCTTTTCTGCCCAAAAGAAACGCTTGCAATAGGTGCATTCCTGTCCAGGTCCTTCTCGTCGTCCCTATGAGCACCTATACAGTTTGTGCCGTCTTTGTATCGATTTACCAACACGTAATTAAAATGAGCTTTGCATTTAAGCTCTACCATTTGTTTAATTTCTTTCAATAATGGTGTCCAAGGCTTTGCGAACATGGTTGTTCCGCTAAACTTATACGTAATTCCGAGGTCACCGTAGGCTACTACTTGACGAGGAACAAAATACTTCTTACCATATATTTCTATTATTGCCTCTTCTTTTTTCAAATAAGTCAATTCCTTTTCCAAAACACGAAAATATTCCCAAGCTTTACGATCCGAGAACATTTTCCCATATTCATACGATAAGGAATCCTTTGAATACTTGATAACATTCAGTTCAGGATATCCTTCTTCAGAACTAAATTGACGTTTCATTTTGCTATTCAAATAAACGGAGTTCCTTAGTAACAGGATCTTACCGAGCTGCAATTAAGGATCTGGTGATAAAATGTGTAAATTCAATATAAGTACGAATGCAATCAGTATCCTGCTTCAGACCTGAATGAACACGAGTGAGTCAAAGGGGATCGAGACCACCGTGTATGGACGATAAGAAGTGAATCATCAGTGTACCAACATGTTTGAACGTATGTGATTAGAACTACCCGGATTTGTTAACACATTGCAATGCTAATGAGTCATAGGCCCCTTATCACCCCGTCACTACTTGTTGGATGCTGTTAATCAAGGGGGGAGGGAAACCCATGTTGACTTTAACCAATCAGGGGTCAATCTTTATCTCTTTGGTTGGTTCTTGACCAATCAGGAAGAGGTAGGTAGCATAAAACCGTGAGACCCACCTTGTTGCATTCAGTTTTTGCATTCTTGTGCTCTTAAAACGCGACCTTTGGATTCCGCTTAGTTTTTATTCGTTTGTGTCGATATTCAGTGTCTTTTGGATTACCTTGTGTAAAATGGAATCTACTAACGATCATGTAAGTACAAGTATTTTGTTATTTGAATTTATTTTTAGAGTTAACTATAGTATTACATAATTATATTGCTGTAAATTATTAATAATAAGGATTTGTCAAATAGTTAGCATGTTTAGACGCATTTATTTTTATTAACTTAAGCGTTTTTAAATGCTGTGTTGAAATAGCTAACTTACGCGTTGATAAAACATTTTAGTTGTTAAAATATTTTACAATTCGCGTATTGAAAAAATGTTACTGTAAATAATTTATTTTAACTTTTGGGTTTTATTTTAATTTGCGTGTTGAAACATTTTGTTTTAGTTGTGAATTATTGTTATTTTAGTTGAATAACTTTAAATTATTTTTATAAATTTGATATTTTAAAAATGGTTTACGTGATGAAATTCATTTACTGACCATTTATTATTATTTTCATAGCATTTTAAAATAATTATTGAATAATATTTAGTTCATTTTTTAGTGTTTATATTTGATTCAGCGTGTGCTCTGAAGTTATTTGTTAATTTTCATTTAAAATAAAGAGGGGTGAATATTTTTCTATTGAATTGCACAATTTTTGTTGTTCGTAAGAACATATTGATAAACGTATTTTTAATTAACATTAGGTGATGTTGGAAGACAATGATGATGATGGTTCGATGATGAATGAAGACGACGAACAGGTAAATACTTTTATGATTAGTTTTTATTTGCTTGTTTTTTTTTTCTATGTGTCTTGTTTTTAACATTGCTGTGGCTTTTTTAGTTAATGAGAGACCTGTCGCAAAGACATTTGGAAAATGATGTTAATGAGGTAATGTTTTTTAACTTGCACACATGTGTGATTATTTTTCTCCTTACAATAGTTTAATAATGCATTTTAGTTATATTTGTTAAATTTATTTTTATTTACCTTAGACTGTTCATGAAAGACCGATTATCCCAATGAGTAATAATGGCAATGATGATAGTTCGATGGGTGAAGACGGTGATTACCAGGTAAAAATACCTTAATGATTAATTTTTATTTGCTTGTTTTTTTTCTCTGGGCATTGTTTTTGACACTTCTTTTGTTTTTAGTGGATGGGAGAGATAGAGTCCCCTGAGAAAAACATGTCGCCAAGACACCAGGAAAATGACCCGGTAATATATTTTAACACGCACACGTGTGATTATTTTTTTTTTCCAGTAGTTTGAATTATCTATCAGTGAATTAATTTAAATCTGTTTCCAGAATATCCCTGGTCCCTCCAACGTTCTTTCCCCAAAACGTCCTTCGCTCTATGAGCAAATTGGATCTGGATTCGAGGTGTGTATTTATTTGATAAAGGGGAATTGTTCCTTTTGGTATTGTTTACTAGGGGTTGTTGTTTTATTTACATTGTACTAATTTTATTTTGTATTTTTTCAGAATCGTGCTGGTCCCTCAAATGCGATTGATGAAGAGGAAGATCATAATGATATAGATGATGTATGATATATTTTTTCTTAAAAATTTTCGAAGCATTTTAGTGTTCTTAAAAGACTAATTAATGTTTATTTTTAGTTTGCTGCTGCTATTTCCCTGGAGGAGCAAAATCGGCGAAGGAACGAGCGATACAACGCTGAGGAGGTAACACTCAGAGCTCGTGTTGACCCTGAACTCCTGCCTGCCCGCGTAAGGGGTGCCCCCTTAGTTACAGTCGTGGATGTCGTGCGGGTACTTTTTCTTTGGATCATTCAGCGCGTTACGGCTGGTTTGAGGGCGTTCGATCTGGTTCGCTTATGTATATTTGCGGCTGGGTTGGACAAACCCATTTCCACCAAGCTAATGACCGTGGCGGAATTGACCATTGAGAAAGTGCTCGCAACGATAATGAAGGTACTCCAATCCAAGGATACCATTGAACTAGACGATGGATTCGTTGTGGATGCCATAACTGTACGCCGGGATATTGGAGGAGGAGACAGCAAAAGAGTTACCAATGTCATGGTGGACCGCCTCGGCAAAACATCGATAGTTAGCATTCCCTTTGATAATGAGGGACTTTGCTGCGCCAAAGCCATTGTGATGGCCCAGGCCTATTTGGATAAAAACCGAAAACTTATCGATGTGCTTAAGAAACCAAATCGTCCCGCCTTAATGAAACGTGCCCGAGCCCTTCATGAAGCCGCAGGAGTTCCCCTGGGTCCGTGCACCTACACTGAAGTGGCCCAGTTCGAAGCCCATTTGGATCTTCAAATCGTGGTGTTTAGCACGGAAAACCTGAACAAGGTATGTAAAAATCTCGTTTAATAGAAATATAGTGTATTAAAAAAGTCTTTGTTTTTTCTTTTTAGAAATATAACTATGATTTATTTTTAGGTTTCTTACAAGGGGGAAAAAAGATCCAGGAGGATTAACCTGTGGTTACACAACGGCCACTATGACGTTATCTTGAAAATGAAGGCATTCTATGGGTCTAACTTCTACTGTGAAGAGTGTGAGAAACCTTTTCAGTCGTTGGAGGCCCATCAGTGTGAAAATATCTGCCACATTTGCAAGAAGACACAGTGTGGAGAAGGAGTACCCGAGCGATGCCCCGATTGTGATCGCTTTTGTAAATCTAAGGAATGCTTTCAAGCTCACAAGGCGGTCACTGGAAAACAAAAACTTTCCATGTGTGCTAAAGTAAGTTTTTCTAAAAGTAGTTATTAACTGAATTAAAATAATGTTGATAAATTCTCATAATTTTTTTTTCTTTTAGCAATATCAGTGCCAAAATTGCACAAGAGTTATTTTGCGGCGAAAGTGTCCCAGGGAGCTGCATACATGTGGAACAGTGAAGTGCCCTTCATGCAAGGAATTCGTTTACGTACAGGAACACCGTTGCTGCCTTAAGACTGTTGACGCCAAGAAGTCATCGAATAACTTTATATTCTTTGACTTCGAGACTGATCAATCTTCTGGTGAGCATTGTGTTAACTTTGCTGTGGCACAGGATGCTAGCGGACAGGAAATGGTGTTTGAGGGATACACGGCGTGCGATGACTTCTGTGCATGGCTCTTTTCTCCCAAGCACAAGGGATATACGGCGATAGCACACAACATGAAAGGGTAAGTTTTAAAAATTTAGTGTGGAATTTTTTTTAAAAATGATTTTGTACTAATCCTTTTTTTTTTCTTAGGTTCGACGGGCAGTTTCTTTTGGGATGGCTTTTGAAGCAAGGCTATGCTCCGGATGTCATACCCAATGGATCCCTACTCATGACAATCAACCACACAAGATTGAACATAAGAGTTATTGATTCGCTCAATTTTCTGCCAATGCCCCTCGCGAAACTTCCTGCCTGCTTTGGTCTCGCTGAGTTAAAGAAAGGGTACTTTCCACACCTTTTCAATACTCGGGAGAACCAGAGCTACGTGGGACCCCTTCCCGACATCAAGTTCTACGCACCCAACTTTATGTCAACTTCAGGACGAGAGTCATTCTTGGCGTGGTATGAAACCCAGAAGAATGAGGAATTTAATTTCCAAAAAGAAATGTATTCTTATTGCAAGTAAGTTAACTTTATTTTTTCTAAATCATTCCTTTTTTCTTTTTTCCCAACTTTTTAACATGTGTTTATTTTATTTTTTAGATCCGATGTTGATATCCTTAGGCGGTGTTGTTTGGACTTTCGCCAGGAATTTTTAAATGTTGCTGGAGTGGACCCCTTTCAGTAAGTATCTCTTTTATTATCTTACTTTCTTATTATATATATTTTTTATTATTTACTATCTTTTATTTGTTTACAATTGAACAAAACGATTTTTTTCTGTTGTTAATATTTTCCTTTTTTAGGTATGTAACTATTGCTGCAGCCTGCATGGCTACGTTCAGGTGCCGCCACATTCAGCCAGGCACCATTGCTATGGTTCCTGTTCACGGCTATGTAAATAAAACCAACTTCAGCCCCGACAGCATCCGATGGATGGAATTTGTTTGCGCCAAAGAGGAAATCGTCATTTGCCATGCATTGAATGGTTTGGGAGAGAAGAAAATTGGAAGATATACAGTGGATGGTTTTTGTGAAGAAACAAACACTGTTTATCAATTTCATGTAAGTATTTTTTCATTTTCATAAATTATTGCAATTAATTTTTTCTCTTGTTTTTAAATATTTCTTTTTTTTTTTTCAGGGATGTTTTTGGCATGGTTGTGGTAAATGTTTTGAAGGGGATATTATTCACCCTCTGAAACAAAAACCAATGGCGCACTTACGGCAGCAAACGGAAGAAACATCTGCTTACATTCGATCAAAAGGGTACAACCTCATTGAGATTTGGGAGCACGATTTCCTGAAGCAAAAGAAGGAGGATGATGAACTGCGTTCTTTTCTATGCACTCTCGATGTGGTTGATCGGCTTAACCCTAGGGATGCATTCTTCGGTGGACGTACAGTCGGAGTCAAAAAAAACGTTCCAAGGACTGTTAAGAGGAATCTAGACCTTAACCCCGTACGCATGGTATAGGAAAATAGGTTTGAAATATTTCGCCAGTCCCGATCGCCAAAGGTTTGCCACTTGTTAAAATTACAATAACCCACAAAACTAAGCCAATCCTTTAGTTATTTGTAATATTTGCGTCTCTCAATGTAGATCCCGGTAGCGTAACGGTTAGAGCGCTGGTGTTGTATGAGTTAAGTCGAATTTGAACGTTTTCTGCAACTTCTTGTGCTGATTTTATAATTTTTAAGAGTTAGAAGTTATTAATAAGTGATTATAAATTATATTTAGTTTTTATTGGATATTTAAAAGCTTTTTTTAATCTTATTTTCTATTGGGGTAACCTTTTTTACAATCGTCCAACAAATATGTTTTATTTTTGACATTAGGGGATCTTTTATTTTTGTATTTTTTTAAACTTAATAAAAATGTATTTTCAAAAGCTATTCTTATTTTAGCTTTGTTGTTTTTTAATGTTTGATGTTTGGATTCATTTAGTAGAAGTTTTTAGAAATACTCTTTATTTTTCATCCAATTCGATCCCAATTTTTCTCAATTCGTTGTTAAAATAAATTTTAAAAAATTCCCCCAGAAAATTATACATATACAATTGCGGAGTAAACGATTCTGATGAACGCCTTATAATAAAGAAAAATAAAATGAAGCAAAGATATTTTAATTTAACTTCGAAATAGATTTATTTTCAAGTAGAATATCATAACTTTCCTTATTTCCTTCTATCAAAAAACAATTTGTCGTGAAGGACAGTTATACTTAAATCTAGTTTTGGTATACAACCATGGAGGGATACAAAGTACAGAGAGTGAAATCTGGGGGCACACTGTAAACCTTCGGGATCGGGAATTTTCTGGGGGGAGCTTATTTCCCTCCAGTGACTCCACCCCGTGCGGATTCAGGGGGATGGCACTCTGGAATATGACCCCCCTTGGGAACCCAAAAAGTTTTAAAATGAGTAAAAACCCTACTTTTAACAGGTCTAATTTCAAAATAGTGTTCTGGGGGAGGACCCCGATACCCCCTTTTAGTACCACAAGGGGATCTTCAGTGATTATTTTTAGGAAATCCCCAATATTTTGACATTTGGGAAAGAAAGCAAAGGTAATAGTGTTGAAAAGTGCCCCTATACCTCTAATGGTAACACAAGGGGATCTTATATAGAAAAATGCCCCCCTTGGAGCCGTGCTGGATCCGCGCCTGCTCCTACCATCTATACAACATGGAAGAGTTAGGGAAGCAGCATGGAAGTGTCCGAATGCCTCTTTCACCCCGAGTATAAATGGTTACCGCATCAGGATGCAGCTTGAGCCCAGGACGAGGATGTCTGTCGTGAGATATAGACTGGAATCATTAAAATAATTTTTAATAATTTAGTGGTGACCTAGTAACTAAAAATATTATTAAATCTTTCTCTCTTTATTAAATCTCTCACCAATCTTTAAACAAAACTTTCTTGAATAGGTAAAGCAATAAACCTACCCTTTCATTGGCTGGATCAATCTGTAGCTGTTCATTCATGATCATTTATCACGAATGAGGGATGGCTACATTGGATTGAACTCGCATGTGTTTGTGTAATGCTTTTTAGAAATTTTAGAAGCCGAACATTTTAACTGGAATTCGGGAAGAGGGGAGGTAAGAGAGAATGAATTGAGAGACATTATAGAGGGGGGAAATTGTGTCCTCCTTTCTAGTTCTCATAAGTCTATGGAACTGTCCCTCAACTCCAGGGGATACAGGGAGGGGTAGCTACCCTCTAAATCATGAGAGTAAATTACTTAAACTTTAGTCTTAAGTAATTAATTTTCAAAAATTTAAATTATGAAAACTGGGATCACTTGGGTTCACCTATGTCAAAGAGGATTAAAAATCAAAAATAAGAGATCTCCCCGGGCAGTATCTAGGAGGCGGTTAGGGAGTTGAACCCTCTATAGAGTTCTTATGTCTATTTATAGGCATTTTCCCTTGAAAATTCTAGAGATTATACGAGTGATCGATCCGGGGTGTTACCTAAATATTCCCCAATGTCCCAGAACAATTCACAAAGCTACTCTTTAGGGTCAAATTACAAAACATTTCGGAGATGGACCCCAGACCCCCTTTGTTTGGGGCTAAGTATATTATCTTAAAAACTTTTGCATTATTTTCACAAAAGGTCCAAATCCCATCTCGAAGCAAAACTCTGGCCCATCATCCCGGGTTTTAAAATGGTTCTCCACAAGCACGAGAAAGATCGACTATGCTTGCTTCGCCCTGAGCAGAATCCTGGGTACGCTTATGCAACTCAACCAAATATCTGTATATTAGAAATATAGCTTGTTCCCCACCCCCGAGACTGCTTAGTACAATTTCAATAGTCTCCAAAGCAAATTATTTTTTAATTTCTTAACAAAACTACTACTACTAACTTTTACTAAATCCGTAGAGTTCCCATTATTAAGTCATATAATTAAAATTCCGTTACAAATACAAATACAAATTAAGTCGACCAACTACAGGCTTAAGCCCAGCAAGGTTGGTCCAGTCTTTTTAACTCAAACTACCGGAATCCCAGTATCTGTCAATTTTCCTCTTGAACTCGTTTACCCCTCTTGAATTTACAATTGTTTCAGGCAACGCGTTACCCCACGATTTAAAGGAATTTATAATTATTATTTATTTAAAATAACTTTAAAAATAGTTAAAATAGAATTATTTTCTGAAATAGTACAAAGAATTATGTTTAAACTTGTATTCGCCTGAATAAGCTTGGTAAAAAAATTCTTAAGAAATTTCTCTGATTAAAAAATTTCTTTAAATAAAATATTTTTTCCAGTGTGAAGTTAAAAATACCTTTAAAAAATTACTTACTTATCGGAGTTGGATTTTTTAATGATCATAGTGGAAGATCCAGAGTTCCAAGTAAATTTCATAAATAATTATTTTAAGATTTAGGAAGAAACTTTAACGGCTGCTGAGAAATACGATTGAGTGCTTTGAATAAAAAATCAGGTAAGAATACTCCTCCACAGAGATTGGATCATCCGTAAATAAATTTCAACATCAATCGTAATGACTTTGAAAATGATCCGCATTGAGGATCGAACCCGCGAACTTCCGATTACTAAGACGTTACTCTAACCACCATACTACTATTTTAAAGCATTTTTATTCGAAAAAAAAACTGCGCCAAATCATGGATAACCAGCCAAATATGTTTCCTTAAATTAGATATTAGAAAATTGTTCTCGCCAATCTTTTCCTATATTCAGCGATTCGTTGAAATTTCAAATCCTGCAATCCCGTTGCTTAACTTTTGGAACGATTTTTTTGACTCCGACTGTACCAACGCAGTAAAATTGTTTTATCAAGGCCCATGCAAATACATAGACTTCACCTCTCTCTATCCCTGGGTAAATATAATTTTAACAACTTTTTTTTTTATTTTTCTTTAAAAATGGTTTTTTTTATTTATAATATTTTCATTTTACAGGTGAACAAGTATTGCTTTTACCCCGTGGGTCACCCACAGATTGTAACCGAAAACTTTGGCAAAGTGGAAGATTACTTCGGGATAATTAAGTGCAGTGTTGATCCACCTCAGCAATTATATCTGCCAGTTTTGCCCTACAGGAGTCAGGGGAAGTTAATGTTTCCGCTGTGTCGCACATGCGTTGATACAACCCAACAATCCACCTGCACCCACACTGCTGATCAGAGGGCGCTTACTGGTACCTGGGTTACGGAAGAAATAAAGTTGGCTCTACAAAAAGGTTACAAGATCCGAAAAGTAAGTTTAATACTTTCAAGTATATTATCAAAGCTTTTTCTTGTTATCGCAAAATTATTATTAATTATTCTTTTATTTTTCAGATCTACGAAGTCTATCACTTTGAGGAGAAATCTGATTCCCTATTCAAGGCTTACATAGACATGTTTCTTAAAATAAAACAGGAGAGCAGTGGTTGGCCTTCTGAATGCCAGACTCCTGAAGAAAGGGAACAGTATATTAAATTATACAAGGAAAAGGAGGGTGTAGATCTTGATGCATCAAAAATAGAAAAAAATCCTGGCCGCCGTCAAGTGGCAAAACTTGCCCTGAACAGCTTTTGGGGACGGTAAGTTTTTGTTTTTTCTCAACCAAAATGACAATTATTTAAATAAAAAATTTATAAATGTTTATATTTTTCAGTTGGGGTATGAACATAAACAAGTCCCAATTGACATTCGTGAACACTGTGGAAGCTTTCAATAAAATGTTGGCAGATTCCACCAAAAACGTAAGTACCTTTTTATTGTAATTACATAATTCATTTTTCTTTTTTTAAAAAAAATCTATAACTCAAAATAAATTATATTTTTATAGGTTAAAGACCTTTATCTCCCCACCCCTGAAGTTGCAGCCCTCTCTTGGGAATGTTCCAGTGAATTTGTGGCACAAGATACTACGACGAATGTTTTTCTAGCTGCATTCACCACCGCATGGGCTCGTCTGAAACTCTACTCGGAAATGGATAAGCTTGGGCGGGCAGTTCTGTATCACGATACTGACTCTATCATTTATGCTAGCACCGGAAATAACGACCCACCCCTTGGAAACTTCCTTGGCGAATTCACTGATGAGTTGGATGGGGATACCATCACCACTTTCGTTTCTGGTAAGTAATAATTTTTATAAAAAATTACAGGTCTTATCTTATTAAGAAATATTTATTTAAAAAATGTTATTTTTTTGTAGGGGGCCCAAAGAACTACGGCTATCTTACTGCCTCCGGCAAGACCTGCTGTAAAGTTAAGGGTATTAACCTTAACTTCCAGAACTCTCAGGTCATAAATTTTGATACCATTGAAGCCCTGGTGAAAGAAATGGACCTGCAAGAAACTATCCTCACGCACAACCCGGCCAAGATAACCCGAGACGCCAAACGCCGACGGGTCATGAACAAACCGGAGACAAAAAGGTACAAGTTCGTTTACGACAAGAGAGTCATCATCAAGGAGGACCTGTCGACCCTGCCGTATGGATATTAGGGCATCAACTAGAGTGGTGAGAACCAACGGACAAAATAGTGCCTGACTGTTTGACTACCATAATCTTGTGGTAAGATTGACAGTTGGGGAATCCCCCACCGTTGTAAAATAAGGGGGGATAACGCGCTGAGAGCTATACTCCCTGAGTAGCGTGGAAACTAGCTCAATTTTCTTATGTTAAATTCATTTTATTGCATGTTAAATTCATTTTAATGTATGTTTAATTCATTTTATTGCATGTTAAATTGATAAATAATACAAGACACAAATATAGTTAAACAAAAATTTTTATTATCTGAAAAAGTTACATTTTTAACCAATTTATTGATTTCTTTCCAACAGCTCTTTTAGGTTTAGCATACATGTTTTTCACAGATTCTTGTTTCTTTTCTCTTTTAGGATAAGTTTTCATATTTTTTAAATAAGTGTTTTTCACAAATTCTTCAGGAAAATTATTTTCCTTTAAAACATCTTTAAACTTTTCAAAAGCTTCCGGTCTTCTTGTTCTATTCCTCAGTAAAAAGTTTATCAGCTGTACGATATCAGATCCTGGAATGACTTGTTCATTGATAACAAGCTCCTTATCCGGATTCCAAGTGATGTTGCGTTGCTGAAGAAATTCAGTTATTTTCTTTGCAGTTGTTTTATGTTTCACAGGAACGGTACTTTGGATATCTAAGTTTGGCTTTGCAGTTTCTTCTTCTTCCGGTTCCAGGTCCATCTTAGGCTTGATATCATTCACATTTGGAAAGGTAACATATTTTTGTAAAACTTGGTTATATAGTTTTACTTTTTCATCATCACTCACTTTCTTCTTTAAAATTTCTTTTATTTTTGTATCGAGTTCCGTTATGTGGTCATCCTCAAACTCATGCATGCGGTCTAATGGGACCAGGGCATACTTTTTGCTATGCTCCATGGATGAGATTAGATAAAACAGTCAGGGCAGTGGGAATAAGGAAAGATAAAAATCCGTCTCCTTTTTGAACTAATAGCCGCCTTTTTGTGTACAGAGGAATTCGTTTCTGAGCAAGAGTTCTCAAAGTTTTCTTAAATGGGGATAGTTTATTTTTAGACCGTTTACTGATAGGAAGATTTCCCTTAAGTAAATTTAACACGCATTCGCAAATAGATTTATTCATACAATTTGAGCAATTTTTCAAAATTTTAGATTTTTTTCTACTTTTCTTTAGCAGCTTTAAATATTCTACATCCTTCTCTGAAGGCATTCTGCATTGAAATGATTTCTTTTTCCTGTGCACTTTGTTTTATATAGGCTGCGTAAGTACTCGCTTTGACCAACGAACAGTGCTCGAATCCTATTGGATGATGACAACAATGAAGTGAAGATTTGGGTAAGTGTTGAACCTTTGGGCAATCTAATCTTTGAATTCTCCCCATTAAATTTTCTAAAAATTCTATCTTTCCTGGTCCTTTAACGTAGATAGTAGAATAAGATGACGAAATGTATTGCAAAATATTACGCAATGCACTGTAGGGTAATTCTCCACTGTTCCAGTCTAGCCGATGTTTGTTTCTTATCACCCACGCAAAACTCGTTTTATAGAAACAAGATAACGATTCCCAAGGTATAGGGGGCTGAAATGACCAACAAGCGTGATAACCTTCGTTGATAGAGTAGAATGCCAATTCTTTGATAACAAAGCAGTCAGATTTCATTTGAAACCCCTCAAAATCTAAAACAACCTCCATCTTATCTGTCTGGGAGAGAAATGACTCATCGAGGCTCATACACATAATGGGTATCCCCCGGAAATATTCCTGTTCGTAACCGTAACCTTTCACTGGTTTCTGGTCTCAAATCGATTAGCAGATAACTAAAGGGGGTAGAAGTTGCATCATCGAAAATTTCTTGAAATGCCTTAACTTTTCTTGGATACATTTGGCGCGCTAAATTAGCCACCTGACTCTTATCTCTGGGACTTTTGTATAAAATAACGTAGTGCGAATTTAAATGCACGTTTCTCATTTCTTTGCCTTGGTGAAATAAATTTTGAGTAATAAAAATAATGGAAAGGTTTCGGTGGTGGCTGCCTTTAGTAAATAAATTGCTTAGTCGGGTATCACTGGCTAATTCTACCATTAAATCATCAATAATAATTAATGCATTTCGAATAGAATTTAAGTTTGAGGGTAATCCTTCTTCAAAATGAACATTTGTCATAGATTTAAAAATAGGCTGGTAACTTCCATAACAGTAAATTATACTTGAAGGCATGGGATTAAACATTTTATAATCAATAATTTTTTTAACAAAAACTGTTTTGCCTGATCCAGTGGGGCCGCTAAGGAGACAGGTGGAAGGGTGCACTAACCTCGGAAGCTCCATGATTGCAAATGAAGTATTTTTAATTAAGCATCTACTTTTATAGGGACAAAATAAATACACAGATATAATTTTTAATTCATTTTTATTTTTTAAAAACCATGGTTACACCGTATCTCTTTCTCACAAATTGAAATATTCGAAAATCGTTCTTCTTTTGTTCTTGAAGTCGACAAATGATAGATTTCATACACAATCCTTGACATCGTTTAACAATAAAATAAATACAATAGTGACCGCATACATTAGAGGTAAAACTTTGAAATGGAGTCTTGTTCCACATTACTCGATCATACATCCGGATAAATCTGTAAATATCTTGTCCAAAAGCTTCAGGTGGTAATCCATAGGAATCGAAGAAATCAATTGAGTTCTTATCTTGAATGAATACCGCTAACCAATGCGTTCCTTTTTCATAATGCTTATCAGTATTCAGCACTAATGCTGAGGGGTATCTTCCAATGGCTGGTATTTTATCAGAAGGAAAAACTCCTCTATAGTATCTTGCCGTTGTAGGATCTCGTGATAAAATCTTATCTATTTCTGTGGAATTCATCTTAGTTTCCAAAATCGTAGATAATGTTGCGAGCCTTGTTGATTTCTATCAGGTTTTCGAATTCAGCATACACTAATAAGGACACCGTTTGTTGCAAACTAGTTGCAAATTTAATTTCCAATCTCAAATTGCTGTGTCGAATGAGATTTAAATGTGAGCCGTCACACAAATCAGGGGTTAAATCAAAGCAAAACAAAGAATAACCTTCAGAAAATTCTGACCGTGAAAGATACAAGCCTTTATTTTCCGAACTCGTAAATAAGTTTTGATAAGCTCTGATAAAGTGATTTTTCTGAAAATTGGGTTGTAGAGGGTTATGAGGAACAGGCTGCCCATCCACATACACACCAATAAAATTCATATTGTAATGTTTGAATTCAAAAGGCGACTTTTTATACTCTCCGTTGAATGCATCGTTATCAACACAGGCTATTACAATGCGATTCGGCATCTGCCCTGTAAAAATGTTATCTTGCACAAAACTCATATTGCCAGTAGGTATGGAGTAAGCTTTACACAGCACTCTATTAATTGGATATTTGGCTGAATTTTTTTCCAAACACTTGGCGTGTCCTAATGCAACTCCAGGGCTAACTCTAACTTTTCGAACAAACAGGGAAGCATGTTCTAGGGATACCTTAAAATCTCCTTCTCCTAGTAAACAAAATTCCGGCTTGCTGCGTATGAGCTTAATTTTCACATCCACCATGTTTAAAAGTAATCTTTCTTGGTGAAACATGTCCAAATGTAACCGGCCAATCATGTCAACGGAATCACCAAGTTTAAACAAATTTGCTCTTTGGGTAAACCCCTCATTGGCCTCATTGGGTGTTGTAGGAGCGAAAACATTCATTCGGCCAGCCGTATCTTTAAAAAAGAGTTCTGAGGAAAGTTGGGAGGTTTTTACATCGAAACCGTGATTTAGTAATTTTTCTATCATGGCTCGGTAGGGGTACGTGTTGTTACTTGACGAAACAAGTCGCTCATTTAAACTGATATCTACTTGGGAGAACATGGAGTGCAAAAAGAGATTCACAGGGCCTACTTTGCTCTCAGCCGCAATGGGCTTGCCATCGTTTTTTAGTATTTTCACTTTTACATAAAGTTGCGTTTGGGAGAGATCAAGATATTCGTCTCCACTTCCGGATACATTAAATTCAACAGGGCTTCCGTCAGAGACATTGGCAAGGGGGTGAAATTCTATCCATTGTCCTCTTTCTATAACGGTTTGAGTGGGAGGAAGGGTAAATATTTCTAATTCGGATTTAGCACATTCGGGGGAATCTTTGAGTAAAAATGCCATGTTATCAGGAGCCGAAAATATCACGTACTACAACCTTCCTGGTTTTTGATGAAATGACTCGGTTAGAGTGTTTGCGCTTCCTTTTAAGCTTTCCTCGACCAATCATCTCGTCCGCTTTCCGAACTGCTTTTCTAGCCAAATTTTTGCCACCTTCTTTTGCTCTGGTTTTTATAGCCGATTCCAAATTCTCTCCCGCCAATACATCGTTAGCCACCATAGTTCCAGTCCTTAAGGCCTCTTTTCCCACAGATTTTGCACCCCTCACTAAAAAGGGTAAAGCTCTGCGAAAGAGCTTGGCGAAAAAACCCCCTATCCCATATCCTTTTTGATAACCTACCCCCTTATAATAAGGCATTCCCTCTCCATTTTGATTAGCATAGTAATCTTCAAACTTTTTTGTACAACACACGTAAGGAACCAACATTGTTCTTTAAGCACAAATTAAGAAATGAAGTAAACCCTTAAATGTAGGACTCTTTTATAGTATTTGCTGGAGCCGAAAATGCAGCGTTAAAAACACTTTGCCTCTTTCAAAAGGAACTAAATCCCCAGAATGCAATCTGATATCGATTTGTATAGTTTGAAAATGGTGCCTAATAACTGGTACATAAAAAGGTCTAGGATAATGAGCATTTATAATTTCCCCGTCTTGCCCCTCCACCTTTACAATTTTTAGCAAAGGAGCTTGCACGTCTCCCACAATTTGAGGCTCAACAAGATCGCAGTACACATACATAACAGGAAAAGATGATTTTGGATCGGCTACGAAAGGACTTTGATGAGTACCCGAATATTCTCCTGGTTCAAAGCCTAGTAATTCAGCCAGGCCTTCGTGTAGAATCAATTTACAATTTTCAGCCGCTCTGATTTCAACCTTTTTGGTAACAGCGTGATAATACAGCTCTATCTTGTTTCTATGCGATTCCAGTAACATTCCTTTGATAAGATCCGGTATTGACTCATAGCATCCGGGTGGAACTCTTCTACCTTCAAGTTTTCCGTCCCCCAAATCAAATCCAAACAGGTTACTCCCCCTTTGAACATTGTACCAGGTATGAGGGTAAATGAAATCTACAAGTGCCATTTCCCATTCTCCCTTTAAATTTATAGAACTAGGCAGCTGGGTAGTGAATTGAGAAATTTTGTTGCTCGGGAAAAATCCCATAGAGCTATCACTGATTAACGTGATGTAGAACGACATTGTTCACCGAATGAAAGGAAATTGCAATGAACGCGATATTTATATCATCCTAACATCCTCAACCCAATCATTAAATTTTTCGGGGTAACCCAGGAATTTCACAAAGTACTCGAGTTTCCCCTTACGCTTCCTTTTCTTTAAAACTTTTTCAACAGGGTAATATCCGGAATCCGTTACCTTTTGCAGTTCCTCTTTGTAAAAACTGCCCTTAATCTCTTCTCCAAATAAATCTTTTAATTTATAAACGATAGGAACTCTATTTATAATTTTACTGATTGTAAATATTTCTCGAGTCCAGTTTTGTTCATACCCCTTTTCGAATATCATCTTATCTCTACTTATGCGAACTGTATCCCCTATCTTTAAATCTGAACTATTCAATTTAACATTAGGAGTGCTATCGTAAAGTGTATGCCAAATGTTCTTTTCATTTTCCTCAGTCACTGATACTGGCTCTGTCTTTATACTACGATGCCACGTATGATTATAGCTATGCATTAGTTTATCTATTACATCTATGTATTTCTTAGTATTCATTTCAGTAAAGTACTTCCACATTTTAGTTTTAAGAGTGCGATTAAAACGCTCAACTACCGAAGCTTTTGTTTCATTATTAGTTGTAAAGAAATGAACATTTTTCTTTTTCAAGAAAGTCTGAACCTGGTTGTTTATAAATTCCTTTCCAGCATCTGTTTGCAAAGATTCAGGAACACGCTCAGAAAATATTTTTTCAAAGGCTGAAACGATGGTAGCAGATTTCTTATCTTTTAGGGGAATGGCCCAAGCATATTTGGATAAGATGTCAATACAAGTAAGTAAATATTTAAACCCCTCATTTTCAGCTGAAAGTGCCTGCATGTCTACCAAGTCTGCTTGGAATTGTTCATTTAGACCTCCTACTATCACCCTATTTCTTTTAAATTTGTGCCTTAGGGGCTTATGCAAAGTATAAGATTCCTTAGATTGCAACCATTTCCTTATCTCTCTTGTCTTAACACGTCCTTTCAAAACTCTCTGTAAACTATTAATGCCTCCAAAACTACCTGGCAGAGCTGGATCTTTATAAGTTTCTTCCATGATGGTCAACTGTTAAAATGATAAAAAAGTCAAAGAGAAAACCTATTTATATTAAAGTTATCCCTGAAAAGAAACTCTGCAAAAAAGATATCACTGAAATAGAAAACACAAATAAGAAAACCAAGTTAAAGTAAAACAACATTTTATTTATATTTTCAAAATTTTTGTTTGTACAAATCCATATATTTACAAGTTAGCAAATTTTCGGTGGTTTCTGACAGTTGCTCGTGTAAAAAGTCAAAATTTTGGCAGACACAATCAATTTCCGCCGCAGTTAGCACAAGAGAAACGCATTTAAGGCCATAATCACCCGTTTTGAAGCAGTAGAGGTTTTGGAGAAACACCTGCTCCTGCGAATTAACACAGGCCAGCACTTCATTGTTGGCCACAAACCCGCTCTCCGTTTTGGAAACGTCCAGCTGGGAAAACTTTTGGGTGAATTCCGGCCAGGTCCTGTAAGTCATGGTAACTCCCCTATTGGTAGCGATGTTACCGTCGAAGCGTCGAAGGTGTATCTTGAATTCCTCCTCCTCCCCGCGAACCACAACAGTCACACACAGATCTTCGGTGATTTTCCACTTTTTTAAAGTTTCAAATCGAGGGTCTTTAGCTGGGGGTCCTCTGGTTCCGGGAGTCTGAAAGGGCTGAGGTCCCTTTGGTCCGGAAGGATCGTTGGCGAATCGGCGTCTTGGCATGTACATTTTGTTACTAAAGGTATAAGGCAACTCCTCCTCACTCAGCTGACGTTTCAGGCTCATTTTTTACTAACAGTAACTGCAGAAGAATGACTACCGAACTGATTGCACCCGGCTTTATAACTCCGAATCTTATCACGCATAGGGTTTGATAACGTTATCTAGGTAACTCTCATTGGTTGAAACAAGGTGACGCCATTTTCCTGCAATCCTATTGGTCGATCACAATGTATTCCTCCGCGAACAACACGTTGCCAATCCGAAAATACTAATATTTAAAATAAACAGTAGCGCCCTCTACCAAAAAAAAAAAACAACTTTAACTTCAAAAAAATTTAAAAAAAAATGTCGGTCAAAGTTGCATGCGAAAATACTGTTGCCATATCCGAAAAACTAAACTTTAAAATTTCCGCTAAAACGAAACTAGCAGCAGGAGGTAAACAACTCAACTCCGCAAAACCAGCAGTAGGAGGTAAACAACTCAACTCAAGTTCCGACACGCCTCCTTCAACGCCATTGGCTATGACGTCATAAGCCACGCCCATGACGTCACTAGCTCCGCCCCTTTTGATGACGTCACTTCCGTCCCCTAGAATACGCCGTCTACTACTCACAATATATCTGTCCTCTGATAAACAAAGTGGATATTCCCGATTACATGCATACCAGTGCAACGTGGTCTGACAGAGTTCTATTCAACTAAACCATACAAATACAAATTAAGTCGACCAACTACAGGCATAAGCCTGGTTTGATATACCGGTTTGACATAAAAATACCAACATACATAAAAGGTTTGCACAAAAACAGGTTTGAGTGTATCGCCAAACATTAACACAATGATGTTTCAGTTGGGCACTCTTCTAATGATGACACAATCAGCAACAATGACTTAACCGAGAAAAGTTTGTTATTGGATGTTCCAAAGAATCATTCAAAAACAAACCTCACCCAGTTTTATGTGTTCTTTCTGAAATCCCACATAATTCAGTAAGAATAACAAGGCAATTATTACAATACTGGCTAAAAAACCTTAAATTCAGATTTTTCCAAGAGTAAAAATTATCAGGACTTACATCTCTAATTTGTTTTTCATTTTGAGCAAGTCTTATCACACTCTTTCTACTGTAAATTCTTGCAGGTACTAACTGAGCATTAAGACAGCGACCCATTTGCAAACATAGAAAATGTTGGTTCAATTCAGTTAAAGGTCCCGCGCTAAATATCACCAAGTTTTTATGAGCTCCATATATTCAAATATTGACAAATTTTTCTGATTTTTATTGATAGTTATTGATCTAACTAAACATATTTATCTATTAGTTTGAAATTATTTAGCAATATTTCTACTTTTGGATGACCAAAAGAGCATGGCTGTATTTAGTGGGACCTTTAACGGAATTGAACCAAAATGTTTTGAGAAAAAAAATTATTTAATGAGTAAGAAAATACCTATTTATTGAGACAGTTTAATGAACGTGAACCCTAATTTCATTTATACTATACAACTGATTCTTTCTGTGTTGTTGTTTTGAAGAAACAGTCTTCTAGGCAATCATACTGTAAAACATCATTTATCTGCTCCAAATAATTTTTGATGTGATCCCCTGGTACACTCATTTGTGAGCGTAATTAACAGTGAGTCTTGCTGGCAAACTTTTTACCACACTCACATGTGAAGAGACTTTCTGATACATCCAAACAATTTAATTTGTGAATTTCAGCAGAGTACTTGGCTTTGAAACTCTTTCCACAATTCTCAAATATTATGGATTCCATTTTTGTGGCACATCAATCTGAAAAAAATTGCATTTCAGTCAATGAAAGCTTTATTTAGGCTACTTCAGAAAAAATTGCATTTCAATCAATGAATTTTTTTATTTAGGAAACCTCAGGGAACATAGTGATTTTTAACTTACCTTTTCCTTCAAAAACCAAATGATTTATTACGATTATCAATAGTAAGAAAATCAGAATTTTCTTGTTTATTTGTCAACATCAACAACTTGCTCCAGTTCACGTTCCTTCAAGCTCCGTGAGACGAAGTTCCGGAGCTTGCGCAGTTAAGCGAATTGTCTCTGACGTCAGTAACGAACGTGTAGTTCTAGCCGATCGTATTTTGCTGAAATAGCTTTACTTCTCCTCAAGAAGAGATCTGCTTACTCCATTGTTACAAAGAAAATTTAATGCTAAACAACAAGTTTTTAATAGAAACACTAGGTACAAGTCTATTTAAAAGTTACATTACTAATTTAAAAATCTATTTCCATGAAATTTAAAAGTTTAAGTATAGTTTAACATATTTTTATTTGAGAGTTTATCTAATTTTTAAATTTTAAAAGCTTTATGGAATATCATTGTTGTTAAAATGTCTCCATGGAAACGAGTAAGTAAAATCAAAAAGTGATAATATATTAGCTTTTAAGAAAGTTGGTTAACAAACCAAACTATTAAAACTGCCTTTCAACTAGAAAAGATTGATTTTTTTCTTAAATTTGAAAGTGGAATAAGCTTTAATTATTGAACAATTTCACCGAAAACGTTAATTCCTAAAGATATGATTAATCAAGAGATCTGAGCAATTTTTAGAATATTTTTAAAAATATTTTTTCCATGTTGTCAATGTGGAAATCCTTCAAAAGTTATATTGCTTTAGAACTGAAGAAATTTTAGTCTATCCGAGAATACCGGGATAAGAAAAATTACTAGGAACACCGGCATAGGAAAAGTTACCGGGAACACTAGAATATGAAAAAGACGCCTGGGATACCGGGATGATTGGTAGATGCTGATTATACAAAATTAGAAATTGTATTTGGGAAAACTTAGAAATAATAAATTTATATACTCAGCACCCGTGCAAGGCCGGGCATATCAGCTAGTCGAATATAAAACGGATTTAAAGTTTAATTTTTAGTTCAATAGAGCTTCATTAAAAGACATTTTTAATTTTTTTTCTGATCATTAGTTGATTCAAAAAGAATTAAAAGCTACAATGGCACAGAAGGTTTCGGGCTTTGGTGCATGGCGTCACTTCTTCGGCACAACACACTTGTGCGACAGCGTTTCCGACAATGGTTAAATCCTTTGCTTTGAAAGTATTGATTGGTTGAACATTCGGTTTAAAGTCGATATGACGTCACGCAGGCCACACCTCCGATTCTAGCGAGCGCAATTTTAGAAAATTTATTAGAAAAAAAACGATAAAAATCTAAAAATTTGAAGAAATGCATTTTTGAAAAATGCGTTTAATAACCCCATCAATGATTTATAATAGTCGAAATCTTGAATCGAAAAAAATTCCTATTGTGATAATTATTGACAACGCTATTGGGATTTATTTAGATATTGCTCTAAAATATATTCAATGGTGTTGTGCGCTTCTATGAATTTGGTGATATTTGTTTTAAAATCTGTTTTAAAAAAATAACAACGAATAGTTGCTTAAGTTCAGAGACTTTTCATTTTTGGAAATTTAAACTCTCATTAAGCAAAAGTCATTTTCGTTCCAAAAGCTAACAAATGAGATAATTAGGTGTGAAGTTATTTAATGTCAAAGTTGAAAATTATTTTCTTTCTCCTGCTTGTTCGCCCTCAGCAAAATCTATTCTCAAAAGAAATATGATTTTTTGCTGCCGATACTCTTAGATATGAAGTTTTAAACCTTGTGGTCTTATTTTTTTTTTCAAATTAGTTTTGGAGTATTTAAATTTTAATTAAAAATTTAAATATAAAGCTTAAAAGTAATCGTAAAATTTTAAATTGGTAAAATTTGAAGCCCTCGACGGACCTGACAACGTAAGGATTGTTTTGTTTTAACACTCACCACTCATAATATTTGTATTTTAATTATTTATTAATAATCCATGAGGAATATATTATGTTATTTGATGATGAAGAATTTATTAAAATGTGCATGTCTCTGTGCACAATTCGTATTGTTATAGCAGTGATTCTCAACGGGACCGCTACCACCCCCAGGGGGGCGGGCGATGAGCATGGACTGAGAAAAAGCTTTTAATCGCCATTATTTTAAATTAATTGTAGAGATAAGAGTACCTTGTTGTAACCCAATTAATTTTCAGTACATCATTTCTTAACTTCATTGACAGTTTTTCTGGCGTAAATGAATTTTTAATGGAATGGATAAATGTGTATCATTTTAAGCTAGATATTGTAAAAATTTAAATAGTGTTGTGTGATTTTTACAATAAAGAAAACCTGATGGATAATATAATGCCCTTTTCCACAACATCATTAATAATGTAAAAGTTTTAGGTGCTGTGAAGCACAAAATGCGAACGAATAGGATAGAAAATTATTTTTTAAGGTTTTAGGTAAATCTCACGAAGGGAGAAGATGGGTCCAGCCAAATCTCACCAATGGGGGGTCCAGATTTTGGAAAAAACACCTCCTGTAATTTATGGATGCAGTAGCGGATTTCTAAATAGGCTAGCTAGGCTATATCCTACGGCGGCAAATTTTAGTAGGCGGCAAATTTTTGACGGCAGAATTTTTTTCTGAATAAAAAATGGAGAGGAGAAATGAAAAACTAAACATAAGCTCAGACGAGAACGCCCTTTCAATAAAGCAATTCTGTGGTTTACAAGGAACTGTTCTCCTTGTTACCCAGAGGGTCTCAAAATGAGCTAAAACACTACTTTAACGGGCATTTTTTTAAAAAAGTGTCTGGGAGAAAACCCCTACACTCCCCTCTTAAATTTTGATATCTGTTATACAGTGTTTTCCCCTTGAAAACTATGCTGCCTACAAAAAGCTTTTCCCTTTTGGTGCTCTCTACTCTCCATAGAGTTTAAAAGTAGATACACAAGTTTTGGGGAAATTTCCAAAAATATTTTCTGGGGGAGGACCTCTGGCCCCCGTTTGACATTTTTAAACACTTTTCCCCCAAAAAAATTATGTGGTTTTCTAGGAACTGTATGAGCAGGGCCGTATCCAAGAGGAGGGTTTGGGGGTTCAAACCGAAAATTATTCAAACCTTCAAAATTTCAAAAAACCTTCAAAATTTTGACAACAAATTTTTGTTCAAACCTTCGAAATTTTGACATCAATTGTTTTTACTGTTTTTCCTTAAAAATTAGCCTTAAAATGCATAAAACCCCTACTTTTAAGGTTCAAAATTCAAAATTTTTCTTGGGGAGAACCCCTAACCCCCCTTGAAATATTGAAATATATTATAGCAGTCGTTCCTTGAAAATATTGGGACTTAGGAGTGGTCCTCTTCGGGTTAGTCTAAAAATGAGTGAAATCATAAAGGGGCCGTGAGTTAGCAGTTCTTCTCACGGGCGTCGTCGCCGCGGGGACGGGGGGACGTGTCCCCCAATAATTTGGAACAATGTTTAAAAAGCTATGTTTTTAACTTTTCAGGGCGACCGAAAATTTACTGTTTCTCTGACTTTGAATCATAAAGGATGGTGCCAATATACCAATGGCACCTAATTTAAGAGGCGTATGCAAGGAGACGGACACCTCATTTTTAGAGTAGGTTGAAGCAAGTGAGAGATTGGGAAGACATTATCATAACAAAAAATTTGTTTCTAGCTAAAAAAAAATAATAATTTAATGAGACTCCTCAAAAAAAATCCAGCTACAGCACTGGTTAAAGCATAAAAAATTTAATTTTGGAACTGTAATTTTATAACACTTAAAATGAGTTTAAACCTGTATTTTAAAGGTCAAATTTCTAAAATTTTTCTTGAGGGAGGACCCCCAGACCCCCCTTTATAGTGCAGAGTTACAAATGGTTTATAAAACATTTTAACAGAAGTTAATATGTTGATTCAAAACCACCTTAAAATTCTTAAATGAGGGCAAAAAAGAAAAACGATTATTTTGGGGTAGTTACCAGTAGTTTGTAAAAACATTTGGGGAGGATCCCGAATCCTTGAGGCGTCCCCCCAATATTCAGGAGCTGCCAACGCCAATGGTTCTACTCATCACACTAGCGGATTCAGGGGGGCTAGGGGACTTTAGCCCCCCTCCCCAAAAGGAATAATATTGGAAATAAGAGAACGGAAGGAGACCTTCCTAAAACTTCAGTTCGAGGTGAGGTTTCTTGTGTTCGCTAACTGACCGCTAGTGATCTGAGACATGCTTTCTCTATGCAGCGTTGTAAAACTCTCCCTACCCAGCCTATAGATTAGAAATCACTAACTCGCTGCACCAGTGCAAATAACTATGTATGTAACAACTCAACCCTACTCTTATACTGAGGCGAGCGCCCCCTTACGGCCGTTACGTTAGTAATATAACTTAATATTTGTATAATATATAGACTTAATATTTATATAATATATAGACTTAGTATTTATATAATATATAGACTTAATATTTATATAATATATAGACTTAATATTCGATTCGATGGGGGAGGGGCACCGATATTTTTTAAAACACCTCCAAAACTGCGTTGTTTTGAAAACAATGATGTCATTAAATCCAATAAACTTTAAACTTTTGCCCTTCTAGGGTGAAAGTGCCTCGTGTCACCCCCTAGGACAGGGATGGCGAACCTTTTTCGATTAGTGTGCCATTTATATTACGGTTTATGATTTTCAGGTGTCAAGTGTGCCACTTGTTATTTTTTTAATAAATTATCTTTAAACCCTTGGAAAATGAAATCCGTCTTTGAAAGTCGATAGTGTAGAACAGGAGTTTCCAACTTACAAGTACTTAAGGGCCCCAATCGAAGGCACAAGTCTAGTGGTGGGCCATAGAGTCAGTGGTGTATATAGAAATTTATTTCGGAAGGGTCCCAACAATTATTCTTCAGTCCCTTCCATGCATCTTTAGTAGGTTTAAAGCAGCTTTTTAATACATTTTTGGTAGAATTTGCATTTTCTAGAATTTAATCTAAGAAAAGTTGTCAATAATGAAGCTCCAAGTAAAGGGGGTCAGGAGGTCCTCCCCAGACAATTTTTGAAAATTTGACCCTATAAGAAGGGTTTTGAACTAGTTTTTGGTGCATCTATTTTGAATTTCGGACATACATTTTTAGGTAGGTTTTGATTTTCATGAGTATTATAAAAATGTAGTTAATAATAAAGTCTCAAGTAGAAAAGGGGGATTGGGGGCACTCCTCAAGAAAATTTTTGAAAATTTCACCCCAAAAAAAATGGGTTTTAACTTGTTCCTTGTAAATACCTTTTCCAAATTTTTGAGGGGGCAAGGCCCTTTCATCCCCCCTTATATACGCGCGTCAGGCTCCCTTTGCATTCATGATTTTGTTTTCTAACGGCCTAATGTCAATTTCCTTTATAAGGGCGGTTGTGATTTGCTTAAATGACCAAGAAAATATGGTTACATAATACTTTAATGGCCCAACGGCACCTAAGAGATGAGTGGGGAGGTTCGGGGGTCCTCCCCAGAAAAATTTTTGAATTTCAGCAAGCTAAAAAGTGTTTTGAAGCTGCTTTTGATGAGTTCTCAGTTAGTAGGAAATCTCTGGTCCAGAACTTAAGTTTTTTGTGTCATTTTTAGTGACTGTCGCGTGTGCCACCGAAATAACGGTCGCGTGCCACCCTGTGGCACGCGTGCCATAAGTTCGCCATCCCTGCCCTAGGAGAATTTGTTGAATGTTGTTAAAAAAATTAAATTCTTTAAAAAATAATTTATTTTAAAAATTAAAACCTTCAAAAGTCCAGTCTTTAAATAACCTACTATGACAAAAAAATTATGAATAATTCAAAAATTTAAACTATAATTAAAGAAAGTAACAATTTTATATTACAAGAATTATGTCATGTTTTACTACGTTGGGTATTGAGCTCCACCATGCAAGCCCCTTGAAAAACTTTGTCTTGCATTGGATATTTTTGTGAACTATTTGAAGCATTTTAATGTTATTTTTCGAAAAAAAAATATAGGTGATTGAATTTAGTTTGTGTGAAAAATGTTTATACCCTTTATCCTGACGATTTAAAATCCTAAATTATCCTAAAAGTAATTAATTTAAAAAAGTAACAATATACACAATCAAGTTTCATAGTAATTTTATTTCTATTGAGTATTGTAACCATTCAACCTATTATGAATTTTATTACATTTTTCCAAGATCAAAGAGTAATTGAATTAAAGCACAAATAAGAAATACTGAAGTAAATTGATATAATAAAATCTACATCAAATCGATACTTGAAAATTTTACCTTTAATCTCATAATTTAGGACAGGAATTTCTTTTTGGAAGATGAATGTGTATCTTCAATTATTTGTACACATTAAAAGTTTGTTAAAAATCATCAAGCCACAGATAACCTTTAAGAGTGTCAGGAATACACAACTCTCTAATAGTTTCTTCGCTGAGATTATGAACTTCATTTAAATTGTTCCGTACTTGAACTCTTGATAGATGTTTGAGAGAGCGGGGTTCTGGGACTTCGGGAACTGGCAAAACCGTAAGAACCTGCTTCTTATATTGATCACAAAGACAGTCTAGATGACGTGTCTCCAATGCACTGGGCTTCAGTAAATCGCACAGTTCGATCGCTGTGATAAAATTGTATGGTAGTGCTTTCCACAGCATGCTAATGGCGTTTTTGGTCGTATCATCAATGAAAAGAACCAGGAGGAGTTCTGTAGCCAGTTGCATACGAATGTCTTCACTCTGAGATAGTATTTCAACATCTATAATAAATTCTATAGGTACACCATTCACGCTGCAAAAAAATAATTCAGGTTAATGTTTAACAAAATATCTCACGTACGATTTAAGTTGAAAAAATATTCCCTTTAGGTCGAAATCGTAAGTATCTAAAGTTTTTAAATATGGTCAATTTCGGAGAAAAGGAGATAGAACACTCAAATCACAAAAATAAATAAATGGTCACTACCCATAAGCGGTTCCCAAACTTTTTCAGTCGCAGGGCACTTTTAAAGAGAAAAATTCGTCGCGGAGTACTTTTTCCAAGGAGTAAAAACAGATTGTTGCATAAAACATATTGCTATAAGAAATAACATCATGAAAAGAATGTTTTTACGCGATTAATTGCACTATATGTATCTAAAAATTTTTACACTATTTGAAGAAGGGAATAAGTCCAAAAATAAAGTTTTGAGAAAATCGGAGAAAAAACTGTATATCTCTCTGGAAAATGTAATTTTCATTGTATAACCATCAAATAATTTTTACTGGAAATTCAGAAACTCTATTTCATTCTTCTCTCTATCAAGGAACTCTCAATCACCAAAACAAATATAAGTACATTAAAAAATATTTTAAGGCTAAGAAAAGTTAAGGGACTTATTCCTTTCTTCAACCTTATGAAATTTTATCTGAAGATAAATCTTTAAAAAAACCTTAAATTGACATTTAAATTATATATTTTCTTAGATCACACCACAAAAGGAAAAAATAAAAAGAATAAGACAAATAAAATTCAAAATTATAATGAAACTGAGTCAATACCGTAGGGGCGTCTGGGGTCCCTCCCCCAGAAAACTTCTTAAAATTTGACCCTAAAAACAGGGGTTAACCTTTTTTTCGTTTTGATACCCTTATAGTCGCCTCCCCCCTTATATACCCCCCTGAGTTCCGAATTTCCCTATTTCTCCCTCTTAGTTCTCGTCCCTTATTTTACAGGTGGGTGGGGGAAAATTTAATAACAAAAAAAGTAATATCAATCTCAGTAAAACTTCCGGCCAATCCATTAAATGATAGGAAGAAGAAGCTTTTTAAAGATAAAAAATATTTAATTGGACAAGTTTTGGTTTTTACTTATGTCAATAACTGTCCGGGAATATATGAGAGTAAAAAAGAAAATGCTATAAAAAAAACTTTAAATAATCATTGAAAGTTCAAAAATTAATCATTTGTGGTGTACCCTTTAAAAGCTCATGGCGTACCCGTAGCGGTGCGCGTACCCCCGGTTGAGAAACACTGGGTTGAAGTACAGGGTGTCCCAAAAAAATAAACTAAGAGGGATAAAAATATGCGGTCTACTGCAACCTACTTAATACGTCAAAGAATTTTTTCACACCAAATTTCATTTTTAATGGTACCGAGAATGGGACCTGATTGTTTGGCATCGAGGATCAACGCGCGTTGCAATGGCATTGAGGTGAGGTCGAATCGTTTATAAGAAGCTCCCTCAGTCAATTACTTCTACCAATCTCTAAGGGTGCATTTTTCTGTTGGAAATGCAACGGTGATTTGCATTTCGCGTCACCACTACGGTTTTATTTTTTATTATCTTGAAGGAGTACTTACTGGCATCAGAACAAAAAAAAACTAAAACCCCTTGAGTCACCAAGACGCATGTCATCGCTACGGCTCGGCTGTTAAACACTGTCTGACCATTGGTTCCTCGCGTATTAAATGGCAAGAATCAATGACAGGGCTGGAACGCGCCAATCGCTTTGTGCCAAACGCCCCAGAACACTCTTGATGAATTAAATCGCACGAAACGCGCGAAAAAATATCTCAACTTTCCTTACCCTTCCTACCCTCTTGAAAAAATAGTCACATATTCCCCCTCGTGGGGTCGAATAGTACCCCAGGCGTAAAACGAGCCTATGGCTCTAATAAAGGGTTAAAATACCTTAAATGGAAAAGAATTTTCATTTTTACTTCTAAAAAATACTACAGAATATTTTTCTAATTTTTTTGATATTTTTCTCATTTTTTATACTATTACGGCGCTTTTTTTGTTTCTTTTGATACTCGCTTTTTTATAACACCTGAACCTTCAAACAAGAATTAAATTATAGAAATGAACCATAATGATGTTGCTTTACTTAAAATGTTTATAATCACAGTGTTTAAATCATACTAGCTGATATACCCGGCCTTGCACGGGTAGAATTTATTAGTTTATTTTGAACTATTTATGAAGTACCAAATCTTTTCTTTTCTGTATTATGAGCTACCTGTCATCCCAGAATAGTTTATTTAGTATTATGAAACATGTGAAATGTCGTTACTCCTTTTTAAAATTGAAATAATAATATAAAAACTGATCGGTTCAGATTTGGTGTAACGGGTTTCTCGCTTGTTTTATATAAGTTTTCAAAGCGAAGTTGGTTATTTTTCTTACGAATTCTTCGAAATCACATACTGAATTTCAGTAAATACTCATAAATCTTTGAAAGCATTCTTATTTTTCCAAGAAACTGAAAATAAAAAACCTATTTACAAGCCATGAATTTATATTGTTTTTATTAAGAATTTCTTCAACAGGAAGTGTAGCGACAGTTGTCTGAGCTTTTTTTTTGTTGCAACTGTTAGATAATCAAAAGATTTCTATAAATAGCATATTTTTCTTAGAATATGAAGGAAAAATTTAAGAAATAGGGAGTAATTCAATGTACTTTGCCACAATCTTCTTTTTATAAAAAAATGGCAATTTCTACGAAAATGTACTTCTAATAAATCTCCAAGCATCTTAAACATACATAAAAACAATGTTTTTTTAATAATATGACAAAAAAATAAGATATTAGCTTTATTTGATATTTTTTTACCGCCATCCATGCCTGGGTTCTCAGAAGACCCCAGAGGGGGAATATGTGACTATTTCTCCCACGACACTTAAAAATTGAGTAAAAACTCCAAAATTTTAACCTATTGTAAAACTTTGTATAATTAAGGAATACTAGCATTGGAAATTGTCAAAACAAAAATACATGGGAGATATCAAGAGTCAAAGTGCGCTTGGGGTCGAAATAGACCCCATGCGGGGTAGGAAGGTTAAATAATGCAGCATTCTTGGAGTTGGATTGACGCGTCCCGGCTCTCTCAATGGTATACTTTAGGGATGTCAAAAAATAAACGGTTTTTTTAAAAACCGGTTATTTTTGTTTCGGTTTTCGGTTTTAACCGGTTATTTTCTTTCTTCGGTTTAACCGGTTCGGTTTTTTTCAAATTCAACAACCGGACAAAAAATAACCGGAAGGAATTCTGGCCAAAATAGAAATTTCAATTCAGTTAAAAATTTCCTTATTATTAATTTAGATAAAATGTTGCTGTTTAGTACTATTTCCATAACCGGGAATAATGAGATAAGTTAACCGGTTAATTTGCGGAGGTTCCTCCGCGGACAGGGTTAAAAAATAACCGATAAACTAGGTTTTTCATTCATTTCATTTCTTTATCGATTTTATGGATACTATCAGTTTTGGGTCTCACATCCGGAGAAAAAAATCAGTTTTTAATTAGATTTTTCTTTCTATTTAAACAATTAGGCCATTATAATATTTAAACTGAAAAAATAATGAATATTTTTTGCGTTCTGAGATGTCAATCTATCACTAACAATTTTGAAACAAAACAAGTGTGGCGAATATAGTCACCAGTATAATAGTCAAATAATTCAATTGGGGTTTAAATACCGACTGAAGCGACCCGAAAAAACTTATAAGTCGTATGACCTTCGGATCGGTATCGCCGCGTGGCTCATATATGCCACAAAAGTTTAAAAATAACCGACAACCCCGGTTTTTTTCACAACCGGGAAGAAAAACGGTTTTACAAAACCGGGGAAAAACTGTTTGTTTTAATTACATGTTTCGATCAGGGTTTTTTTTTTTCGATTTAACCCAAAAAGACCATTATTTTAACGAAAAAAGAATGTTTTGTGCTTTCTGAGATGCTAATATTAAATCATTAACAATTTATAAATGAAATAAGTTTAAAAATAACCAATAACAACTGTTTTTCTTCAGATGCTAAAAAATTTTTAAATGTTTTTTTGATAAAAGATTTGGGGCTAACAACCGGAGAAACCCAAAAAACCACTGTTTGAACTTAATAAAAATATGAATATTTAATGCTTTCTGAAATGCTATATAAAAATAACCGATAACACCGGTTTTTTTTTCACAACCAGAGAAAAAACCGGTTTTTTAAATAGATTTTTCAGGGGGATTTCTCTCGTTTTAACCCATAAAGGCCACTACTTGAACTGAACAAAAAATATGAATATTTTGTGCTTTCTGAAATGCTATATAAAAATAACCGATAACACCGGTTTTTTCACAACCGGAGAAAAAACCGGTTTTTTAATTAGATTTTTCAGGGGGGTTTCTCCAACACCGGTTTTTTTCACAACCGGAGAAAAAACCGGTTTTTTAATTAGATTTTTCAGGAGGTTTCTCTCGTTTTAACCCATAAACGCCACTACTTGAACTGAACAAAAAATATGAATATTTTGTGCTTTCTGAAATGCTATATCAAAATAACTGATAACACCGGTTTTTTTCACAACCGGAAAAAACCGGTTTTTTATTAGATTTTTCAGGGGGGGGTTCTCTAACAGCGGTTTTTTTCCCAACCCCAGAAAAAACCGGTTTTTAAATTAGATTTTTCAGGGGGTTTCTCTCGTTTAAACCATAAAGGCGGCTTTAGACCACCCGGTTTGCGACAGCGATTCCGCGGTTTTCGGGAATTTCGACAGCCGCAGTAACTCAGCGACCTCTCGAAAGATGGCGCTGTTCAATTGAGGGAAGCGGGTCATTTTTTTGTCGCGAACCGGATGTCGCAGAATCGCTGTCGCGAACCGGTTGGTCTAAAGTCGCCTTAAAGGCCACTACTTGAACTGAACAAAATATATGAATATTTAGTGCTTTCGGAAATGCTATATAAAAATAACCGATAACACCGGTTTTTTTCACAACCGGAGAAAAAAAACCGGTTTTTCAATTAGATTTTGAGCTTTTTTTTCTATTGATTTAACCGATTAAAGGCCACTGTTTGTGAACTGAACAAAAAATATGAATATTTTGTGCTTTCTGATATGCTATATAAAAATAACCGATAACACCGTTTTTTTTCACAACCGGAGAAAAAACCGGTTTTTTAATTAGATTTTTAAGGGGGTTTCTCTCGTTTTAACCCATAAACGCCACTACTTGAACTGAACAAAAAATATGAATATTTTGTGCTTTCTGAAATGCTATATCAAAATAACTGATAACACCGGTTTCTTTCACAACCGGAGAAAAAACCGGTTTTTTAATTAGATTTTTCAGGGGGGGGGGGTTTCTCTCGTTTTAACCCATAAAGGCCACTACTTGAACTGAACAAAAAAAATTAATATTTTGTGCTTTCTGAAATGCTATATAAAAATAACCGATAACACCGGTTTTTTTCACAACTGGAGAAAAAAAACCGGTTTTTCAATTAGATTTTGAGCTTATTTTCTATTGATTTAACCGATTAAAGGCCACTGTTTGTGAACTGAACAAAAAATATGAATATTTTGTGCTTTCTGATATGCTATATAAAAATAACCGATAAAACCGGTTTTTTTTCACAACCAGAGAAAAAACCGTTTTTTTTAATTAGATTTTTCAGGGGGGGTTTCTCTAACACCGGTTTTTTTTCACAACCGGAGAAAAAACTGTTTTTTAATTAGATTTTTCTGGGGGGGTTCTCGTTTTAACCCATAAAGGCCACTACTTGAACTAAACAAAAAATATGCATATTTTGTGCTTTCTAAAATGATATATAAAAATAACCGATAACACCTATTTTTCTTTAATTTACCACTGGAAATTCTAAATTTAATGCACTCTGGGTAGATCATCGTTTTCATCTTATAAAGGGGGTTTTTCGTTTCATTACGTTCTTCAACTGTGAGGGCAAACATAAAGGTATATTTTCTTCACCTGATGCGTGAATATATGGTTGTTGGCTAAGTGATAGTGTCTAACGATTGTTAAACGGGATGTTTGTATGACGCGCTAGTATGTTGTATTTAGAGCGTTCTTGACTCTTGGTTCATCAAAGTTTATGTCAAGTGTTTGGACTTGTAAAATTTCATGACTTGAGAGCGAGCGCGCTTCACCGGTGATTCGTTCTACTCTCCATGCCGTGCAAACGGACGACGACGCGGCATAGTGAAGAGCGATACGACCGTACTCGGTTCGTCGTACTTTTAAGGCTCTTAATTAGTATCTAATAAGTATTGGATATACATGTGTTTTACATCTTTGGATAGGTAGTCAAAAAGGCTTCCGGAAAAAAGTTTATTACTAAGTTGTGTCATTATTGGTTTTTTGATTTATTCGAGGAAAACTGTAAAATATCCGTTATCGAATAAATTTCTTTGTACTTGTTGTATATCTTTGAAATTTTAATATGTTGTGCGCCTTTGATAGACAATTAAAACGGCGTATTACATTAAGGTTTCACTTCATAAGGAAGACCTCAAATTGCGTCCGAAGGTTGTCCGTAATATCCTTAAAAACCTAATAATATAAAATAAATCAATCAATAGTCAATGATACATTGTAGTATATTACTAGAAGTACAACATATTAAAATTTCGTTAAAATCGCGCAATAATTTATGAATTTTTTAAGAGTTTGAAAAAAAGTACTGTTTACTCGAAAAAAATACAAGTCCACAAATTGCTAATAAATCGATAATTATTATTTTTTAAAAATTTTTGAATTTTTTTATGAGTAAAGAGCACTTGTGGCAAGGTTTTTCCAGAATTACGGGCTTCGATGTTGATTCTGATGTCATCCAAGATTTTTTGAAGTCAAATGGAGTCTACTGGTCCTAAACGAGAAAGACCCGGTAATAATTCCCAATTTTGAGATCGCGGTTTGTTTACTTTTTCTTTTAGACTCATGTGCTTTATATTGTTGGAAAGCTTATCGAAAGCATTTTCATGAATTGGAAATTTTTAGGGGACCGTCTCCATATTGCGTTCATAATTCAGGGTCAAAGATTTTTCGTTTTTCTTCGAATTTTCTCCTAAAATAATGCCAGTCATTTGAGATTTTAATATGTTTTAGGATACTTTTAGAAAAAGAATTTTATGTATCGCATTAAGGATTTCGATAATTATTTATCGATTTAAAAATTATTCAAGTTTTTACATGTTTCAATACTATAAGGCCCCCTAATTGTCCCAAGACCCTGAAATTTTAATATGTTATATATAATTGACAATAGTTACAGCATATTAAAATTTCGAATCGATAGGTCTACAGGAAGTCTTCATATAAGTCCACACATGGTCTTTTTAAAAATTAAAAAAAATCCAGTTCAAAAACTTGACAACCGATGTGATCAAATTTTAGTATGTTGCAATGAGACACTTCGAACAGAGTATAACACTAATCCATGCATTGAAATTTTCCTCCCCCTTTTACACTTTGAACGGTTTTATTTGTATACGACCCCCCTAACTGTACTAAGAATTCAAAAAAGACTGTAAAATATCTTTTGAAGTTTTTATATTTGGACTGTTGATTTTCCTTAGTTATTAGTTTTCTAAAAACCTTTGTTAACGAGGAAATTTTGATTTAAAAATCCCAAGTTAAAAGACAAGGTTAAGTCACCCATGCTAGTTTGCAGCGAACCGCATTTTATTTATTTCAGTTTGGTGTTTTTGAAATCGTTCAGAAAACATTTATTTTTAAAAATGCTTTTGTCCATTATTCTAAGCTGGCACAAAGGTAAAAGTGTTGTCGCGACATCCTCAATCGTTCTGTAGAAATTTAACTTTTATGAAATTTAAAAGAACGAGCGAGAAAAATTCCAAAAATCAAATCATTATACGTGAAAACTGAAACAAAAGCAGTAACTTGAAATCATAACGTTACTGCTCTTGTTTTAAAGCTTCAATTTTCTAAATAATATTTAAAACTGAAGCTGATCTAAGAGTCTAATATAGCACTAGACCTCTTAGGTCTAGATAAGATTTTTTTTGGCTTATTTGCAAAGAAATTTTGTTAAGAACTTGTGGCGAGCTTAGTCACCAGTATAATAATTAAATAATTCAAATTGGGTATAAATAATGACAAGCATTCTCGGTTTAGTAGTACGTGGAGTGCAAGCGGATTAATCGCAATGCTCTTATTACGTAAGTTGGGCACGTAAACCACATTTCTAGAACCTAGACCAGGGGTGGCCAACCCAAATCTTGTTGAGGGCCACTTTGGAAAACCACAATACTCTCGCGGGCCGCATATAAAATTTTAGGATATTAGGTGCACAGAATGACAGTGAAGTAAATTGAATAAATTAGGTATATAAATTAGGGAGGTTTCTTAGATCCTTTGCTTAGTTTGACACAGAGTTTCTCAAACTGTGGGTCGCGACCCACTGGTGGGTCGCCAGTCAGTTTTTGGTGGGTCGCGAGAAGATTTTTAATTTTTAACAAACGGTGTTATTGACTTTTGAATTATCAAACTATTAGTTGAACTTTTGAAATTATCAAATTACCATACTATAGTAAAAAGAATAAACATTTGAGGAAAAACTACACTACTTGGAGTGGAACGGAAAAGGAAATTAATGTAAATACGTACTATGTGTGTCACTTTAATGTGCCGATAATGCAAATTTAGTCGGTTATTCAAATAAGATTTGAAAAAAATATTTAGTGTTTCTCCCCATCCACACTGGGGGGGTCAATGCAAATTTTAAGAATTTTCTTTGGAAATGATGCAACTGATGTAATTTATCCCATATTTCTAAACAACAAGTTAAAACCATGTTTTTAAGGGTCAAATTTAAAAATTTTCTCTGGGGGAGTACCCCCAGACCCCCCTTTTTACTGTAGGGATCATTGTTAGACCAGAATTAAACTATTCCATACCCTTGTAACTAAATAGTTGGTGAACACCCCCCAGTCAGAGAAGTTAAAATTATGTGGGGAGGGGGCATGAGATAATTATCTCAGTTCAGTTAATTATAAATAACTGAAGTCGGTGGGTCGCGTTAGATTTTGTTTCTCAAAAGTGGGTCGCGATGTTAAAAAGTTTGAGAACCCCTGGTTTGACAGATTCCTAAATAAAATATTCATTTAAAGTTACCTTAAGGAGCAACCCCAAGAAAACCTTCTGTAGTATATCTATAGGAACTAAACAGGTGTGCCGTTAAAAACACTTGGAATCACTCGAAACTATAAGGAGCCAGTGGCACTTATAGAAATTTATTTCGGGAGGACCCAAATTTTCTCTAAAAATTGCAGCTAGATTTTTGCATCTGGGAAAAAGTACACCTAAATCTTCCTCCCATACCCCCATGCATATTTAATTGTTTCAATGCATGAATTAAAACATATTTTTAGTTAGGATTTGCACCTGACTGAACTAATATCCTAAAAAAGTTGTGAACAATCGAGTTCCTAGTACTAAAGGGGGATCTGGGCTGGGGTCCTTCCCCAGAAATTTTTTGGAAATACGGCTCTAATTAACAGACTTTGACGTGTTTTTGTACCCTTTGTCCGAATTTGGGGGGGGCCTTAACTTACCCTAAAACTTTAACTTTTGACTAAAAAAATTCTTGCGGACCACACAATTATTTGAAAACGGGGCGCATGCAGGCCGCGGGTTGGCAAAGCCTGATCTAAGAGGTATATGGGGGTCGGGGGTTCTCCCCCGAAAAATTTTTGAATTTTAGTGTGCTAAAAAGTGTTTTGAAGCTACTTTTTGGAGAGTTTTCAGAGATGACCCGGATGACCCGGAGACAGAGAATGACCCGGAGGGCCGCATGCGGCCCGCGGGTTGGCCATGCCTGACCTAGACCCCAAGTATAATTTTGAGTCGCATGACCTTCAGATCGGTATTGCCCCGTGGCTCGCACATGCCACATTGGTGAACCGGTATATAATCCCGCACCTTCACTACCATATCCAAGATAAGGGTTTTTTAAACGTTTTCATTAGTATTTTACATAGGTCATCAGCCCTCTAAAAAAATCTGAATAAATATTTTAAGAAAAATTATTTCTAAATGAAAATCTAACTAAAATTTTTACAGCTGGTTCCACTCCAGCGGCAAATCCAGGATTTGGTTATGAGGGGGGGACGGCTATGAAATTTCAATATCAAAAACGTCTTCTAATATCATAAAGGGGGAAGTCTGGGGGTCCTCCCCATAAAAACTTTTGGAAATTTAAGTCTAAAAAGCAGATTTTCAACTCGTTTTGGTACACCTAATCCTATACCTATCCTACTCAGTTTGTACCACGAATTCGAGACGGACCACCCTGTATTTTGTCATTATAAACCACGTGATCTAAAAAGTCTTTCAAACCAAAGCAAAGATAAGGAATTATATTATTCGAGCTGTATCAAGTCAAAATATCAAAAACTAAGCATCAAAAAATAAAACCATCCTGCCGACCGATCTGCCATCTAGTGATAAAACGTAGATATAAAACCAGTTCCTGACCAAAGAAACGGAAATTTTCAGCGCGGCTCTCACACGTGAGCGAGAAATAGAAAGCTTACGCTCAGCACGTGTGAGAGCCATGCTAAGGTGGGAAGGGGTTAATCTTATAAAATCGTAAAATTAATTTCAGTTTTTATGAAATTCAACAATCGCCGAAAATAAACGGCGGAAATTCTGACTCTAAAATTTTAAATACTTGAAACGATGAGATTGTATCGGTCCGGTTTTTTTTCAAATTCAACAATCCACATTCTTCGGAAAAAATTGAGTCAAAAACTAAATTTTAATTACTTGAAATTATAGAGATGTATCGGTCAGTTTTTTTAATTCAACAACCGGCTGAAAAAAAATCCAGCTGAAGCCTGGTTAAAAAACTGAAATTTTAAAAACTTAAAAAATGTGAGTGTACCGGTCCGGTTCTTAAAAATTCAAAACCGGTGGAAAAAACCGGCTTATTTGAAAACGGTTACCTCTACTTATTTTATAAATGCCTAGACCACCTATTAAGATGTAAATTATATCCCTCTACGATAATATTAACCCGTGCAAAATGTCAATTGATGGTCAAACAAGCTAAATTACCGGCACGCGCCCGCTATTACTCACCACATTTTTTTCTTTTTCCTACTTTTTGCAGGATTTTTAATATTCTTGGCAATGGAAATGTAATATTAATCGGTTTGAATTGTCGTCTACAGCTAAAGTTTAACTTGACGAATGTTAAAAAACAGCACAGCAAAAATTTATCAATTACATGGGAACTTATAGATCTGGTAATCCAGGTGACTAGAAACGCCAACTAAGAGAAAATTGTGTACCTTCACTTCGCAAACTTTTTTTAAAAGCGGTAGACAACATTTCAGACCGCTTATAGGACATTTCAACGGAAAAAAATTTATATAAAACCTGGAAAAAGTAGGAAAAAAGTGGTGAGTATCAGCGGGCGCGTGCCGGTAATTAAGCTTGTTTGACCATCTTCAAATGAGATTCGGTACGGGTTAATATTATTGTTAAGGGATGAAATTTCATATCTGAATAGGTCAAGGCATTTATATAAAAAGTAGAGGGTAACCGTTTTTAATTTTGCAAAAAAAAATTCTGTTATAAAAGGGACACCCTATGAGAGTGTATCGGTCCGGTTTTCTTCAAAAGTCAACAACCGGCTGAAAGTCTAGCTCAAAAGCTAAAATTTTATACCTTAAAAAGATGAGGGTGTACTGGCCGGTTTTTTTTTAATTTAACAACCGGTGTAAAAAACGGCTACAATTCTGTCTCAAAATTTAAAGCTTAAATTGCCTGAAAAGATGAGAGTGTATCGGTCCGGTTTTCTTTAAAATTCAACAACCGGCTGAAAGTCAAGCTAAAGAACTTAAATTATAGTAATACCTTAAACTTTAAAAAAAGGGTGTACTGGTCTGTTTTTCTTTAAAATTCAACAACCAGCTGAAAAAAAAACCGGCTGAAAGTCAAGCTAAAAAACATAAATTTTAATACCTTAAAAAGGTGAGGGTGTACTGGTCCGGTTTTTTAAAAATCAACAACCGGTGTAAAAAACCGGCTAAAATTTTGATTCAAAATCTAAAACTTAAATTGCTTGAGTTGATGAGAGTGTATCGGTCCGTTTTTTTTATTTAACAACCGGTGAAAAAAATCGGCTATTATTCTGACTCAGCTCTAAAAACTAAAATTTTAATTACTTGAAACGATAAGATTGTATCGGCCTGGTTTATTTACATTCAACAAACGCCGGAAAAAAATGACTGAAATTCAGACTCAAAAACAATTTAACTTGTAAAACTGTATTAAAATGTTCTCCCGGTTGATGAAGAATTCAAAGTTTTCCCCATTGCAGGTTTTTAAAGCAATTTAAAGTGTGAAACCGAATAAAAACCGATGGCTTATGACCAAATCTTTGAAAATCTATGTTTTTTTCTATGTATGATTATTAGTAATCATCCAAACAACAACAGATCGGTTTTTATTTTGACAAACCGTTATTGTAATGCATTTCAAGTGTAAGAAAAACCGGTTTTTCGGTTTTTTAAATAACCGGTTATTTTGGTCGGTTTAAACCGAGCGGTTTAACCGAGAGGAAAAATAAACCGGTTAACCGAAAACCGGTTATTTTGAAAATTTTGACATCCCTAGTATACTTGTCCAGCCATGTCGATCGCGAGGAATCAAGTGGGAGGATTGTCCGTCGTACTTATCGCGTGAAAATGTTACATGTAATCAATCCTAACGATCGTTCTCAATCTTTAATCTGTTTAGCTAACGATCCCTTATTCCTACAACAGGTTTGTAGAAATAAGGGATTCTCGAAATACAATCTTGCAGTCTAATTGAACCCTTCTGCAATCTAAGAAATTGCCGTCTAAGAACTTTTTAATGAATGATTAATCACTGTCTTCCTAACGATACAAACTAAATGAATACAAAATGTAAATTAAAAAAAATTAAACATGCTGGATTCAGTATTAAGAAAAAATGTGCATTGGGAAGGTGTGAGATTTATCTAAATTTCAATTTAAACAATCAAATCGGTCAAATTGTTTTAAAACTCGCCCTCCTGACAGGAATGAAGATTTAAATCAAGTATTCAATAATTTTTATTCGATTTTAGAATGGATTTTATCACAGATTTCAATATCCCCAAGGCGTTTGGGAAAGAGGGATTTGGGCTATTGTTCTTCCCTATTTTCGAAATATTATTGACACCATCTGTTTTTTATTAATTTTTGAAATCGTTCAGTTGGTTTTGGGACACCCTGTAAGTTTGATTGTGAACGGGGGGGTTACTCAACAGTCTTCCGATTATTCTTTGAAAAATCCTTTCTCCCTCGTTCTCTACTCTTTTATCAGTGTAAACGAGTAAGGCCTTGTGAACGGGACATTAAAAAAGCTTTAAACATGCGGGTAAAATCTTTCAATCAAGTGAAACAGTAAATGTTTTGATAATATTTGGTAAAAAATATCATCTGATAAATAATTTAATTCCAAAAAGAAAAAAATTAAATTTAAATTTTGTAGTATGGGCATGTGATACTTATTCTTGTATACCTATTAGGGTGGTCCTTATTTTTAAAGTTTGAAAATCTTTATGCGACGCCCCCCCCAAATTGTTCCATCATACAAATAAATGATTTTTGCTAAATTTTAGCTCAATCAAAAAATTTTAACCCGTGCCGCAAAAGCCTTAAAGTTTCAAAAAAATACTGATTTTTTCACAAAACATAAAAAAACAAAGATTAAACACTCCCATCTTCTCCTTTTTTATAATGAGAATCTAATATAGTTAGAGAAGTTAAAGTAACAAATTTTGTTTCCATTTACCCCACCTAGCCCTATAGTTATTATAATGCTCCCTATTCCATTCTTCTATCACCCCTCTTTCGGTAGTAAACATTTTTTAAAGTAAAAATAACTCTTATAAAGTTGTTTTTCCTGCATTTCAAAACAGCTAACAGCTAGCTGAAATTAGTACCATTTTATTTGAAATTTAAAAATCTTTGTTTTGATGTGCAACATAACTGCATTTCTTAGGTTTTTTTTTGAAAATTAAAAAAAATATGAAAAAAAAATTAAATAAAAAAAATTCTGAAAAAAATTTTTTATTAAGTAAATTTAAAGTTTTTCAACTCCCAAAATAAACATTTCTGCCAAATTTCAAGTTGAAAATAAAATTTTATCATGCAGAAAAAAATAAAATTTTCGAAATTTTGGCAAGGATCCTAAAACATTCCATGTAATTTAACAAAAACAGTGATTCACTCAAAAACTCCCTTGAGGGTGTTCGTACAAAAACATACATTAAATAAAATCACAAATAAGTTAAAATTATATATGTTACGGGCAGAACCCGTAGATACAACGATCCTTTGGTACACACAACAGTCCCCCCTACGATAAACAAAAGCATACATAAAATAAAATCACAAATAAGTTAAAATTATATATGTTACGGGCAAAGTAATTAATTGGGCATTATTAATAATGCCCATTGTGGAGGCGGGCAAAGTGATAAATTTCATTGATAAATGCCATTGAATTTATCACATTGCCTGTAACATACATACTATTTACAGTTAAAACACATTAAATATAAAATCTCAAAAACATAAACACCTAAAAATAAAAAACTTTAAATAACTGACAACTTACCACCACATTTTTGTGTAGAGTTTGAAACACAAATCTTGGAAGTATCCGAAATGGAAATTATATTTGAACCCGTATCTTATGAATAGTGTTTCACATAAAGAGCGTTCGTCTTTATCTTCTTCATCATTAAACCTCAGCAAGTCAGTTAGGCAATTGCCGTTTTTGATATCAAATGCATGGAACCGTTGCTTCACGAAACAGTCGAGGATTAACTTGACATCACTCATAGTTAAGAAAGGAAAGAACCAATCAATATTGCAATTCTCAATCAATAAGGCATCTGCAAAATTGGTAAAGAACTTGACGCAATATTCTGGAGTGATTTTTTTAAGCCTGACTAGAGTTTGAAATAACAATTCAAAAGTACGATTAAGGAACGAAAGATCCCCCCAATATTCCCCTTTTTTTACTCTAAAGAAATGTTTGATAATGTAAAAGTACATTTCAGTAAAGGCAGAGAGAGGGATTTCTTCTAGTCCTTCATATTCAATGGCGTTTCTTAACATTATTTCAAAGGTATTCAGTACGAAAAACTTCCCCTTCCCACCCGTCTTTCCGTAGGTTAGGGTTTTCATGATCGACACGAAATTTAAGCGTTGAAGGCACTTTTTCAGCTCGGGAAAACGAACACTGACAATAAATTTTAAGTCCTCCATTGCATAAAAATAATCGTCCTCCATTGTCCTCCAAAGAGTATACACAAATTATCTCTATCCAAAAAGAGAGCAGTAATAGCGTTTCGTTCGGTATGCGAAAGTCACAACTTTTATAAAACCGCGCGGAATGGCTCGGACCGTAACCTACGAGAGGGTTACCTATCACTCTCGATAGCACCATTTCACCACCTTGCGTACATTCTATTCACCACAACGCGTCCATCATTTTAGACTCGCACATGCGATTCACCCGACAACTCGCACCCTTGATTGATAACTCTCTTGATTGATTACTCTTGATTGATGCGTAGCGTAGCGACGGGGGGGGTCCGCGGATCCGGACCCCCCATGGGCCGGCCCGACCCAAAATATTTTAACCCTTTTTTAGGAGCCAAATATTCCAGTGGCTACTCAAAAGAGGACGTCTATGTCTCTAATATAGTGCTAAAAAACACTTTTTTGCATCTTTTTGCACTTTTTGCATCTGCATAAAATTTTCCGGGGAAATCCTACGTATTAATTGAAGGGTTGGCATAGGAAAATTGCGATACACAAAAACAGGCTCAAAAGTTGTAAATGTGTATCTTAAGCTAAAAACAGAGATTTCCATCCGAAATAAAAATACATAGAATTTTAGGGAGGGCTAATACATAGCCTTCGGGTCCAGCATTTAGCCTATTGCATCTAAATCAAGTTCAGAGCATGGGCGGGGCGGGTCCTGGAACATTGAGAAAATTCGAAACAAATAATAAGAGATAATTTTCGTTTTCCATCCGGTGTTTTGCGACCCACAGTGTGAAAGTTTTTTTTTCTTTACTAGAGTAAAAAAATTAAGCTCAAGGATGCGTCCTAATTTAGTTTTTGGAAACATATTGTACAATTTATGAATTACATAATGTTTAACCACTTTTAAAGTTGCGTAAACTAAAAGTTTTTTTTTAAATAGTTACAAAAATCGAAAAGAATCAATCATTGGAAAATGATAAAACGTAAAATAAAGTATAGGAGTTAATGAAATTCTAGGGTATAGTATTGTTACCCAAAGATAAGCAAAATAAACTTAATTTGCTACGGATGGCGATGAAAAATGCTCTAACTTAATAAAGTACATCTCGTTTCTTAAAGCGTATCGCAGAATAGTTTCCCTATTCTAAAAGCAATTCATATTGTGTTTTAACTAACAAACATTTACGATCGGTGTTCAATGTAATGCTATCTCTTTTACATTTATCACCTATCCTGCAATAAGATAGAAGACTTAAGTTACCACACGCCATTAGGAAGACAGACAGACAATATTATTTAAATATTTATATAAATATTAACTATTTTTTGAGTGGTGACTAGGGTGGTCCACATTCCTATGGGAAAAAACAAACTTCGTCCTAGACACAACGTCGCCCCCTCTTTTTTTTACATCTACCTATAGTATTATTCTGGCAAAGTTTCAACTTCCTACTTCAGTTTTAGGAGGGTGCTCAATGGCCCAGAAAAACTGCATTTTTTTAATTTTTTCGAAATTTTGGCTAAATTGGTTAAAAAACAAGTAAAAGATCAATTATTTTGACACCTACTTAATTTACACACTTAATATATGATAATAAATTGAAAATAAAATAGTTAAAAGCATCATTTTGTTAAGTATGAGTGTTTAGAAACAATATTGACGAGTTTGTGTTTTTTGTTGACTAGGAAGCAACAATAGCAGGGCTGTTGAAGGGAATAACTGTTCAAAATGTGCAAAAGGCGCCAAAATTGGTGGAAATATAGTTTAAAACATGCTGAATCCAAAATCTACCAGAAGCACTCTGGCGGCAGTGCCGTTTGGGACTTCCGGTCAAAAACAAAATGGCCGCCCGTGGGCCTATTTTCGGTTCTTTTAATAATAGAAAGACATTTTGGGGGGTCAAATATTATGCTTTATGGGTCAAAAACATGATTCGGGTTACAAAAATATGCAATTTGTTTTAAAAAGTAACAAAAATTCAATAAAAGCTCAAAATAGTAATATATTCATATGACGAGCAGTTGCTTCAAAAAAAAATTTTTTTAAGTTATTTTCTTCGACGGTTTTATATGTTTTTTGAGGTGCTTTTTCCGAATATCTAGTTAACTTTCACGTGGAAGGTCGGCTTCATATCAAAAAACGCAAAAATATGTGAAAAAAATTGCAAAATTTTCACTTTATCTTCGGATTTTTTCGTATATTTAAAAAAATATTAGTTTCTCGAAAATTACTTGCATTACAAAGTTAAAGTAAACAAAATTTCCTACCATATGCACTCTAAAACTTTTATTTTTCAAAGAATAGTTTGGCTGTTATAACACACTGAAGAACAGGATTTTAACACAAATGATTTTAGCGCATTTTTGCGGACCTAGAGAAAAATTTTGATAAGTATAAAAATTAAACTAAATACAATATAATAAGACATATTGACGCTTAGAAACATCTTGAGTTACGAAAAAAAATTGTTTTTTAAGCACTTGATGTCTAAAAGCAAATCCATAAAATTTTTAAAGTGTCAAAAAGAAGGGTCATTGAGCACCCCCTTAAAATAGGAGTAGAAAGCTAAAATTAAAGGAGGATGATACTATTGGTAAATGTAAAAAAATTAGGGGGCGACGTTTGGGCTAGCTTGAAAAAAGTTTTTTTGGACCACCCTAGTGGTGACTTTTATAATGATTGTGAGAAATTGACGAAAAGTTTTTATCTTATTATTGGAATTTAATATTAAATTGATATTTATAACTCATTTTTTGAAATATGAATAAACAAAACGAAACGTGGATTTCATGTGATTTCTGTAAATAATTTAAAATGACTAATTTATACTAAACTAAGTAAAATGCAAAAATGTTGTAAATACAATGAAACTGAAATGACAAATAAAATTAAAATCTCAAACAAAACGTCAATAATAGATAAAAGATATTCTTATACGGCAATTACAGACTCATACATTCCAGATAATATTATTATGTCAGTACTAATGGAGAAAACAAAGAAAGATCTGAGGAAATAAATAAGCTTAATGAAGCATTGCTCCAAAATATGAAAGAACATGGCAATCCACCAATTATATCTTATGAAAATCTAAAGAAGAATGTACTACTTGACAAATTTAAACAGTAATATACCGGGCCATGAGAGCAAGACCAACCACAAAAAACAGTGTTTATATTTACAAATATTTTATATTGAAGAACACAAGGAATGGAAATCAAAATAATCTTCAAGTAGTTCACTGGAACGCAAGAAGTATTAGGAATAAAAAGTTCTAGTTGACAGACCCCTTTTTTACGATTCAGATATAATTGCAATACAAGAAACTTTTCTAAGCATAAAAGACAACTTAAAGATCCGAAATAAAAACATTTACAGAAAAGACAGGACAAAAACAAAGGAAAAGGCAGTCATTAAAGATTTACCATACAAGGAAATAGACTTAAGTTCCTTACAGACATCTGAAAATAAATTTCAAGGGATCCCCATATCCTACAAAGGGGAAGAAATACAAATATATAACTGCAATTCACCAAAAAGAATATACAGCGAAGAAATACTAAATGAGCTGAAAGAAATAATAAAACCTCCGTACATCCTTATAGGAGACTTTAATATCTTATGAAAATCTACTTTGACTGACTATGAAATGACTTTAATATCTTATTATCTTATGAAAATCTAAAGAAGAATGTACTACTTGACAAATTTAAACAGTAATATACCGGGCCATGAGAGCAAGACCAACCACAAAAAACAGTGTTTATATTTACAAATATTTTATATTGAAGAACACAAGGAATGGAAATCAAAATAATCTTCAAGTAGTTCACTGGAACGCAAGAAGTATTAGGAATAAAAAGTTCTAGTTGACAGACCCCTTTTTTACGATTCAGATATAATTGCAATACAAGAAACTTTTCTAAGCATAAAAGACAACTTAAAGATCCGAAATAAAAACATTTACAGAAAAGACAGGACAAAAACAAAGGAAAAGGCAGTCATTAAAGATTTACCATACAAGGAAATAGACTTAAGCTCCTTACAGACATCTGAAAATAAATTTCAAGGGATCCCCATATCCTACAAAGGGGAAGAAATACAAATATATAACTGCAATTCACCAAAAAGAATATACAGCGAAGAAATACTAAATGAGCTGAAAGAAATAATAAAACCTCCGTACATCCTTATAGGAGACTTTAATATAAAACACCAGGCACTAGGAGCAAGAAAATTAACCAAAGATGCAAAGTAATCTCTAAATTGGTTTTGTGAAATCAGTGGAGTTGTAGTTCATACTTAAATATAGAACACATATATAGAGCACAGCAATCGTCATCTTTACTTGACTTATCAATTTTCTCCCCGGAGCTCACTCATGCAATTCAGTTTTGGGTCCATTAGGATCAGTTTGACAGTAATCATCATTCACTCAAGATCACAATCAAAACAGATCACACAAGATGCATCAACAAAATAAAAGTCTTATTATTTTCTTGATGTAGAACTTCCACTTTATATTTAGTATTAAAAGTTGTATAGGGTAAAAACATTTATATATCCTCAGAAGTTTTTAAAAATATAGTAGTACCCCTACAATACGTAAATAACCTTCCTCCCTCTTTCGCTGGAAAAGTTTCAAATTAAAGACTCTTTCCCAAAAAAAATTTTCATGGATAAAAAGAGCCAGAGTACTTTGCGGACCGCCAATTGACTTTTGATTTCAAAAGCGGCCCTCAGGTCACTTAAAAAAAGTTACTTAGAAACCCTGATTTAGAAAGTTGGTAACATTATCTGCCATCGTTCTAACACTTGGCGAACTAGTAAAAGAATAAAAATGTTCCTATAACTAGACAGCAACGTTAGTTGAATCTAATACGTCACTAAGAAAGTAGTTCCCATCGAGGTGTCTGAATTTCGAGTGAAACGAAGAACGTCAATTTTAAAATACGATTATTTCGTTAAACCTGTGTATATATAGTGTCTTTTTATCGCGGTTTGCGGACCGAAACTCCTCCTAGCAACCCAACCGGCTTTGTGTTTACCCACTTTCTCTTTCCACGTAGGAAGGGTTCACTGGGTTCAAGAAACGTTGCTGTCGAGTGTAGTTTACATGTATTCAATTTGTTTTTAATGTAAGTACGATAATGTAATGGTAGTAAAGAATTAAGAACATCGTTAAGACAAGTAATGAATTCATATCCACGTCATCAGATTCAGAGTTAAGGGGTATAAAAATTATGTTCGTATGTCTACTCAACTGTATGAGCTTCATACAAAATGGCATAAAAATTCCTTGGGTAACTTTTTCTTTAAAAAATTTACTGGGTGTTTCAAGCAATAAAAATATTTTGGAGGCATTGATAAAAAAAATGACTCGCAGTCGGTAGGATTCGAACCTACGCGGGAAGATCCCAATGGATTTCTAGTCCATCGCCTTAACCACTCGGCCACGACTGCTTACATAGGATGAAAGTTAATTTACATACATTGCTTACATATGCAACAGGTGAATAAGTAGAATAGCATCGAGAAGGTAGTTTACGTCCTTTTGAGCTTGGGTGATTCCGGAATCGATTCCAGATGTTTCGATTCTTGGATTGAATTCGATTCCTGATGTTCGATTTCAAACTGGAATCGATTCTTTAGGACCAGTATAAAAAAAAGTAGAATCACAAAAAAAATTACCTAATCGAAACTTTCATTGTTTGCGCCTTTCCTTTCGATTTCTTGGAATCTATTAGATAAGTGGAAATAAGTTAAAATTTGTTCAGTTCCTTGAAAATAATAAAATCACTTAATTGTTTCTATTTCCATACTTCTTTTAAGTCATATTTGGCCATCATTCAACTGTTTTTCTAATTCCTTGGAACTTTTCAATTACTACTTATCTATTTCAATTACAAATAAATTGATGAAATCAGTAATTACATTGAATTTAATCAATTGATCAATAACATTTAATTAATTATTAAAATACTAATTAATCACTTAACACAATTGTCAATAATTATCTGTATTATTCCCCCTCATCCGGGGACTGACGCAGGTGGCGAAGAAAAGGCCTCAGGACCCATCCCTTACCTGGCGACCTACCTGTTAGTACGCGGTGAGGAACACAACGTCTAAGGAGAAGGTGAGATTGATGTGCATGATAATGCTCACCAGTTGAATAGTGATTATTTTTGTAATAATCTCAGGTTTTTACTTCCAATAATTGAAATTCCAGATGAATTTTATTTCGAACAAAATGTAAAACATTTTGAATATTTTGAACATAGATACAACGTAGTGAAAATACATCTGGCGGGAAAAAATCCAAACCCCAAGAACGAAATGATATACAAAGTGAATTTTATTTCTATGATTACACATAGTATTAATGAAAATTGAATAAAAAAATATAAGCTTTCCAGGATGTTAGGGGGCCGAGAAAATAAGGAAGGAGTGTTGTCTCCATAGGGTGTTCATTACCGCCGTCACACGTCATGGTATTGACTGAAAGGGGCTCTAAAAGGATTTTGAGGGGTCGGAAGACCATGTTGCCTCCCCAGGTAGTCCAAGTTCATATGGTGCACCAGCGGATGTTGCATACCGGTCTAGGTGATTTCTCCTCTTTCCCCGGACAGGTTTTGCAGGCGTTGGTTGTTAAAACGGATAAGTCAGGGTAAAAATGCAATACAAGGGGATAAGAAGAAAGCTTGGACATTGCGCTCATCATGTGTTTGTGCATTTTTCTCTTGAGACTTGTCCGCAGGCGTGGGCTGAAGGTAAGGATATACAGTTAGTTCCAATCGTGGTGTATAAGTTTCGAGTGAAACAAAGAACGTCAATTTTAAAATATGATTATTTCGTTAAACTCATGAAAAAATGGTGTATTTTTATCACAATTCGCGTATCGAAATTCCTCCTATCAACCTAACAGGCTTTGTGTTTACTCACTTCCTCCTTCCGCGTAGTGACGTACTGGGTTCAGGAAACGTTGCTGGGAAGTATAGACGCATTTGGCCAAACTGAATTTTGATAGAGCCCAAAAAGAAGAAAATATTTTTTTCTTCTGCCGTAAAAGAGAATGAATAACAGCCGGTTTTCCCAACCAGAACACTAAAAAAAATTAATAGGGGCTTTATCAAAGTACAGTATGGCTGAACGCATAAAGACTGCAATGTTTCTTGACCTTATAACGTCACTACGTGGAAGGAAAAACTGAGTAAACCAAAGGCCTGTTGCGGTTGCTAGGAGGAGTTTCGGTACGCAAATCGGGATAAAAAATGACTATAATTCATGGGTTGAACAAACTGATCACATTTCTAAATTGAAGTTTACTTTAAATTGAGACACCACGCCATTAACTGTTTTCTTTGCTCTCGGCCAGAGTCAAATAACGTCTATAGATCCACGACTCAGAATCACATAGGAATTGGGGGGTCGGAAATAACGACCTAGGGCAGGGGTCGGCAACCTTTTGAAACGAAAGATCCAAAAGTTACAACTTACAAAATTTCCCAGTTTATAAAGAGCCACTATTTTTTTTTTCAATTTTATATAGTATTGCTTACATATACTTGATTTTATATTGGGAGGGTGATTTAAGTTAGGGAGGTTTACACCCTACATTTTTTCTGAGGTAACTCCTATCGGGTACTTTTTTACACTAAGTTTTAGACGACTTACTTTAGTGAACTTTATTTTAAAATGTTTCGAAGAAAAATTGGAGGGTCTGGGGGTCCTCCCCCAGAAAATTTTTTTGAAACTTCCCCTTCAAAATAGCGTTTTAGCTCAGTTTTATGCCGTTTGGGATCTTATAAGAGCACCGCTAATTATTTTGGGACATAATTTTCAAGGAAAACTAGTATAATAATGAACAGTAAAATTTCGAGCGGGGTGGGGAGGACCAACTTCAGAAAAATTTTGGAAATTTGTCCCTAAAAAAGTAGTGTTTTAATTCATTTTTAGAACTTCTACTATAGAATATAATGATCACTCATCATTCCTCATAAGTCACAGAATTTTCAAGCTAATAAACATCACATATCATATTCAAAATTTTGAAGGGTGTTTGGGGATTCTTCCCCAGAAATTTTTTGGAGTTTTTACCTTTAAAAGTAGTGTTTTGACTCATCTGGAGAACTTTAGACTACACCGATTCTTGTGAGTCACATCGATTTGATTAGGTACTTAAAAATAAATTTTCAAAATTTTTAAGGGTTTTTTAATAAACTATATGGAACTGGAGAGCCGCAACTTTATATCAAAAGAGCCGCATGCGGCTCGCGAGCCGCATGTTGCCGACCCCTGACCTAGGGCATGGGAGGTTGTTTAATCGTCGGAGGATATAGACGCGTAACAATTTAAGATTGGATTGAAACCATCTTATTACATTAAAATAAACTAAAGGGATGAGGGTTTAAAATATTACTACGTTTTTAATCCGGTGTGGTATTAATTAAACAGCCTTAATGACTCAATGTCATGATAAATTTTAATTTTATTTGTCTTAATCTATTTATTTCTCATTCTTGTGGAATGAACTAAGCAAAAATATAATTTAATTAATCATTAAGGATTTTTCAGCTGTTATTTCCAATAAGTGTGAAAAAGGGATTAAGTCCATCAATTTTTTCCAACCCTACAATAATTTTGATTATATTTTTGGTGGTAAAACCATTACTTATCCAGTTATTATCAATTTTCTCAAAAAAGTTTTTTGGAATTGTTCCCTATTTCAAACTGACGATTCAAATCTTGTATTTTTTAATATACTACCAAAAACAGTTTAACATAATTGTTTTTCCCAGGCGGAAAGTGAAGCTGAGAACAATACTTCTCCTCTCAAGCCAGATAACACTGAAGAGGAAAACTCTCGACCAACGTAAGATTCTGATCTTTTTTTAATCACTTTGCAGGTTAAGTTAATTTATATAACCTGATAGCTGGACACATATTTTCACTATGATAAGGTGCATGAAATTTTTCACTTGGGAAAAGTTAGATTGATACTGGCAAACCGAATGGCAAAATAAAAAACATCCAGAAGGCAAATTGGAAGCTTTTTGTGTGGGAGGAGGGAGAAACGGGAAAAATTATTACAGATAGAACGCTAAGTGAAGGATAAAGGGCTACCAGAAGGCACCAAAGTTGAAAAAGTGGAAAATTATTGCTAAACAAAAGCAATGATAATATTTACTACAACTTCTAATTGCGGCTAGTTAGTTAAATAGCGTTCTGTTATTTTATTGATTTTAATAGACTTGCATTGTTACATGACTATGAGAGGTGTCAACCCGCTGTACCGGAAGTAAAACTCAACCCGGAAACTCCGATTACCTACTTGTTGACACAGCTCATTTATAATCTTAAATCAATGAAAATAATATTTCGAATTAGTAATTTGAATTTTCTGATAACTTTTATTATTTAATTAATCTTCTTCTTCTTCTCGTGTCCATGGATACGTGCACGGTAAAACTAGACACCACCGAAGGTGGCAACAATTGCGGTAGCCAATTTCGGTGCGTCCTTCGTATAGAGGGTCTCCTGTAGTGGGTCCATTAGTGGGACTAGGCCAAGATCTAGTACTCTAGGGATGAGAGCTGGGCACTCGAAAATATGTCTCGGTGTGAGCGGCTGAGTCCTCGGGCAGTTTTTGCACTGTATATACTATATTTATCAGGTTGGATTTTCATGCCCTGGTGGTGCTGAGTTCTCAATCTTGCTATTGTAGATGTTATTATTCTTGGAGAGTCAAAGTCCGTTATTAGTGGCTTCTTATATGAGTGGGGTAATAGTCTGAAACTGGCCACAGCGTTTGGATCAGCAAGATTTAATTAATATAAGTTTTATGCGTTTTTGTCGAAAATTTCTTTGTAAATTTAAGATGTTTTGAAATAAAATTTATCAGTGAGGCAAGATGGCACCTTAAGATGGAGAAATAAACCCTACAGTTTATGCATTTCAACAATTCAATCGGAGTTTCCGGGATGTAAGTTACTTCCGGTTGACCCCTCTAATACTTATGCCAATTTACAATCATTTCCAAATCATTTAATTTTTACAAAAGTTAGCACGTTTTACCCTCTGTTACGCTAAAAACTTCCAGTCTTCTGGTTGTTTTTGTTGTTCCTTTTGGTGTGCCCGCATCAATCTAATTTGTTTACCAGGTGAAAAATATTTTGTGCACCTTACAATGCTTAAAATATGCATCCAGCTCTTATTAGTCATTGAAATATGGTTGCTTAATTTATCGATAGTGAAACATCGAGTAGTTTGGCAGTGGTTGAAGAGGATGAGGAAGACGATGATTTTGCTCTTGAGTTCGAAGACCACACTAAGATGAAGGTGAGAACTCTTTTATGGTGTTTTTTAGATTAATACACAAATTGTAAAGATTTAGCTTAAAGCAATACCTACTAATGTAGTTATATAAGGGTTCAAGCTAAAGTGGATATAAAGACGCAAAAGGTCTTTGTCTAGTATAGTCTGACATTTTTGATAGTCACAACAATGTTTATGGACCATTAACCTAACATTGAATAAATTGTGATCCAAAAATTTACTATAAATATATTTATAATTTCATTTATTTAGATAATTCTTTGTAAGTCGTGGGTATTCCATTATCCGTGTTCTAATTTTAGCATGAACTTATGCTGTTAACCACAGCAATTACGAATTAGAGATGTTTAAAGAACCTATTTTAACATATTTGAGAAAAAATTATATATAATTAAATATTTTAAACAATTTAGCGGTGACTATTTTTCCCACTCGCTGAACAGTCAATAAAAATTACCCAATGAGGTATTCTCACGTTTTGAGATTAAATTTTATTAAAATAGTAGATGAAAAACCATGAAGAATGACGTTTACATCATGTATTTCCGTAGCCTAGTTTCTGAGATATAAATTTTTGAAATTTCGTTTTTTGTTTGGTCCCGAAAACACTTTCGAATCACAAATCATGCGCTGTGAGGTCACATCCAATAGAAGCCCGTTTTCAGATCACGTGACATTTCTGACGTTTTGGCAAAAATAAAATTTAATTTTAAATTATTTAAAACAAATTTTTGAACTTAAAAATCAGAAATTTAGGAGTTTTAAACCATAATGTATCAAAAAGGTATAAAATCAAGCAAATACCTCACTCATGCAAATACCTCATTTACTCAACTGCTTTCAAAAGGTTCACTACTGTTGAACCAACGATAGTAAAAGGGTCACGGGATATTTTGATTCATTATTTTTCATTTTATTTAAAATATACTGATTTTTTATGTATACAGGGTGTATCTGAAATGGTGCAACAGACTTTCAGGGACGATAGTACTTATCAAGACGAACAAGGATTGGTATGGAAAGGGGGGTCGCAAATGAGTTTTAAGGGGAGAAACCCCGGGGTGAAAATCAGCCAAAAAACTTGCATATTTGTGCAGGAAGAGTGGTGGTTCGATTCCGGTAGTTATTTTCTAAAACAACTTCAAATATTACCAAGCTAGTTTTCCCACCCGTAACACTTTTGGATTCGACAGGAAAAAAAACTTCGCCGATCCTTGATCGCCAAATACTTTTTTGTGATTCTAACGGAAACTCAAATTTCTATGTAGTAGTACTATTAACCCTACAGTGCATACTGTTGCCATTTGGCAACACGACATTTTTCCCCATTTCCTACTCGAACTTTCATTTCCAAACGGCTACACTAGGGTGTCTCAAAAAAAACTTTTTTTCGAAAAACCTCGCTCCCCAGGGCTTTTCCCATTCCTTTTGGTCCCAAAAGATTGTGTGTGAAGTTTCAGCTCCCTAAGTTAACTCTAGGGTTTGCCTGTAGAGCCCCGAAGTTTGAAAAAAGTGGAAAAAATGACCAATTTTCAGAATTTTTAAAAATTATATTTTAAGATTGATACTGCGATAAAACCAGTTCAAATGTGTCATTTTGGACTTATTTTGGTGGAATATATTTATTTACGTGCATTAACTGTACCCTATAGCTCCTATAATTTAAGATTAAAACGTACTACTTAGGGACGTTGTACTCGCCAAAGCTTATAATGCACTACCAATAGACGAAATGAATTAAATCCGAATTTCTTCAAAGGAACCCCCTCAATTGATGCCGTTTGGAGCTAAAATGATATTATAAATTATAAAAACCAGTGAAATAACAGTTTTTGGCCCTTCCACTGAGCTTTTAATGTAAAAAGTGTTTTTCTTCAAAATTTCTCGTTTTCAGCTGATAAAACCCAAAATTTATACCAAAAAAAGGGTCATTTTTAATAAGTAGAATTAAATTTTAGAGCGCACAGATCGGAAATGGCATGGATATTTCCTATACCAGACGTGAAAATCTATTTTCCTTTTTAAGTTTGGGAAATTACTTCCTTTTAAAGTAGTAGGGTAAAGTTTTAATTAAAAACCTCTTTCCTTAACATTTCAACCAAGATTCACAAGTATTAAACTATTTTCCTAACTTTGAAAGAAGAAAATATATTTTCATGTCAGGTATTGGAAATATCCATGTCATTTCCGATCTGTGCTGTTTAAAACTTAATTCTACTTGAAAAAATGAAACTCCTATAAAGGTTCCAATGTTTGGTATCTAAAAAAGTTCAGCAAACCCCTTTTTTAGCATAAGTTTTGGGTTTCATCAGCTGGAAAAGAGATATTTTGAAGAAAAGCCCTTTTTACATTAAAAGCTCAGTGGAAGGACTCAAAACTGTTATTTCACTGGTTTTTATAATTTATAATATCATTTTAGCTCCAAATGGAATCATTTGAGGGAGTTCCTTCGAAGAAATTCGGATTTAATTCATTTCGTCCACCGGTAGTGCATTATAAGCTTTGGCCTATGCAACGTCCCGAAGTAGTACGTTTTAATCTTAAATTATAGGGGCTATAGGGTACAGTTAATACACATGAATAAATATATTCCATCTAAATAAGTTCTAAATGACACATTTGAACCAGTTTTATTTGCATTATCAATCTTAAACATAATTTTTAAAAATTCTGAAAATTTGTCATTTTTTCCACTTTTTTCAAACTTTGGGGATCTACAGGCAAACCCTAGAGTTAACTTAGGGGGCTGAAACTTTACACACTATCTTTTGGGACCAAAAGGAATGGGAAAAGCCCTAGGGAGCAAGGTTTTTCGTAAAAAGGTTTTTTTTGAGACACCCTAGGCTACACCATGCAATAAGTACAGCTCCCGTAAAAAAAACGTTACAGTGGGGTTTGCGGGCGAACCACTTGGGTTAGGAAGGCAAAAGAGGTGTAATTTTTCATTGTTTAGAGCATAGGTGTCTAAACTATGACCGTTTGAGGGCCACATTACAATGAAAAAATTTGCTGGGCCGCACACAGTATTTTTTCAACAAATTGAAATAAAAATTTACTCTATATAGTTTTATTAAAATAAATTAACTTCTTTTTATTATAATTTTTAATTAGATATGTATAGTTATAGTTACATATATAATTTAAATTTGTAAAAGTTTCGTTTCATTTAGTTTGGATTCCATAAAGATAGAAATTCATTCAAATTAATGAGAGGGATAAATTTGCTTAACAAGCAAATTTAAATAGGGTTCAATAGACTTGGTTGCAATTCTTAATGCATTTTAAAGATGTCTGTTCACAAATATAGGTACTATACTGCCAAAAGCTGAAGACTTTAATGAAGCATTTTGGTGAAAATTAGGATATTTATTGCAGGGTAGGTAATATTTATAAAACTCCAGTAAAGAAACATTCACACATTTTTCTTTCAGTTGAATGTCGCTTTGTAGTTCAATGCATTCTATTTGAAGGTAATTTATTTTCTAAAGAAAATGAGGTAAAAATATGTTGAAAGGATTTTCCTTTTTTCGAAAATCTTGAAATCTGCTTTCAAACTCTTGAATCAAATCACAAATTAATGCAGCATATATTTTGTGCAATTCACAGGCTTATGTGCAACCAAAGTACTAATCTGTGTCAAATGTTTTACTTTTATTTGATTGTGCCAAAATGTCAACTCTGGAATATCATTAATAAATTGATTTTTTCCCTTTGAATTCTCAAATTTAAACCATTCAAATATTCTGTTAAGTCTACTAAAAAAGCTGAATCTAAAACCCAATCTTCGTCTTTAAATTCAATCACAAGGGGGTTCCCCTTTTGTTTCCATAAATATTTTTATTTCAGTTTGAATCGATTTATATGAAAAATATTGCAAACATTTATTTTTTAAAAATAAAAATGTGCAAATTTAAATATTTTCATAATTTTCATTTGGGCCACATTTTACCGTGGGCCGCACTTTAGACAAGCATGGTTTAGAGCAGGGGTTCTCAAACTTTTTATGTCGCGGAGCCCTTTTCAGGAGACAAATTCTTCGCGGAGCCCTTTTCCGAAGATAAATTTTTCAATGTACAAAAAGCAAATTACATAAAAACCATTTCTACAAGAAATAAAAGCATAAATGCAGTAGCGTAAATATAAATTTATTTCAATATGGTTCCAAAATTATTCAACAGCCCCTCCCATGCATATTTAACAGGTTTAAAGGAGCTTTTTAAAACATTTTTAGGTATAATTTGCATCTAAAAGCAAGTAAGAAAAATTGTGATTAATTAAGTTCCAATTATGATTGGGGAGTCTGGGGGAATTTAGTGAAATATGATCCATGATCCTTAAAAACAGCTATTTTACACTTGTTTTAGGTACATCATAGTCCAAATTTCGGACATTTGTTTTTAGGTAGGATTTTAATTTTAACGAACATATTATAAAAAATAGACAATAATAAAGCTTTAAGTACAATAGGGGGGTCTGGGGGTTCTCCCCCAGAAGAATTTTGAAAATTTGACCCTAAATAACATGGTTTTAACTTGTTTTGGTAATCCAAGAAAGACTTGAAAAAAAAGACAAAACCAGAAAAAAAACCATAATTAAAAGAGCTCCCCATCAAATCCACTTAAATTCAAGGGTTGTTTAAAGCTCTAAAAAATTTGGGTAGGAAGGAGCTAAAGTAAGTTCTTAACTAGAAAAAAATTACAGAAAGGTATTTCGCAAATTAGAAATTATCAAAAAATGTATTTATTTCAAATTTCTTCGCGGAGCCCCTGGAAATGCTTGGCGGAGCCCTAAGGGCTCCGCGGAGCACAGTTTGAGAACCGCTGGTTTAGAGTATTCTTTAACCGAAAAAATTTTCGAGTCCTTAGGGGGTCGTCTTCATATTAAACGAAACACTAACTTTTTTTTTTCAATAGGGACCCCCAATTATTATGATATTTTCTGAAAGGTCATCCCTCAAAACCCTTAAATACCCAGTTTCATCCAGATTGATTCACAATTAAAAATTTTTTGAAAAAATAAAAAAAAATTAAATTTTTAAAATCATGAAATATTTTTATGGAAATCGATTTAGGTAGTAATTTTATGAAGAAAGCCAAAATTTCAATCGATTTCACCGAATAGTTTTTGATAAAAACGAACTTTAATCTTAAGGGGCCGTATACCGTCGCCGAATGTTCTTTCACGTTCGTTTTTATCAAAAACTATTCAGTGAAATAGATTGAAATTTTGGCTTTCTTCATAAAATTACTACCTGAATCAATTTCCATAAAAATATTTCATGATTTTAAAAACTTAATTTTTTTAAATTTTTTCAAAAATTTTTTAATTGTGAATCAATCTGGATGAAACTGGGTATTTAAGGGTTTTGAGGGATGACCTTTCAGAAAATCTCATAATAATTGGGGGTCCACATTGAAAAAAAAAGTTAGTGTTTCATTTAATATGAAGATGACCCCCTAAGGACTCGAAAATTTTTAAGGTTAAAGAATACTCTAAACCAGCGGTTCTCAAACTGTGGTCCGCGGACCCCTGGGGGTCCGTGGCGCCTTCCTAGGGGGTCCGCGAGTTACCCTGAGAAATTCCTCAAGTTACTTTTAGAATTTCCCAGTTTCAAAATTAGATGAAACGCTAGTTTTAAGAGGTAAATTTCAAAAAGAATTTCTGGGGGAGAGCCCCCAGCCCCCTCGAAAATTTGACTTCAATGCATAATTTTTTCCTTGAAATTTCCAGACCATCACCTCAGAGACTTGGAGTAATTCAGGGGCGTATATAAATCGCTCACTCCTTTCAAGAACGTCATATCTCAAAAAACCTGATTTTTCAGGAGAGCGATTTTAAAGTTTAAAAGTAAAATAAAACGTATTTAAAACCAATATTAAGCCCCCAATTGAACTTTTTATTATGCAGCAGACCTTTTTAGATAATTCCCAACTTCTTTCTAACCTTTTGAAGAATAATTAATATAAAAATTTAAACTTAAAAATAGTTCGTTTTGTTTTATGACACTCTTGCACAAAATTTCATAGATGGTGCTTGTAGTATGTCAAAATATGACATTATTGTTACTAAAATATTTCAATTTGGAAGTTAACATTGAAGTATCTATAGAGTTATGACATCCTTGCAATGATAATTTCATTCCAAACTGGCAATTATTTCTTCTTGTCTGAAATACCTTTATTACAGTTTTCGGTTGAAATTAAAATAATTAGTTTGGTAAAGAAACAGGAATTTGGTTATTAAAATAAAACACAAAAAGCAATAAAATTTTATTTTATTTCCAACTCTTGTACAAACAACTCTTTTTTTCAGACAAATTTCGACTCTTGTACTTCGATGCAAAAAAATTAAATAGTAGATTAATAATACTTAAAATTACAGTAGAAAGTAAAACGCATAAAAATTGCACAGTAAGAAAATAAATAAAAAAAGATACAGATAATTAAAAACAACCAATTTTAAATAGTTTTACAAACATTTTTACCTCCTTTTTTACAAATAAAACTACGATTAAATTAAGGATTTAAGATTAATTAACATTAAAAATTTTTCTACTTGGCCTATAAATGGAAATGTTATTGAATACTAAACTGTTAGTTAACTAAATTCTATCAATTTGCCTTTCCAATTCCTTTCAAAGTGAACTGATTTTTTTTGCTAACAGACAGTGGCAGATAAATGATTTAGTTTTTTGGGGGGCTAAAAATTTTCAAAATCAAACTGAATCTTCTCAATAAACATAATATATAAAGGATGTGAGTAATTGCGATCCAATAACTTAAAGGGGGGTCTGGGGACCTCCCCCATAAATTTTTTGGAAATATAGGTCTAAAAAGCAAGTTTCCAGCTTTTTTTGGTTCACCCAATCCGAATTTCGAATATACATTTCCAAGAATTTAATACATTATTTTGGTAAAAAATTTTGCATTTTGACAAACCTATTATAAAAAAGTTGTAAATATTACAGACCCGAGTTTCAAAGGAGGGTCCTTCCCAAGAAAATTTCTGGAAATTTGGACCCTTAACTCCCCTTGGATCTTCTTAAGGAATTTAAGAGTGTAATTAAAAATTAAAAAGGTTGCAGTTGAGTATTACGAAAATACCTTAATTATCATATTTTAACAATAACAAATAACTTTTACTTTAAGAGGTAATTAACAAAAGTTTATAAGTACAAATAATGAGGAAATGCAAAAAATGAGCATCAATACTTCAAAACATTTGTATTGAATTTATAATATAAAGATGTGGGAAAAATATAATTGTTTCCTTATTGCCATTGATAAAAATTTACCGTTGATTTTCAAAGTGGCCCAGTTGAAAAAAAAACTTAAAAATAGGCTTTTAAGCCGTTTTTCTAGTATGGAGCTAAAATTTGATCAATGAAGATAAGTTTTTGTAAAAAAATTTTCTCCGTTTTCGTAATTTATATTTTCAAAGTGAGCAGCAACAAAACATCAATAGGTAACTCATTAAAATGTGTAGGAAAGAGTCCTCTTTCAAAGTCCACTTAGCACTCAAATTTTAAAGAAATGTCAGTAAAGCCAAGGTCACCTTTAAAATTTTGAAGTTGAATTGAATGAGTAGCTACCATGGAAATGGCACTGGACAAACCCACCCCGTAACACCCCCCCCCCACCATATAACAACAAAAAAGCAATTTTTATGGGAAAAGAAGGAAGGCGACAACGAAAAAGGCAATTAAAGGGGGTAATCTTACATCCGGCCGATATGGGAGGTCAGTGGAATTTTCGACTAGGGGGTGGCCCGCCTCCTCGAGCCCAGTTTCAGGAGTTGATCTTATCGGGTCGCCAAATTGCCTTCTTCCGAAGGGGAGAGGACACTGGCAAGATAAGATGGTCATTTCACTGCACCTGCAGGAGAATGAATTGGCCCCATGCATATCGAGTTACAGGATGTTAGCACTGCTTGGATGATGATTTGGAAAAAGGGAGGTTATTTGGGGAGGATTGCTCATTTTAAATCTGCTGAAGATCTAACTTTTACGAAATAATCTTAAAAAAGTTGAAGTGAAATGTGAAAAGGAAGAAGCAAACTGCAACCCGTAACATCTTGCAAACCGTAAATATTTTACTGTCAATAATGACACATTCCAAAATAAAACTGCACAATTTCGTAAAAGGGTTTGAGTTTTCTTTGTAAAAGTGTCATAAAGCAAATTGATCCAAACCCACTTTGTCTAAGGAAAAAATGTCTATTGACAACAGTGTCATAAGTTAAAATAGTACAGTCAACCTCTCTAACTTACTGTGCAAGAGCGTCATAAATCGAAATAAGCCATTATATTATTTTCACCCTTTCCCTACAATACTGACATAAAACTAAATAGTACATTTTTGAAACAAAACTAAGAATAAAAGATACACTTATCTTGGGCGCAATACTGTTTTCTGAAGAAATAATACGGTCTTGCACTAAATGACAGATGTGTTTCCTCCTCAACGGCTGAGGATAACTAAATTGTGACGGTCTTGAAAAGAAAACTCCACTAATACAGAAACGGCACAACTTCTCTCTACTTTCCTCTAGAGGCTAATTATTAAGTTAAAGTTAAGCCGATTTTACAGGGTTATACTACTCTTTCAGGGCTTTCTGAAAACAGTCGTAACTAAAAATTGGTGATTTTTGAGATATGACGTTCTTGAAAGGAGTGAGCGAAATGTGGGTGAAGTGGCCCTGCCCTCCTCCTGAAATTTGGACTTGGTGGATCAAAACAAGTTAAAACCCTGTTTTTTTTATCAAATCTCCAAAAATTTTCTGGGGGAGGACCCCCGAACCCCCTTTAGTACTTGGTACTTTATTATTAAATACTTTTTAAAAATAAGTTCATCAAAATTGAAATCCCACCTAAGAATATTATCTGAAATTCGGACGAAGTGAATCAAACCAAGATTAAATCCTGTGCGTTTTGAGGGGTAAATTTATCTAAAACTTTTCTGAGGATGACCCCCCAGATACCTTTTTGTTCTTATAACTCTATTAATATAAACTTTTTTTATTCAATTTTAAAGTTTCGAAATTTTTGACAATTTTTCGATTTTTTCGCTATAAAATAAAAACTAATCATGATAGAGGCACAATATTTTAGACACATATACAGTTATTTTTTATAAAAATATTGGCGTTTCGTTTTTTAAAAAATTCGAATCAGTTTTAGAATTATTGAGATTCAAAGTTTCAATTTTTTCTTCTCTTTCTGGTCTTTCACTAGGGAAACAGCTTATTTTTATGAGTCTTATTTCTTTAATTTCCGACGATTCACTAGATGTTTACGTGCATATTAAAAATTTAAAGTTTCTTAAGGGGACTCAGTACCAAAAATATTTTTTTCTCTAATAACAGGATTTTATTATCTTTTAAGGTGTTAAATTATGTATTTATTTCATACTAATTCATATTTAGCCCAAAAAGCGAGTTCAAAAATTTATTTTTTAAAAAAATTACAAAAAACCTCACAACAATGCCCAAAATTACCCTAAATTTAAATTGATACTCCTCCCTTAATTTATGTTCTTTTGTTTTGATTTTTTGTCTTAACATAGATCAAACATATATAATAACTTGTAGGCATGGAAATTTGATTATCTATAAAAGTTTCTGAAAAATTAAAAAAAACTCTGAAATTTGGCATTTTTTTTCGAAAAATATCCCAAGTTTCCACTTTACTGCTCCGTAAAAAAAATTCTAATAAAAATATCTTAAAATCCATGCCTGAAGATGTTAAACAGGTGTTACTGATAATGACTACAAAGTTTGAAGTGGTTTGGATGATAAGAAAAAAAGACTTGTGATTTTAAACATTAAAAACCTAGTTTTGAGAAAAAGCCGTTTAAAGATAGAAAACTAGGCTTCTTAACACTATCTAGGCTTCATAAATCTCAAAATTTTCACACTTAGAATCCCCGTATCATTATGAAACTTGGTAGGAATAATACTAAGGGTATTATCTTCATTTTTATTGCAAAATCTCAAATTCGATATTTTGACAAAATTTTGGTACTGAGTCCCCTTGAAGGCTTGTTTTTACTCTAAGTTGGTTGATGATAAATAAGCCGACGAGCCTGGATTGTTGAGATGAAACAAACGAGCTCTGCTCGCTAAGATCGCGAAGCGATCTTCAAAGAACTGCGAAGCAGTTCCGGGGGTTGGTGAGCGATAGCGGGCAGGGGGCAGAGCCCCCTAGTATTAATAAAAAAAGAGTTTAAAAACCTAAGCATTTTAAACAGTTTTACACTTAAATTCTCTTATTCTAGATGTGACTACATAATTATAACTGTTATTCTCATGACAAGACAAAACTAAGAAAGTTACAAGTTCGAGAAATACACGGTCGAGATGGGGTGCGAGCTCGGACACTTAAGTATTCCTGTGTTCAGGAGGGGAGGGGAGTTTATGAAGCTTAGGGTTTCGTCTCGTACTCAATTTCCTCTAGTCAATACGACAAAATTAAGCCAAATTAATTATTAAGATAAGCCGAATTAATTTTTAAATTTTCTGTTTGCAAAAAATATTTGAAACCCGTATTTATGAATTATTACGTGAAAACTATAGGGGGGTGAAAAGGGAGGGGGGGGCAAAAAGAGAAATTAATGGGTTACGTAGTATGGGCATTTTCCCTAAGGAGTTTACGATATCCGCCTTCGAGGACAGACAAACTGTTTTAACCTATGAGCTTTAAACGCCCTGACACCCTAGGATCGGATTGTACAGTCCATTCTCAGTACACACACAAAGTCATTTAAAGTTAATTAACAGAGTGGTGACTTAATTAAAACTAGTTTCTAGTAAAATTAATACTAATTTAGTGATGTTTCACCCCCTCCCCCAATTTTTGTGTTTAAATTTATTTTTCCTTTAAAACTTCAGCTATCAGTTTTTGGCATAAATCCTTCTTCCTCCTACCTAACAAACCATGGCTTTTCCAATCACTCTATCATGTCATAAATTATTCAATCAAAATTATTCGATTTCGCTTGGCCGTCAGTCTGTTAATCTTTCCCCACTTCTCGAAATTTCTTGTACAAATCAATTTATTTATTCAATTCTTATTTAGACTGTAGGCATTATCTTCAAAATGCTGAATTTCTTCATGTTAAAAAACGAGCCAGTTGGATGGCTCAGTGGCAATCTACCACTTTTAAAATAATTTTCTCTTGTTTATTATCGCTATGAATCCTTACGGTTTCGCAGCAGCTAGCTCATAGCATATTGGAATTAGCTACAGATTCCGTAAGGTTTGTGCGAGAGCTACGCTTTTTACATCAAGGGCTATATCTAACCATCTGATGTGAAACTGCGGGCAATAGCACAGCTGGAGAAGGGAGTGCTTATTACACCGACTATGGCTTAAAGGACGTTTTTAACTTTAAAAGCAGTGCATTGTCCTGAATTTCAAAAATAGTACTAATAATGTATTAAGAACGCGGGGATCTTTAATTAATTCTACATTTTGTGTTGGTGTTTTACTTTTAAAGGTATGATATTAATTAATAAATATGTTTCTATTTAAAAAAAACACTGATTTTGTATAGCTAAAAAATTTTTATTTAAATGGGACCGAATGAAATCTCGATATTTTAAACATGTTGCAATGTCTTTCAAGATATATCTTTTTAAAAAAATTATATGAACTTAAAAATGAACAACTTCCCACAGTAGGCCAGAACTCGCAATCACACGATTGCAAGACTGTTACGCTACCAACTAAGCTATCATTTAATCATTAATAGTACTACTACATAGAAATTTGAGTTTCTGTAAGAATCACAAAAAAAGTATTTGGCGATCACGGATTGGCGAAGTTTTTTTTCCTGTCGAATCCAAAAGTGTTACGGGTGGGAAAACTAGCTTGGTAATATTTGAAGTTGTTTTACAAAATAACTACCGGAATCGAACCATTGTGTCTCTTCCTGCACAAATATGCAAGTTTTTTGGCTGATTTTAACCCCGGGGGTTCACCCCTTAAAACTCATTTGCGACCCCCTTTTCTATACCAATTCTTGTTCGTCTTGATGAGTACTATCGTCCCTGAAAGTTTGTTGCACCATTTCAGATACACCCTGTATATTTTCCCGGTTATTCAAACCACGGCTAAACTTGATCGCGACCGTAGGTTATACGGCTTATCCACTATCCAAAAGATCAAAAGAGCCGACGGCGCTGGAAGTTTCCAGTTTTTACCGCTTGAGGGGGTACCGAGCGTAGTCGCTCGTTAGGGTTGGTTTGCTTCGGCTCTTCAAAATACGCAGCACACAGAAAAATCTTAACACAGGTTCCAATACCATACTTACAAACTTTTCTCAAAAACTTCAACTGGTGACTAACTTCATGGTTCATTTTCATTTTTTCATGGTTCATTTCGGTTTTTTTTCAAATTTGGACGGCTAACCGGGCTAATTAACTTTCAGATTTAGATTCAGTTATTTAGAATACACAAAAATCATACGTGATCCGGGTCCACAAAAATTTTTTCTATGCTGTGACTGCAGTTTTTTGGAATTTTTGGCCTTTTTTTGCATTTTACTCAAAACTGGAGGGTGACCGGGCCAAACGGACTTGAAATTCAGGTTCAGCGGGTCGAAAAACATACCGGTAGGTAGGTCCGGTCCAAAGTACATTCCACTTCTTTTTTTTTGTGTGCCGGTGTTATTTTCCAGTCAAAAGAAATGCCATGAATGACAGACAGATGGCGCTAACATCGTAGATCGTATCCCAGTTTCTGGAACCTACCTTTTCGCGTAATTGCGCAAGCCGTATATAAACACAGTTAAATCCAGTCTAGCCGTGTTCAAACAGTCGCGTGTGTCTTTTGAGCATGCGCTGGGGAAAGAGGAAATATCTCTAATAATTTCTTAGACATTACAAGTCTCTCTAATGCCACGCTCTCCAGGGACTCACCCAATGTTCTGCCCAGCGCAGATCTCTCGCCGGCTTTAATACTTGACCTGCCCGTGAAGTCACTATCTCGCATCTTCTTTAAATTGACAATGGATCGTGAGCTCCTCTGGAATCGAACTCACAACTCCAACTCCACATTTAATACAATTTAAACATAACTTCACATTTAATGATGATTTCTAAGACCACAATCACTGACGAGATATTAACCGACAGATCAAACGACATCAATGTTTATAATAGGGAAATACAGATAAATACAAATACAAATCAACTACAAGCGTAAGCCCAGCATGGTTGGTCCAGTCTTTTTAACCCAAACTACCGGAATCCCAGTATCTGTCAATTTTCCTCTTGAACTCGTTTACCCCACTTGAATTTACAATTGTTTCAGAAAGTTTAGTTACAGTCAGGGAAAGTTTGCAACCATAGGGAAAAGTTTCCTTGATCAGGGGAAAAATAATAGAGATTGAGAAATTCAAATGCAGCCTCCATACAAAGTTCTATGTCCAATGAGAATCACTTGTTTCCTTTAGTTCCCGCCCACTCTGTTGATTGACAGCTGGAGGTACCGTAAATTATAGCTTCACAGATTTACTAGTTTAGTAAAATCGCGTTTTGGAATAGTATCTGAACTATCTTTATTCTGTGGTTTGACACTGGTATCACAATGGACTATATTCAGCCATATTAATCACGTGATCGGGAAAAACAAACTCCACTATCAAATCATATCTCCCTATCACAGGGGTCGGCAACCTTTTGAAACGGAAGAGCCAAAAGTAACAGTTTACGAAATTTCCCAGTTTTTAAAGAGCCACAAACTTTTTTTTTGCTTCAATGTTATAGTATATGCTTAGTACACAGACAATAAGCGACAGACCGGTCAATAGGCGGGGCTTATCCAGAGAGCTCAAGTGGCGCCTGCGACAAGCGGTACCGGCATTAATCGATTAATTTAATATTTTTTAATCAAAATCCTTATACATTTTTTTGTTGACGAAACTTGCAATATTCGATTTCGAAAGTAAACATGAAGTTTGTGTAAATCGTTTAATCGTACTCTTTTAAATTGTTTTCAAGATTTATAAATCATTTTATCAGTGTCTTATTGCATTAAGGCACATATTATCTAGTTTCTTCTCTATTTTGCAATGTATTGGAAAATCTGTGTTGCATTCTTGAACATGATTTCTAAACGTCAGCTATAGTATCAGTACAATTCCCCTAAGCTTTCAGTATAATTCGCGTTAATTATAGGCGTATGTATTTAATTCTATTAATACTAGTATTATATATTTTTATTGTCAAGAATTCATTTCGAATGTGCCTGGGATCTGGGATTCGTATTTGCAAAAGATGTGTTCGTTTAGATTCACGAGGATTGCAACTTCATTTACACATCATGTTTGTCATAAAAAGCCAAGGGATTATAACAAATATTTGTAGTTATTGAAATATGAGATTTAATAAAATCATTTAGATTCATTATTTACTTGTGTGATTCTTGATTACTTTATATTTAAGCTTGTATTTTTACAATCGAGTTTTTCATCATATGCGATCACGAAATTTTGTTGATGAACAAACCTTAATGATTTAATTTAAATTTTCTATTATAATAGCAAATTTTAAAAATTGTTGAAAAAAGATATTCTTTAACTTTAAAAACCATTTAATGGGTTTATGTGATTAGTTATTCTATTCTAACTAAGTTATGATTGTTTTAATGCTGGACACTGAAGCACTAATTATGAGTACAACATTTTACAAAACATTACCTGGCATTCCGATTTACAGGCACTCCTCTTAGGCTGATTGCACCTCTTGGGATATTTGTAGAATTTGCTTTTCTCACTCCTTCTCCGGATTCAGACATCTTGCTATAAAAATAATCATTTATGTACAATGAAGTGTTTCAAACATATAAACTGGAAACATACAAGGTGTGGCTATATTAAATAAAAAGACTGATGCTTCTATAGAAAAACTTTGCATGTGACAAATTTGAACATGACACAGTTTTTAGCATGTCTGTTTTAAATGCAGCAACTCCCGTGTTTGTAAACAAATTAGTCTGTCCTTAGTGTGTATGTTAATATAAAAGCGTATTGCTCCATTTTGCCGGAAAAACGGTAGGTAAAAAATAATGTCATAATGTTAATGATAAGAAATTTATTGGCTAACTGAAGAAACACAAGTTATTTGAACTTACCAACAGGTTAATCACCACGTGAATCGAGATCACCACGTGTTTCTGCTGAGAGCAAAATTATCCTCGCTTTGCAACCACCGGTCAGCTAGGGTCACCACCCGCTCAACGAACTCCGTTCCGTTCCAAATGAAGAACCGGTTCGAAGGTCGAATGCCATCTTATCTTCTGAAAGGGGTTCTCGTCAGACGAGTCCCCAAACCAAGAGGGGGTTGCGGCTTATCAGAGGTAAGCGCCATCGTTGGCGCTAGAGGGAAATGCCGCGGTACGCAAAATTTAATAATGGCGAATGGAATTTTTATAGAATGAAGATCGTTTCAAAATGGATCTTTTAGATTTCCAGCGAAGTATAACATAGGGTTTATTTAAATCGGATTATGGATAAGGAGGTACAGCTCCCGCGAAAAAAACGTAACAGTGGGGTTTGCGGGTGAACCACTTGGGTTAGGAAAACAATTGAGGTGTCTTTTTTCATTGTTTAAAGTCTTCTTTAATCATTAAAATTTTCGAGTTCTTAGGGAGTCGTCTTCATATTAAACGAAACACTAACTTTTTTTTTCGATGGGGACCCCCAATTATTGAGATTTTCTGAAAGGTCATCCCTCAAAACCCTTAAATACCCAGTTTCATCCAGATTGATTCACAATTAAAATTTTTTTTAAAAATTATTCGCGGTATGCATTCGGCAACGGTATACGGCCCCTTAACATTAAAGTTCGTTTTTATCAAAAACTATTTTGTGAAATCGATTGAATTTTGGCTTTATTCATAAAATTACTACCTAAATCGATTACCATAAAATATTTCATGATTTTAAAAATTAAATATTTTTTTATTTTTAAAAAAAATTTTTAATTGTGAATCAATTTGAATGAAACTGGGTATTTAAGGGTTTTGAGGGATGGCCTTTCAGAAAATCTCATAATAATTGGGGGTCCTAATTGAAAAAAAAAGTGTTTCGTTTAATAATAAGACGACCCCCTAAGGACTCGAAATTTTTTTTGGTTAAAGAATACTCTAAACCAGCGGTTCTCAAACTGTGCTCCGCGGAGCCCTTAGGGCTCCGCCAAGCTTTTCCAGGGGCTCCGCGAAGAAATATGAAATAAATACATTTTTTGATAATTTCTAATTTGCTTTTCTCTGAAATGTTATATAAATAACTTTCTGTAAGGTGTTGGTAAGGTCTGCTGGTTTTTGCCTTTTTCACGTCTTTTTTGGTTTACCAAAACAAGTTAAAACCCTGTTTTTAGGGTCAAATTTCCAAAACTTTTCTGGGGGAGGAACCCCCAGGATGGGACGGTTTGGCACTGGCCGTTTGGGCACCGGCCCGTTTCGGCACCAAATTTTTCTTCTTCTAATTTTTAGAAGAATTATGAGAGTTCTATTTACTTTCATTTTATTTCTGCCGCTGAAACGGCCGCGCCGAATAGTTGCAGATCAAGGAACCCCATTCCCCCACCTCTCAAATTGATTACTCAGCACCTTTTTTTTTATAAAGTTATCATAATCCTACTTAAAAATGTATGTCCAAAATTCGGAGTTGATGTACCAAAACCAAGGGAAAACCTGTTTTTAGTAGAGTCAAATTTCCAACCCCCCCTTTATAGCATTTGGAACTTAATTACACAAAACGTTTCTTATATTAAGTTCTTTAAAATGCAAATTCTGACAAAAAAATGTATAAAAAGCTAACATTGATCCTATGGCATGAGGGGGGTGAAAGGAATGATTTTGGGCCCATGTGTAAATAAATTTCGATATGTACCTCTGACGTATGGTCTAACAGCCCCCCAAAACAGCTCTCGATTTCAAAAGAAGTAACTTTTAGGAAAACAAAATTTACAGATGTATAGATTTCTGTATGGGGGAATCCTTTGTTCATGCATCTCCAGCATAATGATTAAAAAGTGTTAGCTTTACTATTCAGAAATTTAAAATAAAAATTTACATTGTATCAAATGATAAAATATAATTGGTAAACAAAATATTCCATATATCCCGGGGTGTATATCAAAGGGGCGAGGGCGATTTTCCGGGCCATCCTTTCCCCCGGAAAATCGGACTACGTATAACCACGGCTTATCCACTATCCAAAAGATCAAAAGAGCCGACGGCCCTGGAAGTTTCCAGTTTTTACCGCTTGAGGGGGTACCGCACGTAGTCGCTCGTTAGGGTTGGTTTGCTTCGGCTCTTCAAAATACGCAGCACACAGAAAATCCTAACATAGGTTCCAAAACCATACTTACAAACTTTTCTCAAAAACTTCAACTGGTGACTAACTTCATGGTTCATTTTCATTTTTTCATGGTTCATTTCGGTTTTTTTTTTTTAAATTTGGACGGCTAACCGGGCTAATTAACTTTCAGATTTAGATTCAGTTATTTAGAATACACAAAAATCATACGTGATCCGGGTCCACAAAAATTTTTTCTATGCTGTGACTGCAGTTTTTTGGAATTTTTGGCCTTTTTTTGCATTTTACTCAAAACTGGAGGGTGACCGGGCCAAACGGACTTGAAATTCAGGTTCAGCGGGTCGAAAAACATACCGGTAGGTAGGTCCGGTCCAAAGTACATTCCACTTCTTTTTTTTTGTGTGCCGGTGTTATTTTCCAGTCAAAAGAAATGCCATGAATGACAGACAGATGGCGCTAACATCGTAGATCGTATCCCAGTTTCTGGAACCTACCTTTTCGCGTAATTGCGCAAGCCGTATATAAACACAGTTAAATCCAGTCTAGCCGTGTTCAAACAGTCGCGTGTGTCTTTTGAGCATGCGCTGGGGAAAGAGGAAATATCTCTAATAATTTCTTAGACATTACAAGTCTCTCTGATGCCACGCTCTCCAGGGACTCACCCAATGTTCTGCCCAGCGCAGATCTCTCGCCGGCTTTAATACTTGACCTGCCCGTGAAGTCACTATCTCGCATCTTCTTTAAATTGACAATGGATCGTGAGCTCCTCTGGAATCGAACTCACAACTCCAACTCCACATTTAATACAATTTAAACATAACTTCACATTTAATGATGATTTCTAAGACCACAATCACTGACGAGATATTAACCGACAGATCAAACGACATCAATGTTTATAATAGGGAAATACAGATAAATACAAATACAAATCAACTACAAGCGTAAGCCCAGCATGGTTGGTCCAGTCTTTTTAACCCAAACTACCGGAATCCCAGTATCTGTCAATTTTCCTCTTGAACTCGTTTACCCCACTTGAATTTACAATTGTTTCAGAAAGTTTAGTTACAGTCAGGGAAAGTTTGCAACCATAGGGAAAAGTTTCCTTGATCAGGGGAAAAATAATAGAGATTGAGAAATTCAAATGCAGCCTCCATACAAAGTTCTATGTCCAATGAGAATCACTTGTTTCCTTTAGTTCCCGCCCACTCTGTTGATTGACAGCTGGAGGTACCGTAAATTATAGCTTCACAGATTTACTAGTTTAGTAAAATCGCGTTTTGGAATAGTATCTGAACTATCTTTATTCTGTGGTTTGACACTGGTATCACAATGGACTATATTCAGCCATATTAATCACGTGATCGGGAAAAACAAACTCCACTATCAAATCATATCTCCCTATCACAGGGGTCGGCAACCTTTTGAAACGGAAGAGCCAAAAGTAACAGTTTACGAAATTTCCCAGTTTTTAAAGAGCCACAAACTTTTTTTTTGCTTCAATGTTATAGTATATGCTTAGTACACAGACAATAAGCGACAGACCGGTCAATAGGCGGGGCTTATCCAGAGAGCTCAAGTGGCGCCTGCGACAAGCGGTACCGGCATTAATCGATTAATTTAATATTTTTTAATCAAAATCCTTATACATTTTTTTGTTGACGAAACTTGCAATATTCGATTTCGAAAGTAAACATGAAGTTTGTGTAAATCGTTTAATCGTACTCTTTTAAATTGTTTTCAAGATTTATAAATCATTTTATCAGTGTCTTATTGCATTAAGGCACATATTATCTAGTTTCTTCTCTATTTTGCAATGTATTGGAAAATCTGTGTTGCATTCTTGAACATGATTTCTAAACGTCAGCTATAGTATCAGTACAATTCCCCTAAGCTTTCAGTATAATTCGCGTTAATTATAGGCGTATGTATTTAATTCTATTAATACTAGTATTATATATTTTTATTGTCAAGAATTCATTTCGAATGTGCCTGGGATCTGGGATTCGTATTTGCAAAAGATGTGTTCGTTTAGATTCACGAGGATTGCAACTTCATTTACACATCATGTTTGTCATAAAAAGCCAAGGGATTATAACAAATATTTGTAGTTATTGAAATATGAGATTTAATAAAATCATTTAGATTCATTATTTACTTGTGTGATTCTTGATTACTTTATATTTAAGCTTGTATTTTTACAATCGAGTTTTTCATCATATGCGATCACGAAATTTTGTTGATGAACAAACCTTAATGATTTAATTTAAATTTTCTATTATAATAGCAAATTTTAAAAATTGTTGAAAAAAGATATTCTTTAATTTTAAAAACCATTTAATGGGCTTATGTGATCGCCAAGGATCGCGATCCTGGTGATCATATGGTCGATGGATTACGTCTTCGTAAAACGTCTCCATGGTTGCCAGACCTAAAAATTTAACTGTAACCACAGTTTTAGTGCAGGTACCGCGGGTTGAGGGCGTTCGTGTCGTAGGCCGCCCATTGACCGGTCTGTCTCTTATTGTCTGTGGCTTAGTATATATTTCATTTTAGATTGGGAGGGTGATTTTAGTTGGGGAGCATTTTACCCAACGTTTTTTCTGTTGGGTAAAAAATGCTCCCCAACTTAAATTACGATTTCCTCCTTTCGGGTAGGGTACTTTTTTACATCAAGTTTTAGTTAACTTACGTACACATTGAAATTAATTTTAGTGAACTTAATTTAAAAATTTTGTATAAACGACGTGAATTCCTGGAAAAATAAGGGGGTCTGGGGTTCCTCCCCCAGAAATTTTTTTGAAATTTCCCCTTCAAAATCGCGTTTTAGCTCATTTTGGCCTTTTTCGATTGCACACTAAGAGCACTTATTATTTAAGTGGCAGAATTTTCAAGGAAAAATTGTATAGTTATAATAAACAGCAAGATTTCGAGGGGTTGTGGATCCCACTTCAGAAAAAGTTTGGAAATTTGCCCCTAAAAATAGTGTTTTAATTAGTTTTTAGAACTTCTATAGCGACTAAATAAGATCACTCCTCATAAGTCACATAATTTTCAAGGAAAATCAGCACACATTCCAATATTTTTAGGAGTGTTAAGGAGTTCTCCCCCCCCAGAAGTTATATGGAATTCTAATCCTTGAAAGTAGAGTTTTGATTCATCTTGGAACTTAAAAATATATTTTCTGACTTTTTAAAAGTTTTGATTAATAAATTATTAATTTTTTCGTATGGACATGGAGAGCCGCAACTTTACATCGAAAGAGCCGCGTGTGGCTCGCGAGCCGCAGGTTGCCGACCCCTGCCCTATCATCATATCTCACAACAAAATATCTCTGTGGGAACCTATTGCAAGTTCAGTAGGTCACATGATGGATAAAATGTGACGTCAAGACGGATATAGTCCATTAGAAGTTTATATCAGTATTGTTTTAAAGTTTCGTTACTGACGCCTTTGTGAAAATACACAATCAGATAACCACGCCCCAAATACTTAAATATTCTTTTTAAATTAAGAAAATACATTTTATTAGAGACTTTATAATAAATAATTAGGGGCGCCATTTTGTTTTGATGTCATACTGGTCAAACCATGCGCTAAAATTTTGAGATCCCATCGAGTTTACAGTTTTTATAAGATGATCTAATAACCCTGATAGTTTGACATTGGTATCGCAATTACAAGTTTATTTCAGTAGGTATCTATCCAGATGATCTGAAGTTAAATAAAACACTAACGAATGTAATAAAAAATATTAACTACTTAGATCTTAAAATAAAAATTAAAGAAAATCTTCTTATAAGTATGTATGATAAAAGAAGGGATTTGGGATTTGAAGTTATTATTATATTCATTCGAAATAAACATTAAAAATAAAATGTTTCTTGATATTCTCTACTCACAAATAAATAGAATTAAAAAAAATCTGTAATAATAAAAAGATTTTATCTAAGCATGTATAAACCTTAAAAGTGCTTTTAAACACAATGGTTTTAAACGTAATTTTGGAAACCTCGAGAGTATAGTATAATTAAAGATTTTCTACTTCCTGGTTCGAGAGCGACATTTAAGACCAATCAAGTGGCCCTGATTGTTGAAGTCCGGATTTTGCTTTTTCATTTCCTTTTCCTCTTGTACTTTTTGATCGTTTTCCTTTCTTATAAGGGTTTTTTCTGGGGTTAGGTGTTCTGATTCAATGGACTAAATCCATCTTGACGTCACATTTTCCCCATCATGTGACCTTCTGAGCTTGCAATTGGTTGCCACAGAGATAGTTTGTAGTGAGATTGTATGATGATAGTGAGATATGATTTGATAGTGAGTTTGTTTTTACCGATCACGTGATTATAATATGGGCGTGGCCGAATATAGTCCATTTTTTCAAAGGTTAGGTGTTCTGAGTCAATTTTTAAGATTTTGGTGTACAGGTTCATTTTTAGAGTTAATAGTGTTTTGAAACAATTAAACTTCTGTTGGATTTAAATACAACCTTTTCATTGATAAATTTACTATTATTATACAGGTTTTTTTAGTCTGCTATACGGTATGTTTATTTTGTGTCTCTTAATTTTATGTCAAGATCTTATGTGATCGGTTTTGGGGGGCCTAGGGTGCAAATTCATTTCCAATGGTTGCATACATTTATTTTATAATGTTTTTTTTTCACAATTTTTTTTCTTGATATGATTTCTTCTGGGTTGTACCAAACAGCTATTTTAAAATGTTTATGTAGTCTGGTAATTTCAATTATATTGAATTAACATTCAATAACATTCAGAAAAATGTCTTAAAATTTTCAATTTTAATTTGAAACATTTAAAATGTTAATACAGTGTAAATTCTTTAGGGGAAACACTTTTTATTATCGTTTACAATATACGTTATACGTTTCAAATCCCGGTTTTCCCGGTAATTTTTCCTTTCCCGGTGAAATCGGTAATTTTTCCTATCCTGGTGCCCCCGGTGATTTTCAAATGATAATGATAATTTAATATCCTTGTGCCTTTAAAAAGTAACCAATGTGAAACTATAAGTCTAGTAAATTAATAAGTCTATTGTACAAATAGTAACAAATTTGAAACAATAATAAAATATCTAGTAAATTGAAAAGTCGAGTGAACTGTCACATTTTAAACGAACAATGTTTTATTTTTAACTCGTTTTCCAGGTGTCTGCAAGTTTTTTGGACAGCTTGCAAAGTGTCTTGAAGCCTCCCTCCTCGCCTTAAAATGGAATTTGATGACAACAAGGCCAACAAGGATTATGTAAGTACACTATGATATTTTCTTATACTCTGTTAGGGTGTTGCAAAAAATTTTTTTTCGAATATCCCAGATGCCCCCCTCTCAAGTTGCTACAAATACTAAAACATTATTACCTGCAAATTTTCAGGTCCTTAGGACGATTTTTGACCCCCGCGCCCTTCAAAAGTATGTTTCCCTTCTTAAAGTATAGAGAAAATATTAAAAATATCGTCATTTTTGGCTCTTTTCAATTTTATGAGCCTGAATGCAGTCAATATCGAATTAAAACCTATACATCATCTTTGGGATATCATTGTCTCAAGATCCTATCAGAAAAACATTCAATGGCACCTACTGGGGAAGTTCCACGGGGGTTAAAGAGCGCTTTCACCGAAAAAAGAGGATGCTGGCCGGCGCTTGCTGCTGGAGCTGGATGAAGGCCTCACATTCCCAAAGCTGAGATACAAGGCTATCAGAAGTAAAATAGGAAAAATATTCAATAAAACCCCTATGTGAGGCCTTCATCCAGCTCCCGTTGCAAGCGCCGGCGAGCATCTTCTTTTTTCCGTGAAAGCGCGCTTTAAACCCCTGTGGAACTTCCCCCAGTAGGTGCCATTAAATGTTTTTTCCAATAGGATCTTGAGACAATGATATCCCAAAGATGATGTATAGGTTTTAATTTGATATTGACTGCATTCAGGCTCATAAAATTGAAAAGATCCAAAAATGACGATATTTTCAATATTTTCCCTATACTTTAACATGGGAAACATACTTTTGAAGGGCGCGGGGGTCAAAAATCGTCCTAGAGACCTGAAAATTTGCAGGTAATAATGTTTTAGTATTTGTTACAACTTGAGAAGGGGGCATCTGGGAAATTCGAAGAAAAATTTTTTCCCATAGACTTTTTCAAAACCCTAATACTCTGTTCATTTAGAATTGGCACCTGAAACAGGATTAAAAACTCTCAATAATGCTGGGTTCTTACGTATTATTCCGTCGAACGTGCCGCTGAATCCGAAAACGTTATCCAATCCCATTGACTGTTCTATACAGGGTGTATCTGAAATGGTGCAACAAACTTTCAGGGATGATAGTACTCATCAAGACGAACAAGAATTGGTATAGAAAGGGGGTCGCAAATGAGTTTTAAGGGGTGAAACCCCGGGGTGAAAATCAGCAAAAAAACTTTCATATTTGTGCAGGAAGAGACACAATTGTTCGATTCCGTAATTTTTTACACCAAAAAAATAGAACCCGTACTTGCAAAAAGAAATTTTAACTGTAACTTTTCAAGAAGTTATCTTTTAGTAGCGAAAGATTTATTCGATCAGTCTCTTTTTTAATGCATGTTCAACCAAATTTGGCAACTTATTAGCCATTTGGCGCAATTTTTTCGTTTCCTATTTTATCTTTAAAACGGTAGCTCAACTTGGTAGATTAATGATCCGGAATCTTTTAACTCACAATCGTAAGATTGTGGATTCTGTCATGTCAATAATTTTTGGGCAATACACGGAAAGAGTACTGAAGAATATATGGCCAAGCGGGTAAAAATATAAAGCAATTTTATTCCGTCGAGTTGTCAAGTAATACCGAACATAAATACACAACACGAAGTAAATTATTAAAAAGGTTAAGGTTAAAGTTAGATCAATTATCTCCTGGTAAACAATATTAACTCCTCAATTCAGTTACGGGTTAGCATATATTTAACAGTCCCCCCTTCTTAAATTAATTCCCCTAAGAAAAACCAAATCGTTGTACTGGCTTCCTTTTTCTGGTGCTCCTCCTCGGTTGAACATCAATAGTCCTAGAACCCTGAGGTTGTATAGTGACAGTCTCTAACCCTCGGTTCTGAAGATCAGGGGTCTCAGCTGCCTCCGTACTTGGGTGATGTAGATCAGGGGTCTCGGCATCTTTTAGGTCTTGATCTGCTTTCCCAGGATCTTTCTTCTGTTCATCTTTAAAGTTTGGTTCTCTTCCCTCTGTGTTCGGTAGATCTGTCTTTCCTTCTTCTCGGTCTGGTTGTCTGCTGTACATAACTTTTCCTTCACTAGGGTTTTGAGCTTTCAAAGGTTCAATAAATTCAGATGGAAAATGTGCTCCCTCGGATTCTGTGATGTTTCCACACCTTTGAAGCTGATTAATATGTCTCTTCCACATTTGCCCCTCTACTGAGATCCAGTATACTAATCCCTCTCTTCTAACAACCTTCCCAGCTTTCCATTTCTGTGGACTTGAGTAGTTCCTTGCTAGTACTGGACTTCCCACTTCAAAATATCTCATCTGGGGGTTTCCTTTCTCGTCGGTTTCTTTCAATGAGGGTCTTACTAAATCCAGTCGGGTGCGTATGTCTCTTTTCAGCATCATTTCTGCCGGGCTAACTCCAGTGGTAGCGTTTGGTGTCTTTCTGTACTGAAGCAAAAAATTCGCAAGTTTGGTACTCAGGCTTCCTTGTTTTTCCAATGTTTTCCGAAGTGCTTCTTTGACTGTTTGCACGAAACGCTCCACTTGACCATTCGACGCAGGATGATATGGCGGTGTGAGTTTATGGTTAATTCCATTTTCCCGCATGAAGGTCTTAAATTCTCGTGAAGTAAAACATGTACCATTGTCGCTTACCAATCTCACTGGCAGTCCAAATCTTGAAAAGATTTCTCGCAAAGCTTCAATGGTCTTCTGGCTTGTACTAGAGTTCAGGATGATGACTTCAGGCCATTTTGAATAAGCGTCTACGACGAGTAGAAACATTTTTCCGCAGAATGGTCCTGCATAGTCCACATGAACTCTTTGCCATGGTCCTTTAGGCATCTCCCAAGGGTGAACTTCAACCTTCGGTGGTTCTTTCCTTCTTAGACAACAAGCTTTGCAGTTTAAGGTTACCGATTCTATGTCTGAATCTATTTTCGGCCACCAAATGTAGGATCTCGCCAGAGCCTTCATTTTAACGGTACCAATATGACCACTATGTAGATCATTTAACAATCGTTTCCTTAGGATTTCCGGAATGACGATTCTTGCTCCTCTTGTGATACAGCCTTGCTCTAAAGAAAATTCGTGGTCTTTCTTCGCAAATCCTGGTGTTTCCAGTGGTTCACCTGTCCTCAATTGCTGTAATATGGTCTTAAACAAGGGATCTTTAGCCGTCTCTTTGGCAATCTGATCATGGGTAACTGGTAATTGTTCCACTATCTCTATTTGGAAACTTCGCGCCATCTCTTTTGTTCTTCCCACAGGACTTTGCTTGTTTAATGGCAGTCTAGATAACGCATCAGCATTTCCATGATTTTCTGAACGTCTGTATTTAATTTCGTAATTAAATTCCTGTAGAAATTGCGCATAGTGCAGTAATCTTTGAGCTGAGAGTACAGGTAAATTCTTCTCAGGATGAAAAATTGACACAAGCGGTCTATGATCAGTTATAAGTGTAAACTTCCTTCCATACAGGTACATGAAAAACTTTTGCACTCCCCAGTAGATCGCTGTTGCTTCCTTATCAATCTGACTATAGTTCTTTTCAGCAGATGATAGACTTCTTGAAGCATAAGCGCAAGGTCTCTCCGTTCCATCTGGTGTTAGATGAGAAAGAATAGCGCTGATACCATATGGACTTGCATCCGTAGCCAACGTCAATGGTAGCTTGGGGTTGTATGCAATCAGCACTCTCTCTGAAACTGCTTCTTTCTTTATCTCGTCAAAAGCTTCTTGTTGCTTATTTCCCCACTCAAACTTCTTGCCTGCTTGTAACAATTCATACAATGGGTGTAGCTTACTTGAGAGATGTTCAAAGAATTTCCCATAGTAGTTGACCAACCCCAACCAACTTCTTAATTGGTTTACGTTTTCAGGTTTCGGTGCTTGAACGATTGCCTTTATCTTGTCTTGGGACTTGGAAATTCCATCAGCACTCAGAATGTGCCCCAAATACTGCAGTGACTTTCTGCAAAACTGGCACTTCTTTTTATTCACTCTCAGGTTTACTTCTTTTAATCTTTGAAGAACCGTAGTAAGACGTTCCAAATGTTCTGACATATCTTTACCCTGTACTAATATTATGTCATCGTAGAAAACGCAAACTCCTGGTATATCGCCAAGTAGTTGTGCAATATACTTTTGCCACATAGCAGGAGCGGTTTTGATTCCAAACATCAGCCTGTTTACCTTGTAAACACCTTTAGGGGTGCTCACTGCTTGGATTAAAGCACTTTCTTCGGTCATTTCCATGTTTAAGTATGCTTGACGAATATCCAAAGTTGTGAAGATTTTTCCTTCCGATAGGCCGGCAAATAACTGTTCAACATGGGGAATAGGGTACTTATCATCAGCAAGTTTAGGATTTACTGTGCATTTGTAGTCTGCGCACAGCCTAACTGAACCATCAGGTTTCATTACTGGTACTAGTGGTGTTCCCCAATCGCAGTGATTCACTTTTGTAAAAACTCCCTTTTCTTCTAACCTATCGATTTCTTCAAAAACTTTGTCCTGGATTGCATATGGAATCTGTCTAGGTGGTCGGAAAACAGGAATCGCCGCTTCCTTCAACTGCAATTTCCCTTTAAAATTAGGGATTTTTCCCAATCCATCTTCAAAAACTGGTTGAAACTTCTGTAAAACGCTTTGCAGGGTAGTCATTTCACTTGGAACATTAATCTGTTTGATCTCGGACCAATCGATCTGCAAATTTTGAAGCCATTCCCTTCCGACTACTGCATCCACTTCAGCTGCAATCACGTATAAATTTTCTTTTAGTTCCTGATCCTTGTACTGGATTTTAACGGTGGCGTAACCTAGAGGTGAAATTTCCTCTCCTGTGTAAGTGCGTAACCTGATGCATGTATCGTGCAATTCTTTCTTTGGGAAAAGTTTCTTAAACTGACTTTCTGACATCGACGTAACAGTGGCTCCAGTGTCCAACTCGAACTCTACCTTCTTTCCATCCAGCTTGCAAGCAATCTTAATTTTAGCTGGTTTTATTCTGTTTTCTGGAAGTACCTCTTGCATTGAATTCATGAAGAAGTCTTTGCAGCTAGCATCACTGTCCTCCTTTTCTTCATGTGTAATTTGATTCTGCGTTCTTCTTCTGTTTTGATTCGGTGGTCTGTCATTATAACCTCTTCTAAATCCACTAAGGCATGCTCTAGCCAAATGACCAATCTTCTTGCATTTGTTGCATGTTGCATTACGCCAAACACACTGGTTGGCTAAGTGAGATCGATTACCGCATCGATAGCACCTTTGATCATCCTTTCTAGGCGCAATCTCAGTCTTACCTTGAAATCGATTCTTCTTCATTTTATTTCCTTGAGTAGACATCTGAAAAGTTGTATGCTGCCCTTGGATCTCTTTGCTTTCCTTCTGAGCTGTTTCAACAGATAATGCCAAGCTTACGCAATCATGGAACTTGTTGTCAGGTTCCCGGAGCTGTATAAGCCTCTCCAAAAGCCTTGTATCACGGACCCCCGCAATAAATTGCTGCCGCAAGTGAGCATCGACTGTAGATCGCGAACAGTGAGGACAACAAAAATCGCAGTCCTTGCTTAACTTCTTGAGATCGGCCACAAAACTTGCAATGCATTCACCCTCTCCTTGAATTCGTTTTGAAAACCGATTCTGCTCCGCAATCGCACTTGGCCTCGGTGAAAGGTGATCAGTTAAAATCTTGATCAGATCATCATATGGCATTTCTTTTGGCTCCTTTGGACTTGTGAGGTTACATAGAAGTTGTAGGGTTTTTGTTCCCAAAGTATGCAACAGAAGCTCACGTTGCTTCTTCTTGCTATCATCATTGATTTCGGTCAGACCCTGTAGTCCAAAATAATTTTCAAGTCTCTTGACGTAAATACTAAATGACTCCGCTTCATCATTGAAGTTTTCAAATTGTAGAACTGGCCCTGAGCTTCCACTCTGCAACGTCGCTTTAAGCATTTCGCATAACTCCTTCATCAATTTCGCTTCGGCCATAATTCCAAAATAAAACCCGTCGCCAGTGAAGAATATATGGCCAAGCGGGTAAAAATATAAAGCAATTTTATTCCGTCGAGTTGTCAAGTAATACCGAACATAAATACACAACACGAAGTAAATTATTAAAAAGGTTAAGGTTAAAGTTAGATCAATTATCTCCTGGTAAACAATATTAACTCCTCAATTCAGTTACGGGTTAGCATATATTTAACAAGTACTATTAAAGGATGTGGGTTGGGGTCTTATGGCTTGAGGTTCAAAAATCGGACAAAATTAAAGGATGTGTAACAGTATTTTGAGAATTTTTATTGATTTTTCTAAATTGTAGTGTTTTCTTTACGGTAATTTTTTTTCAGGTAATTACAATGCTTTAAATCGCATTTTGTCTCAACGCAAAACTTTGACAGGTGTTTAAAATTTTTTACACGAATTTTGGAAATTGATAGTTCAAAAAAATTTGCCAACACAAAATTTTGTGAAATGAAGGAAAAGCAATCCTTGAAATCCCTGTCTTTAAATCAACGATCAATTAATTAGATTACAAAGTATTTGATTCTCATTTATTCGGAAATCGTTTCTTCCGTAAATTTTATTTCCCTACAATGTATGATAAGGATTTCGAGGACTGCTTTTCCTTCGTTTCACAAAATCTTGTTCTGCCATGTATTAATTTTTTTAATCTACCGATTTAAAATAAATTGTGTTAAGAATTTCTTTAGTCTAAAAAAAGACATTTCAGATCACGGGGTATTTTTATCTTGTTTTGTCTATTTGTTATTAGTTTTTAAACTAGGTAGCTCTTTGTGAAACACCCTTTATGAACATGTAATGATGACCCAAATTTTGTATGAAACATATGTGTTAATAGAAAAAAATAGTTTAAAAACCTAAGCATTTTATACAGTTTTATACTTAAATTCTCTTATTCTAGATGTGACTACATAATTATAACTGTTATTTTACTGACGAGACAAAACTTAAAAAATTACAAGTTCGAGCAATACACGGTCGAGATGGGTTGCGAGCTCGGCCATTTTAGTATTTCTTTGTGCTGAAGGAGGGGAGGGTAGTTTATGAAGCTTAGGGTTTCGTCTCGTAGTCAATTTCCTCTTGTCAATACGACAAAATTAAGCCAAATTAATTATTAGGATTAGACAAATTAAGCCGAATTAATTTTTAAAATTTTCTGTTTGCAAAAAATATAATTGAAAACCGTATTTATGAATTACTACGTGAAAACTAGAAGGGGATGGGAGGTTCTTGGCATGTACTGTACTACGTATGGACACCAAAATGACGTAGGGAGTCAAAAATGGAAAATAAATGGGTAACGTAGTACGGGCACTTTCCCTAAGGGATTTAAGTTATCCGCCTTCGAGGACAGACAAATTTTTAACCTATGATCCTCAAACGCACCGACACCCTAGGAGCGGATTGTACAGCCCATCCTCAGTACACAGACAAAGTCATTTAAAATTAATTAACAGAGTGGTGACTTAATTAAAACTAGTTTCTAGTAAAATTAATACTATTTTAGTGATGTTTCACCCCCTCCTCCAATTTTTGTGTTTAAATTTATTTTTCCTTTAAAACTTCAGCTATCAGTTTTTGGCATAAATCCTTCTTCCTCCTACCTAACAAATCATGGCTTTTCCAATCACTCCATCATTTCCTAAATTATTCAATCAAAATTATTCGATTTTGCTTGGCCGTCAGTCTGTTAATCTTTCCCCACTTCTCCAAACCTCTTGTAGAAATCAATTTCTTTATTCAATTCTTATTTAGACTGTAGGCATTATCTTCAAAATGCTAAATTTCTTCACGTTAAAAAACGAGTCAGCTGGATGGCTCAGCGGCAATCTACCACTTTTAAAATAATTTTCTCTTGTTTATTATCGCTATGAATCCTTATGGTGTGACAGCAGCTAGCTCGATAGCAGTACTCATGCATTGCTTATTGGAGTTAGCTACCAATCCCCTAGGGTTTGTGCGAGTGCTACGCTTGTTCCATCCAGGGCTTTAACTGACCCCTGGGTGCGAAACTGCGGGCAATTGCACAGCTGAGAAGGGAGTGCTGCTTTCACAGACTAAGGCTTAAAGGACGTGTTTGTCTTTAAAAGCTGTGCATTGTCCTGAATTGCATAAATAGTACTAATAATGAATTAAAAATGCAGGGATCTCTAATTTTAAATTTTGTGTTAGTATTTTACTTCTAAAGGTACGATATTAATTAATCAATATGTTTCTATTTAAAAAAAACACTTATTTAGTATAGCTAAAAAAATTTATTTAAAAGGGACCAAATGAAATCTTAATACTTTAAAACATGTTGCAATGTCTTTCAAACTATAGCTTTCAAAAAAATTATATGAATTTAAAAACGAACAACTTCATACAGTAGGACAGAACTCGCAATCTTACGATTGCAAGACTGTTACGCTACCAACTAAGCTATAATTTAATCATTAATGGTACTACTACATAGAAATTTGAGTTTCCGTAAGAATCACAAAAAAAGTATTTGGCGATTACGGATTGGCGAAGTTTTTTTTCCTGTCGACTGCAAAAGTGTTACTGGTGGGAAAACTAGCTTAGTAATATTTGAAGTTGTTTTACAAAATAACTACCGGAATCGAACCATTGTGTCTCTTCCTACACAAATATGCAAGTTTTTTAGCAGATTTTCACCCCGGGGTTTCACCCCTTAAAACTCATTTGCGACCCCCCTTTCTATACCAATTCTTGTTCGTCTTGATGCTATCATCCCTGAAAGTTTGTTGCACCATTTCAGATACACCCTGTATATTGTTTGTCTGCCTCAAGTTGAGCTCTGGCCGTCCCTAGTTCATATGAGCGGTCATAAGGATTTTTTTTAAATTTTTATTTTTATGATTTAAGAACACAATTAGTCATTTACTTAAGTCATAAAAATACAAATATATTATTTTTCATGATCGTGATTCATGATCTTGATCTCGAAATTTACGATTTATCATTCGAAACCATACCGCTGATGTGAACTAGCCAGAGCTCAACTTGAGGCAGACAAACAGTAGCTGTACCGCTGAATTTAACGGCTGCTGAACCGTCGACGGTATAATACGTAAGTACCGATTTTTCTAAGCCAGGTAAAATCACATTTTAACCATTTAAGTCCTAACCTTTGTGAGTAGGGGATTTTTTTTGAAAATTGGATTTTAATTATTTTTCATAACTTGAAAAAATTTGTGTCTAAAGGTACAACATGGGCAGACCCAGTTGTACCTGTGGACACCCTTAAAAAGGGAAGTTTTAGTTGAAAAAAGCTAAAAATGAGCATTTTTATTGATGCATTACCTTTTAATAAACTATTTCAAGCATTTTAAAAATTGGAAATAGATTTTTTAAAGTAATGTAATTTTAGATCGTAAATGATAATTAAAACGAAATTGATAAAAGTCTTGATTTTTTACCAAAATTACATATATCACATGGGATTTTGAGATCGAAGTTTGAGGTAATAGTTTCATCAATCGTGCTGATTGATCTGATCGCTTCACTGATCCAAAACAAAATTCGATCGACACTTAGTTGTGAAAGCATTTGGTGGTAATAACTTTTGCAAATCTTCTTCGGTGGAAATTTTGAGTTTTTTGTAATCATCCTACTTAAATGCGATAGGGTGCTTAAGATTTTACATAATATATTATATCATTAAATTCAAAGTAGAATCAAACATTTAAAAATAGTTTAGATCACAAAATATTATATTTTTCTTCTAAAAATCACTTGAAAATAATCGCCGACAAATAGATAACCCTTTAGAATTAATTAACGCATTAAAATGTATTCACTTTAATGAAACCTGATTCAAAACCTCCGATTAGCTAGACACCCACAAGAACTTGTCCATAGGTAGTACAACACTTTTGGTGTCCATACAACATCAGGTGTTTTTACATTCAAAATTATATAAAAAATAAAAGAATTGAGATCTGACGATTTCTAATATCAAAGCTAAAAAGTCAAAATTTCGGGGATATCAAAATTATATTCTTCGGTCAATATCATAATTAAAGGGGAAGACGAGTATAAATGTAGTGATGCACTAAAAAAAACTTTGAGCATCTAAAAACAATACAGTAGGTTCTTCTATAACGCGATTAATTGGTTCCACGTTATAGGAATTCGCGTTGTATGAAGAAAGCTCTCGTATAAGGCGAATTTTAGGTAAAAATGATAACCCTCAAGTACACTATTAAAGCAACTCAGGAGTTCGAGTACGACCTTTTTACATTTAAAAAGCTAAACGATTCGTTTAATTCTTACACAGTCGCAGTTTCATAGGGTTAAGGGCTAGAATAATTGAATCGTCAGTTTAAAGAAGGGAATAAGTCCAAAAATCAAGTTTTGAGAAAATCGAAAAAAGAAAAGGAATTTTCATTTTATGGATATCGATTTCACAACTTCAAGGGGCGATATCTCCCTATAGGGGTTAGTTGTTTTCCCCCTCTTTTCACCCATGTGTTGGGCAAATCTTGGAGATTGTTTGGAGCACAAAAAGCCAATTTGTCATTTTTTGGACTTGTTCCCTTCTTCAAACTGACGATTCAATTGTAACCATGTGAAAATTTATCGTCTGCTAAAGTAAGATGTTGGAAAATATGTATATTGTAATCAATATATATTTCTAATATGCGTATAAATAATACGTGATAACAAATCATGTATAGTTTATATATATTTTGGTATTTAAAAACTTTTTGTTTGATCTTGTTCTTTATTGGGATAACATTTTTTATTACAGTTCTCCAACAAATGTTTGACATTGGATCTTTTATTCGTGTGGGTTTTTTTTAATTTAGTAAATGTGTATGTGCAAAAGCCATTATTATTTTAGCTTTGTTGTTTTTTTAGTTTGATAATTGGATACATTTAGTGTAGGTTTGTAGGACATTTATCCATACTTGTAGAACTTTTTTTACCAAGAATATATAAATATTGTAACACACATAGATAGAATTGCGAGGGGAAAATGATTCTGATGAAATTAAAATTAAATCACCAATCTTTAAATTAAACTTTCTTTCATAGGTAACGCAATAAACTTACCCCTCCAACGAAGTAATCAAGCAGTCGCTATTCCGCTTTAAGCTTTGAGTTTATTTTGAGCAAAAAAAGTCAATTTGTCCTTTATTGGACTTGATCCTTTTTCAAATTGGCGATTCAAATTATTTTCCCCCTTTGTAGCCTAATGATGATGGCAAGGATAAAGCGACAGGACCGCTTCCCACCCGATTCCCTGTGACGAATGTCTTGAAGAAGGGAGATGAAGTTAAGCCCTTTGTGCTTTCTCCAGACACTCCCAAGAATGAGTTAACCGAGCTTTTAACAAGCAGTAAGTAATCTCTTATTTAAATTTAATTTTATTGAGAGCAACTTGCAAAATAATGAACCTTGTCTAAAATATATTTTTAGAAAAACCTTCAATGTTTCTGATGAAATTGCCAAAACATCTCCCAATTCCTCTTGAAAATACATTAAGGTCGTCTGATAAGGTGGATAAAGATAAAGTTAACAGAGGTGCCACTTCTAGTGAGCAAGTTAGTATATCCAAAATCCATGTTAATTATTTTTATTTGATGGTTTCTTGCATTTTTTTTTAGTCTTGAGAAATTAATATAGTGTGATTTTGAAGCTCAAATTTATTAATATTTCAAATAGTGATAGAATAAATTTTATGAATAAAAATGAAAAAATTTCAAATTATAGTTTTATTATAAATTGATGAAAACTTCCACGACCTGAAGAGTAGTTTATTAAATTTTCCGGGATAGATGGCCGTGTTTGATGAATGGAATTTCCAAACGTGTCGCTCTCTGCTTCGGAGAGCATCCTCAGTGGCAAAAATCAACTGATAAAAATTGAAAATAAAAACAAATACTAAACAATTACAGAGTGAATGCTAACGTGGAATGAAAATGAGATCAGATACTAATACTATTGTTGTGCTGGCTTTATCCCGCATTTCTTGAGTGCCGGGTGCCAGACGCTCGGAATGGAAACACCCTCCTCTTTTCTATTGAAATTATTCTTGTGTTTGAAAATTTCTATGGCTTCTCTTATTATTAATCGGGTGGATTGATGGTTGGTGGTTGCCAGGATTTCGGTGTTATTAAACAGTACTCTATGGTCCTCATTTGTTAAAGAATGCTCAGCCACGGCCGACTTCTCTGGATGATATAGGCGACAATGCCTCTTGTGCTCTGCAATTCTGGTTTTAAAAGAACGTCGGGTGGTGCCGATGTAGACTGCCCCACATGAACAAGGAATTATGTATACCCCCGTAGCAGATAAAGGGGGTATACAGAAACTACATTCTTTTAATTTACAAACTACATTCTCCAAACTACATTCTTTTAAAGTTTTATTTTTCATAATGTTTCTCAAAAAGACTTTTTAAAATTAAAAAAAATTATGAATGCAAAATGCGATTAAAGATTTTAGTGTGGCTAATACCTTTAGAGCTGAAATTTCATATCCTGTCCTATTGGGTAGTTATTTTCCCGCTCTTTCCAATCATGTGTAGAGCAAAGCTTTGAGATTGTTTTGAGCACAAAAAGTCAATTTTTTTGACTTGTTCCCTTTTTCAAATTGTGATTCATATGAGATTTTGTTTCCCTTTGTAGTCTCTTGATGGAGAGGACGAAACAACAGGAGCGGATGAGAGTTGTGCCATTTCTAGTGAGCAAGTTAGTATTCTAATTTTTTTTCATTTGAGGGGTTCTTGCATTTGTTTTAGTCTTGAGAAAAGAATAGGGTGGGTTGCCCAGTGAATGAACACTCCCAGTAAATGAACACATGGTCGTATTATCTCAAATATTAAGATATTTGAACTCTCTATGGACTATCACTGAATTTCAGTAGTTGCAGGAAGACCTCCTAGAGGACAGGCAATCGTTGATTTAACCGTATATTCCGATTTCAGACATTGTAAATTTATTTATTGATACACGAGCTTGAGGTCTACGATAAGACACCGGTGAGTTAAGATTTGACTTGATTCATTCATATTTTTCTAACTTATAATTGCGTTTATTATGATCGTTGTTGTTTTTTATCAACTGTTAAAGACTCATTCTTTGATATGTCATAGTGCAGAAAGCTGTACTTTTGAAATTGCGATAGATAAGGGAGTGTTCACTTACTGGAAGTGTAAACTGAGATTTTCCAGTGAATGAACGGCGTTCATTTACTGGGGAAAAGGCCCAAATCGTGAATCTTCATGGCTTTTAGCTTATTCGATTTATAATGATGTAATCTTAACTAGATATAATGCTCGAGGTTTTAAATTGGGTTCTTCCAGAAGATGAACGGGGTGTGTTAATCAGAAAGTCAATGATAATGTAGAATCAGGGGAATAAAGTTTTCCTATTGGGGGGTAGTGACCATCGGAAATATATTGAGATGGCTTACAGTGCTCTTAGTATCCAAATTAATAATTTAATCAATAAATGAAAGAAGACAGTACAAAAACTTCATTTTGAAAAAAAATGTTTACTGTAGTTAGTCACCAGTTTTAGTTTTTTGGAAAAGTTTATAAGAACTGTTCGGGTTTCTCAACTATAGTTTTACCAAGTAAACTTATAAACTTTCCCAAAATACTAAAACTGGTGAGTATTTTCAGTGTTTATTTACTGAGAGAAGATGCTCATAATAGGACAAACTTTGTTGATTTACTGGGTATATCGCACTTTTCACACTAAAATCAGGAATTTCTTCAAAACTATTAATTTCTGAGATCTGGAAATACTTCGGTCATACTGCTGAGAAAAAGCCTGAATGGAAACATACCTTATTTTTTAAAAATGACCGAGAAAAAGCCCTGAAAAAATTTGTTTAAGTGGGAAAATCGCAAATCCAAATGCTAAGTGTTCATTCACTGGGCGATTCACCCTATAATGTGGTTTTTGAAGCTCAAATTTACTAACTAATTTCTGGTGATAAATTATTGAAGTCTCTGAGAAAAATTTTAAACCTTAATTTTTAGGGAAAACTAATATGAAAATCTTGTTTGGGGGCATTCTCTTTTACCCGAAAACTACTTCCCTCAAAATTGAAAAATCCTCCCAAGCAAATATATTTTGTTCGTATTAAAATATTATAACACAATATTATTAGGGGTTATACAGGGTGTTTCAAAATTGCGTTGCACGGCTTTTATTCGGAACCAGTGCCTCCTAGGGTCATGGAAGTAAGGTCTACCCCTAGGTAAGTGACCCTGGAGAACCCAGTGAGAGGACTTACAGCGCCCCTAGCGGCGAAATTAAAAAGTTAAAAAAATTAATTTAAAAACTAAAGGAGATAGAGCAAAAACCTCAGTAACAGTATTGTTGCAAACGTCAAGAAGAAATCATTGAAAAAAAATTCATCAAAATATCTTGAATATTCGCGGAGATATTAGCATGTGAAAATAGCACTTTTTCAGGGGTCAAAAAGTAAAAAGTTCGCATATATGCAAATTTTTTTGATTTTTTGATTAAATTTTGTGTTCTTTCAACTAAAAAAACACAAAACTACACAATTTCACTGAAAAATTTGCAAATATGCGAACTTTTTACTTTTTGACCCCTGAAAAAGTGCTATTTTCACATGCTAATATCTCCGCGAATATTCAAGATATTTTAATGAAATTTTTTTCAATGAGTTTTTCTTGACGTTGGCAACAATACTCTCATTGAGGTTTTTGCTCTATCTCCTTTAGTTTTTAAATTAAATTTTTTAACTTTTTAATTTCGCCGCTAGGGGCGCTGTAAGTCCTCTCACTGGGTTCTCCAGGGTCATTTACCTAGGGGTAGACCTTACTTCCACGACCCTAGGAGGCACTGGTTCCGAATAAAAGCCGTGCAACGCAATTTTGAAACACCCTGTATAAAACTTGAACATTGTCACAAGGGTTTCGTAAGGGTGAAAAGGTTGGAAAACGCTCCTATAGAGTCTCCAAATTTTTCACTTTCTCTTTTATTAAATTGTTTGAATAAACATTAATTTTTCACATGATAATGATTAGTAAAATCTCTATATCTGACCCGTTTTCTCTTTTCAGAATGCTTGCAGTCTTTCCCAACTTCCTGAAGGAAAAATTGGTAAGCTGTGTATACATAAAAAGACAGGCCGTGCAAGGCTGAAGGTGGGGGAAAACTATTTTAACTTGGATAGCATCACTGAGCTTCAATCTAAGCACCAAGTTGTTTCCATTCAGACCAAAGAAGGTGCCCCCGGTGATATTGCTGTATTGGGTAATGTAAGCCAATTGTTGTCCTTTGTTCCGGATATCGATAAACTTCTTAAAAAAAATTGATTTTTTTTGCAAAACCACTGTAATTTTAACATCTTAAATTTTATATCTACATGGCATTAGTATTATTGTATTCAAAATTAATGTGTATGTTGGGAGTGACTTAAGTTTGATGGTTTATTTAATTGTACCAAATAATATGTAATGTTGTTTTTATCCAATGAGTCATTTCCTAACAAAAATGGAAAATTAATTTCCACAAGAGTATTTTTTATATATTCTTGATTTGATTCATTAACAAAGTTTTTAATTACAATTGAAAAGTCTATGTGTTTAACTTTTTAATAAAATTTAATTTTGTCCATTATCTATGTAGGACTCTTCATTTTAATTGTTTCTTAGCTTATATATTGAATTTGTTGAAAACCTAATTATGTAAATGTGATTATTAAACTCGTCAAGTTTTTAACTAGTTCATAACTATAAAGTTAAGCTATAACTTAAAGTTCTAAAAAGACCCTTTTATTTTAATGGTTCTTTCAGCATGTATAAATTAAACTAGTTGAAAACTTGCGCTTTGGAGTCAATATTGGCAAGGGTGTTTTATTGAGTTAATGTGTTTTATATTTTTGAAATAAATGTGTTGGTTCTAATGTTAAACTTTTCCTATGTGATTGGATACTTTTTTAATACTAATAAAGCTAATGTATATTTTGAATGTTTTAAACTTTAAAATTCACTAACTTAAAATTTAACTAACTAATAAAAGAAGATAAAATATTACCAATTCAACTTGCTATTGCCTCTTCTTCAGTTTTATTCTAATGAACCTAAAATAATGCTGATGCATAAGTTAAAATGGATATTAACTTATTTTATAATATTAAGTATAATTGTGTTATCCTGAATATGTTTGGTCTTTAGAAATAATATAGGTGAAACTAAATGTTCTGAAAATGAGAGAATTCGATAATTTTAAAATTGTACAATGTTTTTCCTTCATTGTCATTTATTTCTTCCTTGTTATTTTATATTTTAAAACCTCAGTAGTAAATTAAATTTAAATTATAATAAATTATGTCACTGGAGAAACTAAAATGTAAGAATTTTTAAATTGATTTAATAAATAAATATTCATGTATTTTTTGCATATGAAGGTATTGTTTTATTTAATTGTTGAATGCTTCTTTACGGCAATAAATATCCATACTTAAATATTGAAAATATTTTAAATTAATTATTAAAAATATTTAGTTTAATAATATAATAATAATAATTTTTATTAACAATTAAAGAAAAATAAACATAAATACAGAAAAACAATGTTATACGCCAAGGGGAAATAAAAAAAATCCCGTCCAGGCGTAAAAGAAATTAAATACATAACTGAGTAACGAAAATAAAGAAAAAAAAAGGAAAAATACATTAAAACTATAAATAAACACAAGAAAACCACGACAAAATCACACACAATATTATTGGCAAAAGGCTGAATAATATTTAAAATGAAAAATTTGCTTCAAAGTGAGAAATACAGATCCAGGTCGTCGATGTTAATTATAAATTCAAAAAGATTTCTTTTGAAAACAGAATAACTATTTGTTTGAATTAAATTTGTTGGTAAACTATTGTACAATTTAGGTGCAAGATAAAAGAAGTGTTTACGAAATATGTCCTTTGAAAATGTTGGAATTTCAAAAATTTCAGATGATCTAGTATTATATTGCCTGGTTCTAAATTTACAAAGAGATTTATTACGAAAAATATAAAGTAGAATGCGATAAAAAGCATTATGCCGTAATGGTAATAACTTAAGAGACCTAAAATTATGGGGACTAGATTGGTGATTCAGAAGTTTGAAGCATTTATTATGTATAGAAATTAACGGTTGAAGATTGGATCTATATTCCCCACCCCAAATGATAGCTGCATAATTAAATAACGAATAAAACCAAGCAAAATATAATGATTTTAGAAAATTTAAAGCAACTTTATTTTTAAAGTGGAAAAGTTTATATAGAACAAAACGTAATTTTTTCCCTAGCTCATTTATATGCGTTTTCCATTTAAGATTTGAATCGATAAATAAACCTAAATATTTTATACTATTAACTGATTGAAGGATATGACAGTGACAATTATTGGAGTTTCTATTGCAAGATAAAGAATGATATTTGAAATTTAAGTTTAAATCACTTTGTCTTAGGCTAAAATGAATATATTTAGTTTTGTTTAAATTTAGAGTCAAATCATTCGCGCTAAACCAAGTCTCTATTTCAAACAAATCAGTTTCAATCTGGTTTAGAAGTTCATAATTATCGGAGCATGAATAAAGTAAAACTGTGTCATCTGCATAGGTTATTATTTTACCATATAAGTTTAAATTACAAAAGTCGTTTATATAAATAAGGAAAAATAAAGGCCCCAAGATTTATTAATGTATTATTTTAATATTAGTTTCCACTTTTTAACAGATCCATCAAATATTTCTAAAATACCATTATCCTGCAAAATAATGCACACATAAAAATTTAGGGCTTTTTTAAATAAAACAACTGGGTTTAATCAACAAACCAATATTAATTGCATGGGATGTATTTATACTATGTATACCTTTTAAGGATTATAATAAATTTTTTTGGTTAAAATATACAGGGTGTTTCAAAATTGCGTTGCACGGCTTTTATTCGGAACCAACGCCTCCTAGGGTCATGAAAGTAAGGTCTACCCCTAGGTAAGTGAGCCTGAAGAATGCACTGAAATTACTTACAGCGCCCTTAGCGGCGAAATTAAAGTTAAAAAAATTAATTTTAAAACTAAAGGAGATAGAGCAAAAACCTCAATGAGAGTATTGTTGCCAACGTCATGAAGAACTCACTGAAAAAAAATTCATGAAAATATCTTGAATATTCGCCGAGAAATTAGCATGTGAAAATAGCACTTTTTCAGGGGTCAAAAAAGAAAAAGTTCACATATTTGCAAATTTTTTATATTTTTTTATTAAATTTTGTGTTCTTTAAACTAAAAAAACATAAAACTACACAATAACACTGAAAAATTTGCAAATATGCGAACTTTTTATTTTTTGACCCCTGAAAAAGTGCTATTTTCACAGGCTAATATCTCCACGAATATTCAAGATATTTTGATGAAATTTTTTTCAGTGAGTTCTTCATGACGTTGGCAACAATACTCTCACTGAGATTTTTGCTCTATCTCTTTTAGTTCTTAAATTAATTTTTTAACTTTTTAATTTCGCCGCTAGAGGCGTTGTAAGTCCTCTCAATGGATTCTCCAGGCTCACTTACTTAGGAGTAGACCTTACTTCCGTGACCCTAGGAGGCGTTGGTTCCGAATAAAAGCCGTGCAACGCAATTTTGAAACACCCTGTATATTTAAACCTGGGCAGTTTAAACTTTACAAATTTTGCTTTTACCTTGTTTTCTTAGTCCACAATAATCAGGAACCTACTGTATTTTAAGGATCTATTATTTATTAACATTAATTGTAATTCCCCAGACTGAACCTGCATTGTTATGAAATGCAGGTATATGCTGCCTACAGTTGTAAAGTGAGGTTATTCTTTCTTTCTAAAATTGCCTTCCATCATTTTTCACCTTTCTTACTGGGATAGTTGGATAATAAATGTGGAGTAAAGATTTAAATGATGCGAAACTACAAAATTTCTATTGTTTGCATTCTTTGCGTTATAACTGTACTAAAATGCAAATAGAAAGAAAAAAGGTGGTTGTTTTTAGTGGGCCTATTATTCAGAATTATTTTGAAAAAAAGTTTTTTAAAAATCCGTTGAATATTGACCGATATATTTAATTTTTAGTGAGGTTTCTTATAGTTGGATGGTTTAAGGAATGGGTGATGTGGACTAAGGTGGTGGCGAAGAAAGTTTTAATTGCTCACAAATACTGATTAATACTAAAAAAATGAGTTCTACTTACATCGTATCACACTCGCATGCTAAATCAATAGACCCTAAAATGTGGAGCAAGAAATCATAACTTCTGTTCTTTGGGGCAAATTTCCAAAAGTCTTCTTGGGGAGGACCCCCAGACCCCCTGTTGAAACTTCACGGCCCTCTCTCACGGGGCTTTAAAATTGTTCTCCACAAACATAAAAAAGTCGACCCTGCTTGCCCCCCCCTAAGTCGAACCCTGGCTACGCCCATGCTTGGCCCTCTGAAGATACTCAGCACGAGCCAATAACAAATTAAATATGCTTCTTTGGAGTAAAAAACATGGATCCAGGTCGTCGGTGTAAATTAATAAGTTCAATAAATTTCTTTTGAAAACTGAATATTTTTGTTAATACTGAGTAGACATGAAAATAAATTATTACATAATTTTGGAGCTAAATAAAAGATATGTGTGTACAAAAATTATACAGAAAATTTTTCAGGACATTTCTTGTACAGCTCCCGCAAAAAAAACGTTACAGTGGGGTTTGCGGGCGAAACACTTGGGTTAAGAAAGCAAAAGAGGTGTCATTTTTCATTGTTTAGAGCAGGGGTTCTCAAACTTTTTATGTCGCGGAGCCCTTTTCAAGAGACAAATTCTTCGCGGAGCCCTTTTCCGAAATAAATTTTTCAAGGTATAAAGGCAAATTACATAAAACCCATTGCTTCTTGAAATAAAAGCTTTATAGAAATTTATTTCGGGAGGGGTCCAAAATTATTCCTCAGCCCCTCCCACACATATTTAACAGTTTTACGTAGCTTTTAAAACATTTTTAGGTTTCATTTGCATCTAAGATAATTTATTTGTAAGAAAAGTTGTGACAAATTAAGATCCAAGTACAATATAAGGGTCTGGGGGTCCTTCCTCCCCAGAAGATTTTGAGAAATGTAGTCCTTAAAAACAGTTTTTTTTAACTCGTTTTAGGTACATCATTGTCCAAATTTTGGACATTCATTTTTAGGTAGGATTCTAATTTCTACGAACTTACTATAAAAATTGACAATAATTAAGTTTCTAGTACAATAGGGGGTTTTGGGGGTCCTCCCCCAAAAGAATTTCGGAAATTTGACCCTAAATAACATGGTTTTAACGAGTTTTGTTATACCACGGCTAGACTGGATTTAACTGTGTTTATATACGGCTTGCGCAATTACGCGAAAAGGTAGGTTCCAGAAACTGGGATACGATCTACGATGTTAGCGCCATCTGTCTGTCATTCATGGCATTTCTTTTGACTGGAAAATAACACCGGCACACAAAAAAAAAGAAGTGGAATGTACTTTGGACCGGACCTACCTACCGGTATGTTTATCGACCCGCTGAACCTGAATTTCAAGTCCGTTTGGCCCGGTCACCCTCCAGTTTTGAGTAAAATGCAAAAAAAGGCCAAAAATTCCAAAAAACTGCAGTCACAGCATAGAAAAAATTTTTGTGGACCCGGATCACGTATGATTTTTGTGTATTCTAAATAACTGAATCTAAATCTGAAAGTTAATTAGCCCGGTTAGCCGTCCAAATTTAAAAAAAAAAACCGAAATGAACCATGAAAAAATGAAAATGAACCATGAAGTTAGTCACCAGTTGAAGTTTTTGAGAAAAGCTTGTAAGTATGGTTTTGGAACCTATGTTAGGATTTTCTGTGTGCTGCGTATTTTGAAGAGCCGAAGCAAACCAACCCTAACGAGCGACTACGTGCGGTACCCCCTCAAGCGGTAAAAACTGGAAACTTCCAGGGCCGTCGGCTCTTTTGATCTTTTGGATAGTGGATAAGCCGTAGTTATACGTAGTCCGATTTTCCGGGGGAAAGGATGGCCCGGAAAATCGCCCTCGCCCCTTTGATATACACCCCGGGATATATGGAATATTTTGTTTACCAATTATATTTTATCATTTGATACAATGTAAATTTTTATTTTAAATTTCTGAATAGTAAAGCTAACACTTTTTAATCATTATGCTGGAGATGCATGAACAAAGGATTCCCCCATACAGAAATCTATACATCTGTAAATTTTGTTTTCCTAAAAGTTACTTCTTTTGAAATCGAGAGCTGTTTTGGGGGGCTGTTAGACCATACGTCAGAGGTACATATCGAAATTTATTTACACATGGGCCCAAAATCATTCCTTTCACCCCCCTCATGCCATAGGATCAATGTTAGCTTTTTATACATTTTTTTGTCAGAATTTGCATTTTAAAGAACTTAATATAAGAAACGTTTTGTGTAATTAAGTTCCAAATGCTATAAAGGGGGGGTTGGAAATTTGACTCTACTAAAAACAGGTTTTCCCTTGGTTTTGGTACATCAACTCCGAATTTTGGACATACATTTTTAAGTAGGATTATGATAACTTTATAAAAAAAAAGGTGCTGAGTAATCAATTCGAGAGGTGGGGGAATGGGGTTCCTTGATCTGCAACTATTCGGCGCGGCCGTTTCAGCGGCAGAAATAAAATGAAAGTAAATAGAACTCTCATAATTCTTCTAAAAATTAGAAGAAGAAAAATTTGGTGCCGAAACGGGCCGGTGCCCAAACGGCCAGTGCCAAACCGTCCCATCCTGGGGGTTCCTCCCCCAGAAAAGTTTTGGAAATTTGACCCTAAAAACAGGGTTTTAACTTGTTTTGGTAAACCAAAAAAGACGTGAAAAAGGCAAAAACCAACAGACCTTACCAACACCTTACAGAAAGTTATTTATATAACATTTCAGAGAAAAGCAAATTAGAAATTATCAAAAAATGTATTTATTTCATATTTCTTCGCGGAGCCCCTGGAAAAGCTTGGCGGAGCCCTAAGGGCTCCGCGGAGCACAGTTTGAGAACCGCTGGTTTAGAGTATTCTTTAACCAAAAAAAATTTCGAGTCCTTAGGGGGTCGTCTTATTATTAAACGAAACACTTTTTTTTTCAATTAGGACCCCCAATTATTATGAGATTTTCTGAAAGGCCATCCCTCAAAACCCTTAAATACCCAGTTTCATTCAAATTGATTCACAATTAAAAATTTTTTTTAAAAATAAAAAAATATTTAATTTTTAAAATCATGAAATATTTTATGGTAATCGATTTAGGTAGTAATTTTATGAATAAAGCCAAAATTCAATCGATTTCACAAAATAGTTTTTGATAAAAACGAACTTTAATGTTAAGGGGCCGTATACCGTTGCCGAATGCATACCGCGAATAATTTTTAAAAAAAATTTTAATTGTGAATCAATCTGGATGAAACTGGGTATTTAAGGGTTTTGAGGGATGACCTTTCAGAAAATCTCAATAATTGGGGGTCCCCATCGAAAAAAAAAGTTAGTGTTTCGTTTAATATGAAGACGACTCCCTAAGAACTCGAAAATTTTAATGATTAAAGAAGACTTTAAACAATGAAAAAAGACACCTCAATTGTTTTCCTAACCCAAGTGGTTCACCCGCAAACCCCACTGTAACGTTTTTTTCGCGGGAGCTGTACCTCCTTATCCATAATCCGATTTAAATAAACCCTATGTTATACTTCGCTGGAAATCTAAAAGATCAATTTTGAAACGATCTTCATTCTATAAAAATTCCATTCGCCATTATTAAATTTTGCGTACCGCGGCATTTCCCTCTAGCGCCAACGATGGCGCTTACCTCTGATAAGCCGCAACCCCCTCTTGGTTTGGGGACTCGTCTGACGAGAACCCCTTTCAGAAGATAAGATGGCATTCGACCTTCGAACCGGTTCTTCATTTGGAACGGAACGGAGTTCGTTGAGCGGGTGGTGACCCTAGCTGACCGGTGGTTGCAAAGCGAGGATAATTTTGCTCTCAGCAGAAACACGTGGTGATCTCGATTCACGTGGTGATTAACCTGTTGGTAAGTTCAAATAACTTGTGTTTCTTCAGTTAGCCAATAAATTTCTTATCATTAACATTATGACATTATTTTTTACCTACCGTTTTTCCGGCAAAATGGAGCAATACGCTTTTATATTAACATACACACTAAGGACAGACTAATTTGTTTACAAACACGGGAGTTGCTGCATTTAAAACAGACATGCTAAAAACTGTGTCATGTTCAAATTTGTCACATGCAAAGTTTTTCTATAGAAGCATCAGTCTTTTTATTTAATATAGCCACACCTTGTATGTTTCCAGTTTATATGTTTGAAACACTTCATTGTACATAAATGATTATTTTTATAGCAAGATGTCTGAATCCGGAGAAGGAGTGAGAAAAGCAAATTCTACAAATATCCCAAGAGGTGCAATCAGCCTAAGAGGAGTGCCTGTAAATCGGAATGCCAGGTAATGTTTTGTAAAATGTTGTACTCATAATTAGTGCTTCAGTGTCCAGCATTAAAACAATCATAACTTAGTTAGAATAGAATAACTCGAGTATTTTTTAAACACTCTTGGCCTTTATTTTTTGGTAACAATGGAAAGCATTGCCATGTACTGGAATTTAATGCTTTCACCTTTCATGGAAGTTGAGTTGGATGTACGAAAAAACCTGTAATGCAGAGACTCCAACTTTCAAAGATGGTTGTCAGTAGTCCTTATGAGTAAGGAAATTTTTTTTGGAAGTTGATCCTAAAAACGGTTGTTTTATACACCTAGTCCGATTTTTTTAGGGGTGCATCCCCTGCCATCCCCCTTGATGTCATATCTGAAACAGGTTACAATCTAACAAGATTTTAAAAAATACTGAATTAAGCTTCAGAGTGATCTATCAGTAAAAATTTACAACTTAGGAAATCCTTAAGAAAAATTAGTTGAAAACACTGACTAAAATCGATATAAACGCTATCTGAGAGGTATCACTGGACAACTGGACTTATTAGGCTCCTCTGGTTATGCTTAAATTTTTCCTACAGTGTAATTGCAATGTGAAAAGAAGCCAGCTTCAACTGCGCCGGGAAAATGGTACTTACGCGAAAAATCGTTATTTTTCGACTTTTCCGCCGAATGCGGTCCTAAACACCGGACGACGGCTTCTAACGCGGCGGCCCCGCTTCTAACCACTATAAAGTTGTTTTTTCCACATCGCACAAACAACGCAAGCAGAAGCCGATTTCAACTTGGCGCCCGCCGCTGCACAGTGTAACGAGTCTATGGGGGAAGAGGACAAAATTCCTCTACGACGTAATATTTAAAAATAAACCATTTTAATTATGTTATGCCATCAATATAGCCTTAACAATCAATTCCGAGGAAAAATCTGATTGGAATAATAATTTTTTTTAAAAATAGACCATATTTATATCTTAACTCCGGAGGGGTCATTCTTTCGTAACTTCTGTTAAGGAAAAACTACTAAAAATCGAAAAAATAATAATTTTAACCATTAAATATTAATTTTAACCCTATAATACTCCTTTTGGGGTTAGTGTTAGTCATGCATGTTAAGCGTTGCATAAATATTATGTGTTGAAATCAATGCTGAATGTTATCTCAATAGGGATCATTCTTTTGTTATTTCTACTACTGCTAATTGAAAACTCATAAAATATACATCTGGATCCTAGTCTTTCCTCTTGGAATTACTAAAAACAAAGAAGAAAAACAGCTGTTAAATAGCAGATGTTTTGTTAACAGCATATTTTCTCTTCTGATTTCCAAAAACCACTATTACGTATAAGCTTATTATTCAAAGACTTTCAGGTCTTTCATAGTTCTCCGTTTCAATTTCTTGAAATCAATTAGAAAAAAAATCAATCGCAAAAATAACACTTAAAACATAAATACAAAAAACCAGGACACCATTTAAACTTAATCTCACTGTGTAATTAAAGCGCAACATGATTCGATATCAAATAAAAAAAAGTTTTATACCTTCAAAAACTGAAATCAATGTGTTTCGTATGGAGCGGTGGAAATGGTGCTTCATTTTTCACGAGTTTCGTTAACAGATTGCGCGTTTCAAAATAAGATTATCGCTAAATCGGCAAGCCAAAATATGATAAATATGAAGTTTGAAACATAACAATAAGTGTATCAAAAAATGGCGGAGGTACCTTTCGATACTGTTTTTAAAAGTCTAATTAAACATGAGCAAGTTGCAAAATTTATTTACATTTAAGAATGCGGTTAAAAAAGTAATAAAAATGTAATTACCAATATTTCTTTCAAACAATTCTATTAAACAAGAATGAAGTGTGAAATATTCACCTTCATTTCAAAAATCAAACGATTTTAATTGCCCGAAATACAAACTCCGTTATTGATGATCTGAAACTGTTTTTTTCAGCGCAGCTGGCTTCTCCCGTTTCAATTATCGTTTGCGAACATAAAAATGAATATTTTTCTTTTTCATTATTGATTTTATATGGTCTGAACACTTCTTAATCCAGCTAGCACACTAAAAATTAAAATTTTGGATGTCAAAATTTTGACTTTTGTCCATTGCTCGTTACACTGCGCTGTGCCGTCCGAAAGAAGTCGAGGGAAGAACGGAATATCCCGCATGCAACACGAAACCCGATCGCTCGCCACCCTGTTTTATGAAGACTGAAAATATCCTAAAAATAGAGCACAATCGGGGAAAAAAAACTTGTGCTTTTAAGTGCTTTTTAAGATTGATTTCCGATTTTCCGTAGCTTTTTCGATGTTATCCGTAGTCCGTAGTTTAATGACGTAGAAACTACGGAGAATCCGTAGTAGTTGGAGTCTCTGGTAATGCAAAAATTGGTCAGCAAAAACCGTTCAATAAAAACAAATTTATTACATGTGTAAAGCTATGAGTTTTTTTTTGTTTTATGAACGGATTTTTCACGACACCATTGAGGGATTTATATAATTAGTTGTTTTGTTACAGGCTGCCATCTTTTCGAAGTCCAAGAGACCTCACCCTTGGTACTCCTGCCAAAAGGACATTTCGACCAAATATTCCAGTTAGAAGAGAAAGAAAAACACAAGAGTAAGCATTTTTTATTAACCCCTTTTTCAACTTGTTGAGAAAATAGTTTTGAATTGCAAGCAATGGAGAAGTGAATAGTTCAGATGCTAAACATTAGTTTTATTTTTTAATACACTCAAACCTGTTTTTGTGCGATTTTTTGTGCTGTGTATAAAAATTTCAATCCAATGGGAACGTCGTAGAACAAATATCTTGTATAATATAATAGCTATTGAGATATACCGAATATAAATAGCTTTGAGGGATATTCGCAACGGTCCTACGTGAGACTTTTTGGTACTTTTCCGTTAGCTGGGCGTGAGTGAAAAATCGTCAAACAATGTAGAATTCCGCCAATTTTCTTACAAGAATAAGGGGAAAGTTGTTTATAGTTGAAGATAATTTAATTTTTCTAGGCAACTTTCCTGAAACAAGCGAATCATAGTTTAGTATGTGTGAAATTGTTAAGTAATTGAATGGTAATATACATGGGCGTAGCCAGGGTTCCACTCAGGGGGGCCAGCAAGGTTGACTTTTTTATGTTTATGGAGAACAATTTTAAAGCCCTGTGAGAAAGGGTCGTAACCACAGTATTGTTTCGAGAGGGGTATTTGACCTTTAATGAAATTAATGTAAAAGCTTTATGGGTAGCGTGGAAACGATGAGGCCTCTTTCATCCTTATTAATAGGTTTAATGTAGTTTCTCAACACTTTTTTTGGTAAAATTTGTGTCCAAGAAAAATTTATATAAAAAGGTTTAGTAATAATGGTTCAAGGGGGGATCTGGGGGTTCTCCCCCAGAAAAATTTTGGAAATTTGACCCTAAGAACAGGGTTTTAAACTGTTTTTTAGTACACATAAACCCAAATTTGGACAAACATTTTTAAGTAGAATTTTGATTTTAATGAACTTACTATAAAAAAAGTGTGAATAAAAAAAGGTTTAAATACTAAAGGGGTGCCTGACTTCCCGCACCAGAAAATGTTTCGAAATTTGACCCTAAGAACAGGGTTTTCAAACTGTTTTTTGGTACACGTAAACCCAAATTTGGATATACATTTTTAGGTAGAATTTTGATTTCAATGAACTTATTATAAAAGAAGTGAGAATAATAAAGGTTTCAATACCAAAGGGGGGGGCCTGGGGGCCTCCCCAAGAAAATTTCTGATAATTTGACCTTAAAAAACTGGTTTTAACTTAATTAAAAGTAAATTACTCAGGACTTAGGTGGGGGCAGCTGCCCCTCCCTGCACCCCCCTGGCTACGCCCATGGTAATATAATGTAGTCTTCACACTATAAGAAAGGTTTCTGAGAGAAGTTGTCATCTGGAGTACCTAAGGGTTTCAAAGTGCTCATGAATGGCTTTTTTACTTTACTATGTTAAAATTCTATATTACTATGTTAAATTACGAGTAATTTAAAATGAGCCTTAAAAAGTCTGAAAAGTACTTGATTTTTTTCCACACAAAAGAGTGGGAACTATAAGTGTCACCCCCAACCGTGGACCGGTTTCGTCCTTGTTAGGATTCATCAGCACGGTACAGGAAGGTAACGCAAGAGAGCGGAGGGCAAGAACTAGTCTAGCCGACTATAACTGAAAAAGTGGTGACCATTGATTAGTCCTCCACTCATCTGCTGAAATGACATGGCATTCCTAGAGCAGATTTAAGAGTCCTAACAGATGTCCGATCCAGATTTAAGAGTCCGTGCTGATGAGTCCTAACAAGGACGAAACCGGTCCACGGTTGGAGGTGACGCTTGAGAGTTGTGAGTTTACACTTATTGTCCGCTTAACCAGCAATAATTGGTGAAATACTCCTTTCAGTTGGAACTATGTTGAACGTTTTCAACTTTTATTCCGTTGACTGTTTTGTCATTCGCTTCGCTTGGCGACTTGACTAGCGCGCATTTGCGCCCGGCTCACTAGCGGATCCAGGGGGGGTGCTAGGGGGCTGTAGCCCCCTCCCAAAATGAAAAGTTTACACTATATCATATGGCATTTTATGAACCAAAAGGAGTTAAAACCGTGTTATTTTAAGGTCAAATTTTCTAGGAGAGGGCCACTTAACTCTATTATAACAACTTTATTTTATATTAAGTTCGTTAAAACGCAAAATTTTATCATAAAATGTATATCCGAAATTCGGATGAGGCGTACCCAAAAGGAGTTGAAAAAGTGGGGGTTTTTCTACTTAAATTTTCAAAAATGTGCGGTCCCTATTCACCGCATCATAAAAAAGAATTTTTTCAATTGTGCTGCATTAACAATTTTTATAGCTACTCTCGAAGTTTGGTGAGAGTTTTTTTGTGCTGTCCCTTTCCCTCGCATCGCAAAAACAGGTTTTACTCTATAACAACCCTGAATTTTTTTTCTGGTTTTGTAACTGCTTATAACATAATTTTAATCTTTTTCCTTTAGCTCAAACGAAAACCAAGATACCTCGAGCTCAAAAACAACCCAGCCAGTTGCCGCAAATATTTCTGGACGTAATAAAGGAAGAAATAATGACAGAAAGAACATAGTTCAAACAGAAGGTTCTGTTTTTGGAAGTGGATTAGCACCACGTGCATCTGCTGGTAACCTTTTCTTTCACTATATACATAATTTTTAAGCTTAAATTTTTATTACCTCTTATAATAATACTAGGGCGCTGCAAGCGAAAAAAAAACTGCTCACATCGTGGAGTGGCATTTTCAAATTGCCTCAACCCGAAATTCGGGTTGTGGTATTTTCAAAAACGCTCACTCCGCGACGTGGTATTTTCAAATGCCAGAACGCGATTTGGCTGTTTTTTAATAGTAATCTGTTACTAAACCGGTAAAAATTGCAACATTTGGTTTTTCAACGGTTTTCACTTGGGAATGACCACAGAGTATAGAGCTTAACAGAGTGTTCATCTCCGTAGACGCTAATGGCAACTTTTTTAACAGGGCTTTTCCCATTGAAAAATCTCTGGCCTCAAGTCCCGCCTCCACGCTATTCCTGCTAATTCTGTCATTCGCCCATTGAAGCTGTCACTCAAATCCAAATCGCCTATAATCAGTGTTAAATTCAAATCAAATACATTTCGCGTTCACTGATTGGCTACTAGTGAACTGAATTATAATATGCGTGCTGAATAAATTAAAGATCTTAGGAGTAAAACGGAGGTTTGGTATCTCTGTTAAGCTCTCTACTCTGTGGGAATGACCTCGATAATAACATACTAAAAATCGGGCAAAATAGGTCCGCGGGAAGTTTAATTTTTTTTAATTTTTAAAAAATGACCGAAAAAAATTTCAAAAAATCAAATTATAGTAATTGAGACTTACGATACATGTTTATAGGCTATTTTTCCGTGCTGAGTACGAATATATCATTTTTTTTAATTCAAAATTCCAATTTTTAAAAATTAATTCAAAATTTGGAAAGTCGAAATAATTAAAACATCGCTCAAAACCACAAAATAATTGCAAAAGAAATAAATTAAACGGTTTTCATTTAGAAATGACTTAAATAATAACATACTAAAAATGGAAGAAAATGGGACAGTAAAAATTTTAATTTTTTTCAAATTTTAAATTTTTTTTGGCTTAAAAATCGACCTTTTTAAAAATTCTTGTTAAAAAAGTTTGAGGCATTTGCCAAGGTAGTCCACTGAAAATAGAGTTGAACCTCGGACAAATTGCAATAAAAGGTTTCTCAACGGTTTTCACTTAGGAATTACCTCAATAATAACATAATACTAAAAATCGGCCAAAATCGGCCTTGGGGAAGTTTAATTTTTTTTAATTTTTAAAAAATGGCAGAAAAAATTTAAAAAAAAACAAAACAATAATATAGACATGTGATACATGTTTAAAGGTTATTTTTGAGTTTTGAAACCGAATATTGCCTTTAGTTTTGAAAAAAAATTGAAATTTCAATTTTTAAAATTAATTTGAACAATAAGTTATATGAAAAAATTAAAACCCCCCTAAAAACCTAACAAAATGATCAAAAGAGATAAATCAAACGGTTTTCATTTAGAAATGACCTAAATATTAACATACTAAAAGTAAACAATTTTACGAGTTAGAGAAGTTCAATTTTTTTTTTTAATTTCAACTTTTTTTTTGCGAAAAATGCATTTTTTTTCAAAATCGTGCCCCAAACTTTTGAGGCTTTTGAAAAGGTCATTTTTCGGTGGATATTGTCCACAGGGAAAACCGGTGGAATTGACCCTCAATGAATTAGTTAATTATTTTATTTAAAATTTTGAAATTGGTAAAATGTAGTAAAAAGTGAAAAAAGGTAGTACTTTGGCATATTTACATCAGAATTTAAAATAATTAACTAATTCATTAAGGGTCAATTTTCTACCGGTTTTCTATTATATAACTATCTGTGGACAATATCCACAAAAAATTACCTTTTCAAAAGCCTCTAAAGCAGGGATGGCAAAAAGAACGAAACTAAACTCAGAAACTGTGATTTTAAGGTATTTATTTCCTCCCGGAACAAAGTTCAACAGCCTAAAAATTTTTATTTTCTCCGCGATAAAAGCAAACTTAAAATTTGATATTTCGTTTCCTCCGGAATAGAACCAAATACCTTTTGAAATTGGATTTTGTTCCTGGAACTACACTTAAAACGAATTAATGTTGAGTTTTTTCCTGGAACAAATCTTTGGGATTCTTTATGTTTTAATTTTCATACGGATCTTAAATCAGCCTAAACTGTGCCCTCCGTAACGAAATAAAACACGGCTTTAACTTCTCATTTTTTCTCCGGATCATAAGTCAACGCAGCTTTGATACCAAGATTTCCTCTCGGAACCATACTAAACACCGTCTCGACAGTTTTGCTCCAAGAAAAATTCAAGGCAACTCTGATTATTTACTTTCGTTCCGGAACCAAATTCAACACGGAGGAAACCCTTTACTTTGCTCCGAAAATTTGTTTACCGGGTTTAAAAAACTTGAGTTTCGATCCGGAACAACAATAAATGTGAGTGAAATACTTAAATTTGGTTATGAAGATTATATTTATTGTTTCTAATTTAAATACTACACACAATATATTTAATATTACACAATAGTATTGTCGTCAAATGACTTCAATTTCCAGCTTTCTATCAAAATGAATGCCTAAGGCGAGTCTCAACCAAAATAATAACCTTATGAAAATGAGTGAATAAAAAAATAATCATCTGTAATTAATTTTAATTAATTTGTAATAATGAGTAATGTTTATTAAAAGAGGCTTTAAATTTATCTAAACTTAAGCAAACTGACGAACAGTTACGGGGGGCTAGAAGTAGTTTAGTTTGTTGTGTTTGAGAGAGAGAGAATTCAAAATTCAAGAAAGAATTTTATACAGGGTGATTCAGAAATAATCATCAATAGTTGAGGGGGAGGTAGAGGGGCCTTAGACAAGCATATTTCGAATAGGGATGGTGGGGCGCAGCATTACGGTTATAGAGCTAGGACCTAATGTAGTGCGAGCGTGTTTCAAAAAGCCGTTTTTAGAAGGCCCGTGTGACGATACAAAACATAATAAAATGAAAAACATTATTGCATGAGGTACAAGAGTATCCGTACTACATAAATCCTCAATGTGATATAAAGTGGACCACTTGCTAAACCGTGGGGTGAGTTTTAAAATGTACAATATTAATCTCTTAGTCAAACAATGGAGTTCCCTTAATGGTATTTCGAAAAATGATGATCGGGGAAGGAATTTTCAATGATCAAACAGTTTCAATGATCAATGTTACGATCATTGAAAATTCGTTCCCCGATCATCATTTTTCTAAATACCATTAAGGGAACTCCATTCTTTGACTAAAAGATTAATATTGCACTTTTGAAACTCACTCCACAGTTTAGAAAGTGGTTGAAATTCTATCAAATTCATGGTGTAAGTAGTAGGGATACTTCCTTACCTCATGCAATAGATTTTTTCATTTTATTATGTTTTGTTTCGTCACACGTGCTTTCTAAAAATGACCTTTTGAAACGCGCTCGCACTACATTAGGTCCTAGCTCTTTAATGGTAAGGCTGCGCCCCACCATCCCTATTCGAAATATGCTTGTCTTGGGCCCCTCTACCTCCCTCCCAATTATTGATGATTATTTCTGAATCACCCTGTATAGTTTTTAAGATGTTATAAATAGCTAAAATTTGTGATAAATTAATAATGGCTGATCGGTATTTGTTTCTTGAAATTTCAAACTGACGGGATTTAGGGCTGTTGGGATTTAAATTTTTGGAATTTCGGAGAGTCAGGATTTCTTTAGTTGGGATTTTATACTGAGAAGATTCCATGCTGTCGGGATTTTGTTTCTTGGGATTTTGGACCGACGGCATTTCGTTTGTAGAGATTTCAGTTTTTAGTATTCTGGGCTGTCTGGATAATGGCTGTCTGAATATCGACTGCCAGGATTTTGGCTGTGTGAAAAACAAGACACAAAATATTTTAAATATTGATTATTTGATTTTTCTAAACTTCACTTTGAAATTTATCAAATAATGTAAAAAATATTATTAATTAGAAAAAAATGTTGCCTTAGGAACAAAATGAAAGCATTCTATGCACATTTAATTTTGTTCCAGAGCGATTCCAACTAATTAAACCCCGCTAAAATTATATACGGAGCCAAAGTTAAGTGTAGCCGCCGTGTGTAATTAGGTTCGGGAACGAAACTAAATCCCCAAAGCTGCCTAGAATTTTGCTCGGAGCAAAACTGCCGAGACCGTGTTTAGTTCGGTTCCGAGGGGAAATCTTGGTTTCAAAGTTGCGTTGACTTTTGATCCGGAGAAAAACTGAAAAGTCGAAGTATTGTTTGATTTGGTTCAGGAGGAAACTAGAGTTTTGCAAAGGGAAATTTTTTGGATTCGGGACAAAATTAAAATATAGAGATCGCTTTAGTTTTGATCAAGAACGAAACTGAAATTTTAATTCGTGATACTTTATTTCCAGGAACAAAATCAAAAGTCAAAATGAATTGGGTTTTTATCCGGAGGAAGCGCAATCTCATATTGAAGTTTCTTTTTCATCCCGGAGAAAAACTTTAAATGTAAATGAGTATTAGTTTCGGTCAAGAAGGAGTGAAATCTGAGAGTTCCGTTCAATTTGCCACCCCTGCTCTAAAGTTTTTGGCACGAATTTGAAAAAAAAATGCATTTTTCGCAAAAAAAAGTTGAAATTTAAAAAAAAATTGAACTTCTTTAACTAGTAAAATTTTTTACTTTTAGTATGTTAATATTTAGGTCATTTCTAAATGAAAACAGTTTGATTTATCTCTTTTGATCATTTTGTTAGGTTTTTAGGGGGGTTTTAATTTTTTCATATAACTCATTTTTCAAATTATGTGTAAAAATTGAAATTTCAATTTCAAAACTAAAGGCAATATTCGGTTTCAAAACTCAAAAATAACCTATAAACATGTATCACATGTCTTTATTATTGTTTTGGTTTTTTTTTTTAGTTTTTTTTGGCCATTTTTTAAAAAAATTTGAAAAAAATTAAACTTCCCCCCGGCCGATTTTTAGTATGTTATTATTGAGGTCATTCCTAAGTGAAAACCGTTGAGAAACCTTTTATTGCAATTTGTCCGAGGTTCGGCCCTTTTTTTCGCTATTTTCAGTGGACTAAGGTCATTTTTCCATGGATTCATTCGTATTCGTATCATTTGATTCATTTTCGCCCATCTCTACCTCTGTAAACTTTTTCCGGATTCACTTTTGACACTTTTATAAATGGAGATATTTTTCTGTTTCCAGGTCGTTCAAAGGGGTCTAGAAAGAGCAGCATGTCATCTGGAAGAAAGCCTCCTGCCAGTAAAATCAAATTTGAGAAAACCAAAGCGGATATTTCCGTTGATATCCTCATGAAGGATGATGTAAGTATGCTATTATATAGTACTTAGCAATAAGCAGAGGTAAAAATCTTCCTATATTTCTTATAAATCCTTTTTAAAAAATAAAATAAGCGTCCTATATATCTTGTATTCACAAAAATAATCTTATATTCCATCAAACGACCCTTCAAGTATTGAAAATTATATTTGATGTCTTGAATATCCATATTCAGTGGTAGAAGTGGGTCAAACAAAAGTGGAAGTTGGCCAAAACAGAGCCAACCCCCAACGAGAGGGCTTTTCCCCCTTTTTGAAAATTTTCATGCTGAATTTTATCAAATACCTACGTCTTATTCAAGCATTTTCTAAAAGTAGGATGTGATCCTTAAATTTTTTGCCTTACAAGAATTTAAAGAACTTTAAGTAAAACACTGCTTAAATTTTACTTAAAGTTATTAAATTGAAGATACTTGTACTTTCCTTTGAAATGAATCATATAGCTTTCGTAACCTTGGATTAATCATCATTTCGTTACCTTGGATTAATCATCATTTCGTTACCTTGGATTAATAACTGGATCAACCACGGTTGAATGCAAGATATCAAATGTTTTTCTAAATTGACTAAACATGTACAATTTACAAGGTTGTAAAAAACATGTTTTTTAATAAAAAACAAGAAACACGTTATGTTTGTTTTAAAAGTGTTTTTTTGTTTAAAACATGTTTTATTTGTTTTTTACCCTCGACAAAGAAATGCTAAAAAAAAAAACATAATTTTTTTAAATTTAAATTTCATTTTTCAAATTGAAATTAGATTAATAATGCCATACTTATAAATACACCACAAGCATTTCTTTCATTTAAATGATTTTTGTAAGTTTTCTTCAATGCATCGTGTTCTTTATCAAGTAATACAGGGTGATTCAGAAATAATCATCAATAATTGGGGGGAGGTAGAGGGGCCCTAGACAAGCATATTTCGAATAGGGATGGTGGGGCTCAGTCTTACCGTTAAAGAGCTAGGTCCTAATGTAGTGCGAGCGCGTTTCAAAGGCCGTTTTTAGAAGGCCCGTGTGAGGAAACAAAGCATAGCAAAGAGAGAAAAGCTTTGAGATTGTTTTGAGCACAAAAAGTCATTTTGTCATATTTTGAGATTGTTCCCTTTTTCAAATTGGTGATTCATATTATTTTGTTTCCCTCTGTAGTTTATTGATGACGGAGAGGATGAAGCGAAAGGACAGCTCCCCATGGTTTTCCCTTTATATTTAATGGAACAATTCAGATAGAAGAATGTTGGCAAGGGTAAGATTTAAGATTCCAAATATTTTCTTAGATTTAAACGTTTCTAAGTTAAGTTTGAATAATTGGATATACAGGGTGTCCCACGAGAAGTGGCCCAACCCCTTTAACTTTTGAACCCCTACAGATATAGTTCCAATGAGATAAGTTTCTACGCCCTCTAGCGGAAACTTTAGGAGTTGTAATTTTTATTTTGAAAACTATGTGATTTATGTGAAAAACGTCAGTGACAAAATTGTAGAGCAGCATCGATTCAGAAGGAAAAGACACCTTTGAAAGAAATTTGAAAAATTTCAGTTGTATACAAGTTGATATATGTTACGGGCAATGTGATAAATTCTGGGTTTATTTAGGTCTTAGAAAATAAACGTTTAAATTCCACATGCTTATGCTACTAAAATATAATTTTGCATTATATAAAACCTAACTATTAGATAAGCCTGATGCAGATTCACTGTAAACTGATACGGAAATGAAATTTGCCTTGATACAAAAATGCATTTTGACTTGATACAAAACTGCCCTAAAGCTGATATAAAAATCATTTTTGGATTTTCCACCCGTGAATGAAGAGTAATTATTTCATGCCAGACAAATTACTACATAAATCTGACCTGTTTTTCTTTTCAGAAACCTAATGTTGGTTGGTTGGTTGAAATCTTTCATCCGTTCCTGAAGGAGAAATTAGGAAGCTATGTATACATAAAAAGACAGGCCGTGTTAGGCTGAAAGTAGGAGATAATTACTTCAACCTTGATAGTGGCACTAAGCTTTTATCAAAGCATGAAGTTGCTTCCATTGGCGCTGGTGATATTGCTATATTGGGAAGTTTACTCCAGTCGTTCAGCTTTGTTCCCGATATAGATAAAAGTTTCATAAAAACATCACTTTTTAAGAAGATTGTGTATTTTTAACAAATAAATTTTATAAGTTAATTGTATTTGTACACTGTAAAATATTTTTAGTAATGAAACATAGGCCTTGGGGAGCCTAGTGGTTAAGATATCGGGATCGGAGGACCCCGGGTCGGATTCCCGACACCGCCAAAGCCGAAGATGATAACTCTTTTTGCCTCCGGATTTGCCTCAAATCGAACAAAAATTTTTATTTTTTCTTATTTTTAAAAAATTTAGTTCGTTAGTTAGTTTCAAATAGTTGTTCAGGAAACAGCTCTAGAAAACTGTTTGCGCACGCAAAAAACAAACTTTAACAGGATCTCAAGCGTTTAATATTGATTGTATTTACGTGAAACTTTAGACTTTCTTATCTTAACAAAATCTTATTAGGTGCAAAAGCTTTTTTTCTCAGTTTTCAAAAATAAAAGTTATTGTATGCTTATCATATACCACCACAGGCTTTTAAATCTGAAAAAAAATCAAAACCCTAGGGTGTAAATATAGGGGAGTGATGACAAGGAAAAGCGATACAGGTGGCCGTTGATTAAGTCTACTGCAACAGGAGATGCTCGCCCGAGGTCGCTGTGGACAAATTCAATTGCATTCGACTCCATCAAACACGTCACTTGTCTTACTTAACGTGCCGTTTAGGCTGCAGCTAGAGATCGCTTTCCTGTTGATTGTCAAAACGAAAGATTTATGTGCAGGGGAACATCTTTGGTCCGCTAATTGACCTAAGCTAACCACACAAAAGGACCAGGCTCCTTCGGGCATTCGGGGGAGATTCGGAGCATTGATAATATCACCTTCCTTTTGTGTGGTTAGCGCTGAGGTCTATTAGCGGGCCTCCTGCTCATAAATCTTTCGTTTTGACAATCAACCAGGAGACGATCTCTAGCTGCAGCCTTAATGTAGAGACGCTACCCCGCGATAAGGAGGGGCCCCCCACCTAGACTTGGAGGAAGGTCCATCTCCGTGGAGGGAGGTTCCAATAGGCGTCTGGGCACACTACGAGCGGTGTCCAGGACATTTCGCCCCAGCCATTGTATTCGACCCCGGCGACCCTCCCTTTCTCATCCATCACACCTGTCAATTAACGAAGGGTTTGGTGGCGAGTCTTTCTCCGTCCCCGTTTGGCGAAATGGATGTTGCGCCAGGTTCGCCAATTTTAAATTTGATTGCAAAAAGCGTAACTATGGAGATGGTCCCCTTACGGAAAAGGGGTGTTGTTGTTTCTTATCTCCCACATGATCTGACGAAGTTAGACCATGTCCAAGCAAGAATCCGTTGCACATAAACATTTAGGTGGCGTGGGAATGAAGAGCGATGAACTTTTTAGTAAAGAAATTGACTTTGATAAACTGGTAAAAATGAAATACAGAAGAAATAATTTTAAAAATAAAATCGAATTTAAATACTTTATTAAAAAAACGAAATAAGTATAGATGTACTTATAGAGTGCTGTATTTTTGTAGCATTTTAGTTTTAGATCTAACAACAAACAATAAGTTTACAACCCAGCAAAAAACATGTCCAAAATTTCTTCAAAAAAACGTCATAAGTGCAGTTTTCTTAAAGTCTGTAGTTATTTTGTAGCAATAGGACATCAACACGTAAGTCTTCACTTTTTTTACAGCAATTTTGAATACATTCTAAAGGCATTTCAACGGTCTTATAAAAAACTGCAGAATTCTTGAAGAAAACTGCAGTTTTCATAAAGAAAACTGCAGACAAAGTGTCCAAATTACCTTCACTTCTTTGAAGAAATTTTGCTGATTTTTTTTGCTGGGAAACTTTTAGAGTTTATGCCCAACCATGTTTGGGTTTGATAAATAATTTTTGATACATATACAATTTTATAAAGAATTTTGCATGATACATAACTTTTAAATGTATAATAGGTAAAAATTGAAATTTAATTATAATTATTCTCTAAACATATATAAAATACCATACAGGACGCGGTAAAAATATTTTAAGGGAAGGAAGCTTTTGTTAAAAAAAAGTAGGGTAAATGTACCAGTTATGGCCACTTTAAGAACAATCTGCCAAATAAAAAATTGTAGAAATTTTTTTTTGATTATTTAAAAACAGAGTGGTTTTTGTAAGTTTTTAATTAAAAACTCTGGTTTTTATTAGTTTATTAAAGAAAGGTTGTTTTTATAGACTGAAAAAACTAATTGGCTATGAGTAATTTTTAATTTAGTTTAAGAAATTGATTATAATTAATATGAGAAGATCATTTAAAGTTACTGCTAATTAAAGATTAAAATGACTTATTAAAGAAAGTCTAAAAAAGGTCAACCCCTAATATAAATTATTTACAAGTTAATTATGCAAATAAATATTAATTAAGATAATCCATTTGACTTTTATCAAATTGAGCCCATCCCCATATCACATGATTATTACCACTTCATTTAAAGTTATTCTCATTGTAGTGGAGTCGCTTGTGTCAAAAAACAATGGTGTCCAAAAAATGTTTTGCTGGAGCTTTGTGAGTGGTATCATTTGATTCGTAATGACGTCTACATTAACGTGGTACCGGGTGTTTTTTCCGAATTTTGTGCAGGGGTGGGTATGACGTCATGAATGAAGATGGCAACAGCAGGAAAATTCTGTAAATGGAGAAATAGAGATAATATCGGAATTATTTTTGGACGAAAATCTCAGAAATAGATAGATTTATCGAATAGCTACCAAAAAAACGAATATAAATCCATAGAAAAAGGAGTATAAGACGACATAACCAAAAAATGACTATTTTACCAAAAACACAGTATTTGGTCATCAAATACTTTCAATAGATGCTATTTTCAAAGTGAATGCAATGAAAATATGTTCCTAATTAAAAACACAACAATGAAAATTTCATTGTTGATCACAAAAGGCGGATATGACGTCATAAATCCAGGATGGCTGCCATACAGTCAAAATTTCTAATTTTTTGTTCGAAATTTTTTTAATTGCAAATTATTGCACTCTAATGAACGTAATAAAGTTATTTATAAGAATAAAAGTTAAAAAAAAGCTGCTTTAGAATGAGTGATTGGCAGGTATTACACTACGGTTAGGAAAGAATCAACGAAACTTTTCTATCTCCCTCCCCCATTTTTATCATCCAAATCAGTAATTATGACGATAATATTATGGATTATAATGATAATAAATGGAAAATATTAATTCATTAACAAACTAAACTGTTAGGAAAATATAAACCATATACAAAAGACTTGATAAATTTCAGCAATCAATTTCCTAGTTAACTATCAAATAGTTGGGTGACCGAAAACTGCAAAATGTGATAATTTAATGAAACTTTCAGGGATGTTAGATAATCATATAAGAACTAAAAATCGATGGGAGCAGAAAATAAATTTTACTGCGTGATTTCACAGCTATGAAGTTATGGTTTATAATTTAACAACAGTTTAATTTGTTAATGAATTAAATATTTTCCCTTTTAAAAATTACTTGATACTTCTTATTTACTGTAAATGTTGTTATTTTTAATTACAGTAAACTAAACGGACGATGAAGAAAACGCCTATATATTTCAATCTATATTTTCGTTCCAAATTAGTTGAATTAAAGAAGTTATCAAATGTTATTAAATTAAACAAAAATGATTATTTATAAAAACATCTTATGTTTTCTCATAGTTAATGTAAACGGTCTTAGAAACAACTTGGCTAAACACTATTATTTCGGGAATTATTTCTGAACACCTGTCATTTAATTCTCCTTTACATATTAACTTTTCGACTTTAGTCAGTAACACTTTCGACTTTTAGTCTTATAAGTAACTTCATTACGTTCATTAGAGTGCAATAATTTGCAATTAAAAAAATTTCGAATAAAAAATTAGAAATTTTGACTGTATGTTGCAGCCATCCTGGATTTATGACGTCATATCCGCCTTTTGTTTCATTGTTGTGTTTATAATTAGTAACATATTTTCATTACATTCACATTCACTTTGAAAATAGCATCTATTTAAAGTATTTCATAACAAAATACTGTGTTTTTAATAAAAATATCCATTTTTTGTTATGTCTTCATAAATGTCCATATTTGTTATGTCTCTTTGTTTTTACAAGAAAATGAATCATTCTTTTAAACGGTACTAGATAAATTAATTAAATTGATAAGTTACATGTATATGAATTTCCTTGTTTTAACTAAACAAAGTTGGGCCGGTTTAAATTGATTTTGGTTTTTATGTTAAGTTATTACTGTAAAATCTATATGCAATTATTTATTATGTCTTTTTGTTATTTCAAACAAATTTGGTCTGCTGCCAATCATTTTGATCCGTAAAATACTTTAAATTTTATAAAATTAATAAATGCTTGCATTGAGACAACTTTCAAGTAGAATTAAAAATACGAATATAAATATTTAATATCGTAAAATTAATATAGTTTCTGAGGGAAGGTAAAAATGAGATTCAGCACTTTTATAAAGAAGTTTTGAGTAAAAGGTTTTTATTAATTTACAATATTAAACGTTTCTTATACGATTCATGCTTATAATATTCATGATTTAGAAATTTTCTTTAATTTAGAGAAGCTTGCCACAGTTTAATTCAAATTTAATTTAATTTTACACTATTTTTTGTTTATTTATGTAAGTATTTGCCTATTCTAAAATGACTTAATATTTTACCATGTTTATTTATAAGCTATATTTCCATAGTACTGTAATTATAGTTTAGCTTCTATTCGATTTTTAAATTTTAATATAAACACGTGGTTATGGGAGTCCTTACACACGTGGTTAAAAATCGATGGCCGATATGTTACTGCAAGAAATGAGATGGTAATTAGGCTTGACCCCCTTTTCAACAGGATGTCGATTTCAAAGGCTATTGCAGGCCCTACAGGTATACAACCGAATCGAATTAGAGGAACCAAGACCTTTTTCCGTCTAAAGGGGCCGTATAGATAGAAACATTGTAATAGTTCAGTCTCCGATATCTCGCCAAATAGGGCAACCTTTTTGTGAGTCTTGCAACCCTCTTCTGGAAAGAGAGGGGAGTGAACCATAAACCACAGGGGGTCCAGGGGGAAGCTGACCACATGTCAGGATACCCATCAATCAGTTGGGGCGAAAAGTCCGGTAAATCCTACGAGCGACACTAGTCGCGACAACGATCAATCACCATAAAAAAAGCATGGAGAAAGCCTAGTCCTCTATCTTGACAGGAATCTTGATTCCTGTCAAGATAGCGGGAGTCTCAGGTTCAACTCTATGCTTTTCCCCCTATCGTGATTAATGGGTCGGGCGGTCATAAGACGCTCAGTGTGCCCAGACGCTAGGAGGGACCTTCCCCCGAGTCTAGCTGGGGGGTCCCTTTTTATCGCGGTGGAACATCTCTCCATGTGTAGAGGCTATTTCTACCCACCACTTCTTGAGCCGTATTTTTTTTATATGTTTGCAGACCAATTTTAATATATAATCATACAAAATTAGTCATTAATTTATGATGAACTGTAATGTGTTCCAATTTCACACTCCAAGTCAAATTGGTTATTATTACTATCAACATTATCATTTTAACCTTGGACCAATGCGATCGCATTGTACTCTATTCGTATTCATTTTGAACTGGCGCCTGAAGAATAGTGCTTCCCCTACGCTAGAAGTGTAACCATGGCAACGCTCTTCGCGCGGCCAATAGTAAGCCTTCTTCGTTGCTGTGAAGTTGATAGTTGCCATGGTTACTGCTTCGATGGTGGGGAAGGAAATATTTTCGGGCGCCAGTTCATAATGAACAGACTATAAGTGGAGTCGACTGCACTGTAAAAAATATACGACACTTTGAGCCAAAACACACCTAGCGACCATAAGATGCGACAGCAATAAATCAAAGAGGGAAAAAAGCATGGAGTTCAGCCTGAGACTCCCACTATCTTGACAGGAATCTTCATTCCTGTCAAGATAGGGGACTAGGCTTTCTCCATGCTTTTTATGAAGATTTCTTGCAGTGGCGACTATAAGACACTCAGTGTGTTTTGAGCCTTAGGGTGAATCTAGAGATTTTTACCCGGACTGCAGATTAACGAGGGTGATCCGTTAAAGAGCGAATTTTTTTTCAATTTCTAAGATTACCTAGGTAATCTTGAAATTACCTAGGTATTCTGCACCCTACCGACTAGACACTCGTTAATCTGCATACTACCTGTAATCAGTTATTTTACATATTAACGAGGGTGATCCGTTAAAGTACAAAATTTTATTTTATTTTATAAAAAGTTTAAGGAGGTTGGGGGGGCTGCCGCCCCCCCCCAAACCCCCCTGCCCTAACTATAACCAAACTCGTTTTGGGGGTAAACAGTAACAATGACGAATCAAAAAAGGGGGATCGGTACTTTTTTCATATTACACAAAACACGCAAATCCCACAAAAATAGTAATGAAATAGCAATTTTAAAACTAGAATATAAAAACAATAATAATAGAATATTAAAGTACCAACTGAGATTTGTATCAATTGTGGTTTTCGATCTCGATTTGACAGCGTATTTCAATGAGCACTTAAACTAGCAAATCTTAATGAAAGCGCGGTGTAATCGGCTGGCAGCCTGCACTGAACTATTGCTAGGATTCGCGATCGATTACATATGTTAAACCCTTGCCCAGGTTCCAGCGATTGTTGAATTAACGTTTGTTGAAAAGATATTTCAACAGCTGGGACATTTGCTTTCGTTAAAAGAAATCTCTGTCACTCTGAAGTCGGAGCTTCAACACAATTGTTTCAAAATACCCGTTTTAGTAGTAATATACTGTACTTAATCATGTAAATTTACAGTACTTACTTGCTTGTATTATTTTGTTTTAACATTCAACATGACAACTACCAGTGCTACGCTCTAAATTTGAAATCAAAACACCAAATATGACAACAAACTACGTATTGAAACCCAACTGCGCAGGGGTAAGCGCATGGCGCAGTAAGCACCTCAACATTTTAACAGAAAGTATTGAACGAAACAAACTATTTTGAACTTTAACGATCAAGAGGCCGTTATAGTGTAGATTCCCTAGATAAAATGCGAAAAACTCAAAAATCCGCACATTAACGACAGAAATCAGATAATCTTAAGTTTACCTAGGTATTCTTCAGATTAACTAATTATCAACTTTAGCGGTAACATATATATTACTAATGGGAGGTATACTAATGGGAGGTATGGGGGTCCTTCCCCAGAAAAAATAATTGGAAATTAGACCGGTAAAAGTAGGTATTTACTCATTTTGACAACCTTTTTGGGTTCCCAAGGGGGGGCGCTGTCCAGAGGGCTATCCCCTGGATATGCACCTGGAAGATAGAAAATAAATTAAAAATTTTAAAGAAAAAAATCTCCATCATATATCAACCGTGCAAGGCCGGGCATATCAGCTAGAAATATATAAAACTCAGAATATATGTATAAAACTAAAAAAACATCCATTTATACCAGTATTCCTTATTTTCAACTCATTTTACCGTTCGAAAAAAAATGGTTTGGAATAGTAATTTATGCCAGGATATTTTGCAAGGAAAAAATGTCGTTTCTCTAAAGTTTTAGTTACTGTTTGGAATTTTGAATTTTCTTTCTCTGTTTCCATAATAATAAATTTCAAATCATCTCTGGTCGTAAGTATTTTTGCTACTCCCTCGGTGCAAATCGACTTACCCAGGTTAAAATTTATGCTGGTATTTCTTTGCTGGACAAGCATTGGATGCTGGATTCAAGCTAGAAAAAAAGCATAAACCAGCATAAATTCTTTGCTGGACCAGCAAAAATTTCAAGCAACCCATAGTGTGTTATGAGACACTTTTTTTGCTTAAAAGCAAAGAAAATCAAGCAAGGGTTGCTGGAAAATTTTGCTTTTCCAGCATGATTTTCCACCATCCGTTGCTTTTATTTTTTGCTTTTCAAGCATGGTTTTTCCACCATCCGTTGCTTTTATTTTTTGCTTTTCCAGCATGATTTTCCACCATCCGTTGCTTTTATTTTTTGCTTTTCAAGCATGGTTTTTCCACCATCCGTTGCTTTTATTTTTTGCTTTTCCAGCATGATTTTCCACCATCCGTTGCTTTTATTTTTTGCTTTTCCAGCATAATTTTCCACCATCCGTTGCTTTTATTTTTTGCTTTTCAAGCATGGTTTTTCCACCATCCGTTGCTTTTATTTTTTGCTTTTCCAGCATGATTTTCCACCATCCGTTGCTTTTATTTTTTGCTTTTCAAGCATGGTTTTTCCACCATCCGTTGCTCTTATTTTTTGCTTTTCAAGCATGGTTTTTCCACCATCCGTTGCTTTTATTTTTTGCTTTTCCAGCATGATTTTCCACCATCCGTTGCTTTTATTTTATGCTTTTCTAGCATGATTTTTCCACCATCCGTTGCTTTTATTTTATGCTTTTCTAGCATGATTTTCCCACCATCCGTTGCTTTTATTTTTTGCTTTTCTAGCATGATTTTTCCACCATCCGTTGCTTTTATTTTTGGCTTTTCTAGCATGATTTTTCTACCATCTATTGCTTTTAATATTTGCTTCTCTAGCATATAAAATCCAGCTAGTGTTGCTAGAAAATATTTGCTCCACTTGCTTTTTATTTTTTTAGAGCTTGTAACACATTACTTTTGTTCTAAATTAAGTTGTACATAATTTATTCTATAAGAGCATAATTTTTACCTGCAGCTGTTCTTATTTTTTTTACCATTTGTATGTAACTTAAAATAGTAATTTATAAAATTTTAATTTATTTTCTTTTGTGAAACAAAAAAAAGTAAATTTTAACATTTAAAAATATTTATTTAGAGCTTCAACATTCAACATAAATCTAGAAAAAATTTTCTTCTCAGGCAGGACCTTTCTTCTTTTGTCAGATATTTTCTCATTTGACCTGAAATAGAAATAGAACATGAAATAACAAAAAAATAATATAAATAATTAATGAACACATATTAAAGGTGCTAACCTAGTGTAACCTATCTTACAATACAATACGATGTAATATCTACATTTACAATTATCAATTGAGCTGCATTTTAGCACTTTTATGGGGGTTTTTTTCTTAAAATTAAGAGTTTTTTTTGCACTTAGAAAATTTTTAACGAATATTTAGTATAGATTAAGTTTTTGATGAGGGAAACGTACTCCAAGGGAAAACTTATAATGAATATATTGGACATTATTAAAATCAATGAGAAGAAATTGAAAGAAACTTATTTTTGTTCAGCTTTTAAGGAAAGTGAGCTAGTTAGCAACTCAATACCCATCTCTTGAAATGGGTGGATATCATGGTAAATATGTAAGAGATGTTCTCAGGGGTCATTCCAGACTTTTTGTGAAGGGTCCGGTTTTGTAAAAATTGTGAAAATCTACTCATAATTTTGTGAATTTTAGTTAGTGTTAAAATAGTTCTTTTCAGCCAGGAGCCTGTTTTTGTGAAAATAAGATCACAAATTTTCAGTATTGTGAAAAATAGTGTCCATTTAAAGGCCAAAATACTTTGAGAAGGGTCCGTTTTTAAGGTAAAATACTTTGTGAAAGGTCGGTTTGCACAATGACACATTTTGTGAAGGGTCTGAAAACGGACCCAAATTTCTTCTAAACAGACCCCTGGTTCTAAAAGAATTTTCCTTTCAATCTTTTCTGCTTTGTTCTAACCATGCTTTTCAAATCATAACCTATAAAGCAAGCTATTAATTTTAACAGTTAGCTCTACTTAGTTTTAAAATTTACAAATACATTAAACAAGATATCTTTCAACTGAGTTAAAAAGGCAGGGTTTATTGTTAGGTTAATTATTATCTAGGTTTTATTTTGAAAGGGCTTTTAAATAAATACATAAAAACCTGACTAATATTAAAGAATATAAAGTAAAACCATATTTTTATACATAAAACCATCTTTTTTTAATGAATCCAAATTCAATCATAAGTTAAAATTGGGGAAATTCTAAAGGCTTTGAATACTAATAAATATGATACCAACGATATTTGATTATTATATTAAATTTAAAACAAATTATAATACTATATTGAAAGTCTGCGTCCAAAATCAAGAAAAGGGATTAGAAGGGATTCTTGAACTATTCAAAAATACTCCAACTTTTTGTGTTCAAACATCCTCATCTATCATCTCTATCTTTTATAGTAGGAAATATAAATATTTGTAATTGAAATTGGGAACAAAACTTTTTTTGGACTTAACTTGATTGATACCATAATAGAAAAGGCAAAGTTTTTACTTAAAAACTATCTAGATTTAATTTTCCCACCAAGAAATTTTACTTTTCATATTCCGAAGCCAGTAAATGTTACACTCAAAGGGTTCCAATAGGCCTACGTACTTCAACTTATTGATATTTCTTCAGATTTTTATATTGAATTTAACATAGTGAAATATTGGTTGTTCTAATGTATGGAGACCGGGGTACAATGGACCACTTTTGTAAATTTTTACTCATAAAGGGCAAACTACTTATTTTTTAAATTAGATAACATGCATACATATGAACCATATATTAAGGTTTATAAAACATCCACTGAAAAGTAAATATAATGATTACTTTTTTTATAAAAATTTTTAAATGGCAAGTGACAAAGTGGTCCATTGTACCCCGGCACCGGGGTACAATGGACCACAGCACGGCGCACAATGGACCACTTTGACTATTTTGATATAAATGAAGTAAATACATTTTTTAATGATACAAAACATGTAGTAAATGATAAATTGGTTTATTTTCGTTACATAATTTATACATATGATGCTAATTTTAACGAATATTAAATCCAGCAAATGAAAACCCGCATTGCTGAAATACATACTATGAAAAACAATTATTTAAAATTATTAGAAAATTTTTATCAGTAATATTTTACATTCATAACATTTCTTTAGGTTTCATTGGTAACATTTCAAACATTAATAATTAATTAAAATTTCCCATTACTGATATCATAATTTTGATTCACTATAAACACTCATTAAGGACAGTAAAAATGTCATTATTTGAATACATAATAGTAAATAAATAAAAATAGAGTAGCAGAATTAATTACAACCACATTACCTAACAAATATTCACTTTGTGATTATTATTTTTTAAATACGAGATAGTATTAAATTTATGATAAGACTTAGATCAGGAAAAAGAAAACTAACCTTCTAAAGCCCTTAGATTTAAATAAAACTAAGTGTAAAACAATAGCAATTAAGAATGGGAAATGTTATAGAATGAATAATTAGTATTAATTATGCAGGTAAAAAAGTAAACTCTTAATTCCACTAATTTTATTCACTTATAAAAATGCATAACTAAGTGGTCCATTGTACCCCGTATGAAGTGGTCCATTGTACTCCGGATAGAGATTTAGCAAAAATAATTTTAAAAAATATATAAAATGTAAATGTAACTCCTTAACTTCAATGGAATATAATAGTTTAATATCTTATCTTAAGATTATGGTTAGCAAAGTTTTCCAAATCAAAAATCTTCAGTGAAAAATCACTCTCAACTTTGAAGGAAAAAATTTACTTTCGTATACAAATAGACTAACAGGAATAAAATGGCTTATTAGTCAAGTAATAACATGAATTCTGGTTTGTTCTGACTGCTGTAGGATTACCATCTAAATAACTAAATTTGAAACACATATAAATAAAATAAATATAAAAAAACAGGGGGTGGTCCACTGTGCCCCGTGGTCCATTGTACCCCAGTCTCCCCTACCCCATGTACAAATAAGTCCCCCTCTCCCCTACTAACATTGAAGACAAAAGTAACTTACTTTACTTTATCCAACACTGTTCCAAAGCCTTCCGGTTATGTGACATCTCCCCATCATAAGTAGAGCAATGGTTTGTATCCGAGAGCAACTTCATCAGCAGACTAATTTGGTGGAGGTGGGCCTGCAGATAGAACACAAAAGTTAATTTAATGGTTATGGACATTATTTAGACGGGGTTGCTAAAATGTAAAAATTTATTTTGTTGTAGGTAATATATCTGTGTTTTGTAAATCCTTCTGGGGAGGCATCATAAATTCCTGGGTCATCCCTCCTTATATTCTCTTACTGATTATGCTTGTTTGTTTGAGTGATAGCTTTATCAAAATTTTTTGTTAAATAAGTACAACGATTTTCAAAATTAGCGTCGCTTTGATGTGAAATGGTTATAACAGCGATAAATAGTTTTGCTCAAATTTAATTAAGTAACATACTCAAATTTATTACATGCGCATATAAAAATAAGATTCATTCCACAGTATTCATATGTTACGTACGGGACAATTCTTAGCAAAATTTTGATATTTGTACTACTGTGCTTTTCATATCAAAATATGAATAAGAAAGTTTGCAATTAATCATAAATTTTATACATACCACTTCAGCTTAATTCTTGTAAAATATTTATTTGTTTGACAATATTTGATACTTTTAAGCTTAGAAACTTTTTTACTTTATTTCCACCAATTTACAATAATTTAAAAGGTTTTTGAACTGAATTATACCTGCTTAATCCTAAAAATATGGAAATGTATAATTTGACCTCTACACCAGGAAAGTGAATAGAAAAATTGGTACCAAAGATTTTCTAACTCTCCATATCCTAAAGAACCAAAATAACTTTGGTACCATAAATTAACAAAACATGAAATAACCATTTTGTTAATTATACGACAGCCACGTTAGTTGACCCTACAACGTCACTAACATAACAAAGTAGTTTACCTCGCGGTGTCTGAATTTCGAGTGAAACAAAGAACGTCAATTTTAAAATATGATTATTTCGTTAAACCCATGAATAAAAAGTCTTTTTATCACAATTTGCAAACCGAAACTCCTCCTAACAACCGTGTTTACCCACTTTCTCCTTCCCCATAGGACGTACTAGGTTCAGGAAACGTTGCTGTCGAGTAGGTTTTTACATACATGGCTCTATTTTTAAAAAGGTAACATTCAAAATGAAAATACTGTTTTATCCAAGTCCCTGAACATTAATTATTGGTTAGGAAAATGGAAATATTTAATTTTGGGGTAGAAAAAGGTGTATTTTATCAAAATACAGCATTGGTTTAAGTATAAAAATTTGAATATTTTGAAAATTATAATGTAGTCTTTGCATAACAAAAAGTAGCTATTTACCTTCATTATGAGGGTTAAATGTCAAAAACAATTCCTGGAGAAACCCAGAAACACCCTTTGTTTTACAAACAATTAAGATAAATGTTACTTACTTTTAACTCTAACAGTCTATGGCTTTTTAGCCATTTGATGGTGGACAGAGAGGGTATTCATCTTCAACAACCACCTTGATGAAGGAAGTGGGCCTGCAGGTAGAAAACAAATCAGTGGTTACGAATCTTATAATTTAGACTGGGGTACTAAATCTTCAAAACAAAATTTCACAGAGGTAATGAATCAGTTTTTAAATCCCTGCGGGGAGGAGTCAAATTTCTCGGTCATTCTCCTCATAATCTTACAGGTCACACATTGTTGTGATGCGAAATGGCAAAAAAGTTTTGTGCAAATTTAATTAAGAGGCTAGCAGTAGCATATTAAAATAAATGCATGTAAAAATAAATGTAACTGAAAATAAGAATAAAAAAAGTAATTAGGTAACAATCTCACTATTAAATTAAAATTATAATATTTGGGCCATTCCATGAATAATGAAACCAAAGTACCAATTTTTAAAAGTTAATAAAACCTATGATGTAATGCATCATTTTAAAGCTCAAGAGTTGAATTTCTTTAAATATCTTTTATCTTTTTAAACATCTTTTAAATATCAAAAAATAAGTTATAAATAAGAGTTTTAGGCCAAAATAGTTGAACATTACAAAATTGAAAATACGCCACATAAAGTTAGTAAAGTTTGACTAGGCTTGCTGATATTAAAAATAACCTGTAGAAATTTAATTGGGGCTAGTTTTTATCTCTGAAAATTCTACTTATAGGTAAGATAATAAAATTTTAAGATATATTAATATAATAATTAAAATTTTAAAATTCATTATGTTATGTCCCTATGTTACGTCCGTAACATGAAAACAGATAATAGTAGTTTCTACAAACTCACTGGTAATCTTAATCAAATTTTAACCATATTTTCTCTTTATAAATCATATAAACATGCTTTTAACACTATTACATGAACTTTTGATACATATTAAAAAATTTTATGACTGTTACAGACGTAACATCCAATTTTTAATTTTTCTATTAGGATACCAAAAATCCCCTATATTCCATATTTTTTTAGCCAACATGTCTTTTTTCATATTATAAGGGTAAGGAGTGTGATTTTGGACTTTTTTGTTCTAATATGGGTATTTTCAATTTTTATCTTGCTCTTTTTCCCCAAATTAAGCCACAAATGAGCAATAAAAGGAAAAGAGTATTTAAAAAAAGATAACATTTAATAAAAGGCATAAGATTTTTAATGTCAAAGCAATAGAAAAGAAAAGCCTTATTGCTATTTGTCAATTATGTGAAAAAAATGCTGTCAGTCAGCAGTTGATTAGTAAAACGTTTGAAGAAATTTCATTATAAATCAATTTAGGCCATAGAAAAAGCTATTTCACTAAAAAAAATGATAAATACATTGAAAATGTGTTTACACATGAGACTAGAAGCAAAAAATAATCATTTTAGTTTTAAAAAATGTAAAAATAAGTAAAATAATGCAAATTACGCTACGTAATCTAAGGTTATTTTAACGTTTTCTCAAAATCTTATTATGTGGTCTATAAAAACAATTCTGACCAAAATATTTTTCCAATGCTTTGATAATAGTATTTTGTTTGATAAATAACTTTATATTGAACAATTAAATGATTTTATTTCATTAATAATGAGTTATAAATCAGACATGTTACGTCCGTAACAAATTAATTAGGCCATAGATTAATAAATAATTAAATTTTTGCTTCTACAATCACTTTTTTTAATTTTATAAACCTTCATAATGAATTACTGAAAAAAAAATTTTTAATTTTACCCTAAAATTCACAGGTATTTATCAATAACTTTGAAAAGTGAAATATAGACAGTTCTGTGAGTTACGTCCGTAACACTCAGTTATAAATTTTTTAAAAATTTTAGAACCATTGTTCAGTTGTCATAATTTAATATTTTATTAATCTACCTCTGGTATGTTTAGAAAAAAAATACCATAGTTTACAATTAATTTTTTCATTATTTACAAAGCCTCAAAAGTTTCTATTTGTTACGTCCGTAACCATGGAATGGCCCATTTTACATTAATGGTTAAGAAAAATTTTTTACAGGTAACTCAATTCAATCATTAAATGAAGTAGCATTTTATTTTGCTAAACACATGACGACTTTTTAATTTCTTTGGATACTCTAATTCAAGGGTGTCAAGTAATTTAACGAGGGGACCAAATAATTTTGAAAATTCTTATTGAAGTCCAGAGAAAAAAATAGGCATTAATTACTTTTAAATTCTCATTTTCAAATACACATTTTTACATAGTTGCAATTTAAGAAGTGAAATACTATCTTCTTAATTATATTTTTAAATTAAACAGAACTGTTAGTTGCCATTAAATCATACCATATTGCAGAAACACTATTATCAAAAAATATAATTTACTTATAAAATATAGAAAAATTTTTATAATCCCCATCTCTCAAAGGAATGGATGTCGTGAGCAAGAGAATGTCGAGAGATGGCCCGATAATTTGGGAATTCCTCCCTGGGAAGGATTTAAAAACCTTAAGATTTATTAACCGTAAGCAGATGTGCGGTCTGGAAGACCGCACAACATTTTCCTCTCCTCCCCTCTACCACATGCTTGGTCAAATTGAATGGATTGTTCTTGTAGCTTCCCCTTTCATGATCTTGTCCCTGACCATTTCTTATCAGCATGTTTTGACAAGTACAACTGTTCAAAATTCAACTAATTCTTTTTCAGCGGTTTCCTAGACCTCACCTCCTCCGCAGCATAGTTTGATAAAACAAAAAACTCTCTGCGCACAAAAATTTTCTTCAAATATATTCTGCAAACTTATTAAGTACTCCCCAGTCGTTTGAATTTTGTCTTAAAACATAATGACAGACCTGTTGATCACCTAAATACTGTAATAAAGCTTCATAAAAGCAACAACAGTACGAAAATATCTATTTATTTATCAACAATTTAAATATATTTTCTGCAATATTCTAAAACGCTCTTTGCTCGGTTGTGCGCTTCTAAATTATCTAAGTCTGCTCTCCGCAGTGCAACAGTTTTCGTCCAGAGTTAGCCCGCATGGTAGCTCAGCTCGTGAAGATTATTTCTGATTATATCTGATCGGGTTGTGTGGAAGAGTTGAAAAAAATTCAGATGAAGTTCTGAGTAATTTCAGTGGGGAAGATGACTATGAAGAAGATTTTTGTGAAAATTTCCTAATTTTTTGCTTCAATATGGTAAAAAACTGATGTTTCAGGCACTGTCAAAATTTTTTCGTTCTACACTGAATTTATTTTCTCTTATAAATTGTTTTGATTAATCTAATTAGGGCTTAAATTCTAATCGAAGAATTTCAGCATCAGTTAAAATGTTAATATTTACTGACGACCAAAAAATACCGCAGCTCTGTTCCGATGCAATTTGCCCTGAATCTAATTAATCACTTTCACTGGGGGTAAAGTTGCTCGTGAATGTCCTCTTATGAAAGAGCACAGGCATCCACAAAAACAGGGTAGACACGTACGGTTAGTTTGATATAGATAATTTTAGGTATCACTAAAACAGAGGACCCTGGCAGAAAAACCTGGAAAATAAATAAAATACATTGAGGATTCAACTTACTTGGAATCAGTGCTTGGAATAAGAAGCCACGCGACAATTCCGGTTACAAATAAACTTAACTTACCATCCCAAAACAAACCTAGTGTTGCCATTTTGCTCAAGTAAAACCTAATAAATTCAATTTATAAAATAAAAATTATTTTTACTCGATTAATAACACCAAGCTTTAAAAAGGAATCCTAATAAAATTTAAAAGTAAATTTTCAAAAATCTGAGAAAGCAAATACACTATTAAATCGATACAACAGCCCATCCGATCTGTTTGTTAAGGCGACTTTAGACCAACCGGTTTGCGACAGCGATTCCGCGGTTTTCGGGAATTTCGGCAGCCGCAGTAACTCGGCGACCTCTCAAAAGATGGCGCTGTTCAATTAAGGGAAGAGGGTCAATTTTTGTCGCGAACCGGCTGTCGCAGAATCGCTGTCGCGAACCGAGTGGTCTAAAGCCGCCTTTAGTGAGGGGTGAGATTGGGACATGTATCTCTTGTTCTTAGTTTACGTTCATTTACCCTTGTGCAGCTTTATTTTTTTACTTAGCTTTTAAAGTAGTTCAAATCATGTCATTATTTTTTATTTAATTTATAATAATGAATGCATTTTTTTTCTATTTGTAATTATTATTTACAGCAGGTATTTCACTGTCGAAATAGTACTCTTTTGTCGTTTTAAACCTAATAAACGCAATTCAAAATTTTTTCTTTGACATATTCTTAAAGAGGACCTTAAAATACACTTCATATCGAATTTTCATGCAATTCGTTAAACATTTAGGGGCTTTTCGGAGTCGTAAAAAATCGTAGTTTTGAGTAAAAAATACAAGTCCAAAAGTAGCCTAATAATTGGTATTTAATAAAAAGTTTGAAATTTTTTGAATTTTTATTATGATAGTAGAGTAATAGGGTAAGCTTTTTCCGGAATTTCGAGTTTCCATGGTGATTTTGACGTCATCCATGAATTTTTGAACACAAAAGTGATTAACTTGTCTTCATAGGAATCCACTACGTTTTTTGGGGTATGAGAAAAAGGAGGAATGCGTAAAAATATAAATAAACCCCCAAGTGTTTTACATCATCGTGTTCACGTCATTTAGTAGATTAAGAATATGTAAAGCATAAGGGGATTGGCTCCTTATTTCGGGAGTTTTTCCAGTTTTATTGGAAAATTTTAATTGGGCCTCACGTCCTTAATTTTAGAGATAGGGTTCTGAAATTTTAGTATGTGTACCTCCTTAATATTTCCTATTGAATGATGTATTATACTAGGAGATTGGACTCATATTAAGAGAGTTCAGAACCGCGTGATCGTTTTTATTTTCACTTTTTAACGCCCCTAACTCCTTTTTCCAGAAGAAGCGGAGTCTTTCTAACAAGTTTCAAAGAGTTCTTCAAGAATATGATTATTAATAAGCTCTTTGACAATTATTTTGGGAGAAATCCGTGAAAAATCGTCTTGAAAAACTAAAATATAAATTTTCTAGATTGCGCAACTTTTATACCACGTCTTAGTTTAACCTATTGTTAGAAACAACTTTTCTGACGCTTTCAGAAAATATAAACCACTAAGCTTGGCTTCAAATATATCCGGAGCTATTCAGCGTCAAAGCTAGTACATGTAGGCTTAACGTCCCAGGTTCATCCCACCATTCATTGCTATGAAGGTACCTTAAACAGCTAGCTAACAAGCATTGGATGCTTGTTACCTAGCATGTAATGGTATTGTGTCATACGGGTCTCAGGACTCTGAACTATGCAATTTTTGAATGTATTATCCAAAACTAAATTTTGTAGAAAATTTAAATTTTTACTACATAATAAAACTACTTTGCGAAAGAATTTTCTAAATTTATTCAAGTAAATTAAAAACATTACTGTACTAAATATTTTTAACCAGAGTATTTTAAAATTGAAATTTTTAAAAATGTTATTCTCACTGATATAGAAAATTTGCAGAGTGAAAGGATCTAATTACTTCTATAAAAATTATCAAAAAATTTTGAAACCTTTGGAAGCTAGCTACATAGCATCCCAAGCTGGCAAGCATAAAAAAGCATAAAACAGCACACCAAGCTACCTAGCTCTCCATGCTATGAAAGTAGCATGAACTGCTTAAAAGAATCGGATGCTTGTCCACAGCATGTGATGCTATTGCTGCGTTAGCTAGCTACATAGCATCCCAAGCTAGCTGCACAGCATCCCAAGCTGGCAAGCATAAAAAAGCATAAAACAGCACACCAAGGTACCTAGCTCTCCATGCTATGAAAGTAGCATGAACTGCTTAAAAGCATCGGATGCTTGTCCACAGCATGTGATGCTATTGCTGCGTTAGCTAGCTACATAGCATCCCAAGCTAGCTACACAGCATCCCAAGCTGGCAAGCATAAAAAAGCATAAAACAGCACACCAAGGCACCTAGCTCTCCATGCTATGAAAGTAGCATGAACTGCTTAAAAGCATCGGATGCTTGTCTATAGCATGTGATGCTATTACTGCGTTAGCTAGCTACATAGCATCCCAAGCTGGCAAGCATAAAAAGCATGAAATAGCAAACCAAGGTACCTAGCTCTCCATGCTATGAAAGTAGCTTGAACTGCTTAAGGGGACGCAGTACCTTTTTGGTCAACATTTTTAAATTCATCGTTCTTTGAAACGTTTTGGTGGTAATAAATGTATTTGCCTTGTATTAAGGACATTCCAAATTGAAAATACCAAAAAATTAAGAATTCTAAGTTTTTAAAAAAAATAAACTTCAAATTTAAGAGGTGTTTTTGAAATGCCACTCCTCCTACAATAATTTACTTACACTCATTAATTTTTTTATTAAATACCTCAATCTATATACAACAAAAGTTGGTATCTGTTAAGGGTTTTCTGGTTTAAGTTATAAAAATATTTTTTTCTTGTATCGCTAGCAAAAAACCCATAAAGATGCTAAAATCAAAATTCAGTAATATTTTTAAAAAATCTACCATGAATATCAAAAAACCCTTACCACCTTTTGTTAAACGAACTTCCAACAATAGCCAGAAAAAATGTCAAGAGATTTGGTCCAATAGATAAAAAGCCTTAGCATTTTAAACAATGAAAAAGTAGTTCTGATGAGTAAAAATTTTAACTACAGCTTGGATATTTTTCAATGAAAAGTTTTAGAAATTTGTAGGATGATAGACGAATGCAAATAGATTAGTTTGGACTAAAAATTTTTTGTTCGTAATTTTGTCGAACAGAGGTACCGCGTCCCCTTAAAAGCATCGGATGCTTGTCCATAGCATGTGATGCTATTGCTGCGTCAGCTATCTACATAGCATCCCAAGCTGGCAAGCATAAAAAAGCATAAAATAGCACACCTAAGTACCAAGCTGTCCATGCTATGAAAGTAGCTTGTACTGCTTTAAAGCATCGGATGCTTGTCCATAGCATGTGCTGCTATTGCTGCGTTAGCTAGCTACATAGCATCCCAAGCTAGCTACACAGCATCCCAAGCTGGCAAGCATAAAAAAGCATAAAATAGCACACCAAGGTACCCAGCTCTCCATGCTATGAAAGTAGCTTGAACTGCTTAAAAGCATCGGATGCTTCAAAAAAGCAAGCCATGCTATGATAATATGTGTGCTGGTTCAGATAGCATCCCATGCTAGTTACATAGCATCCCAAGCTGGCAAGCATAAAAAAGCATAAAATAGCACACCAAGGTACCCAGCTCTCCATGCTGTGAAAGTAGCATAAATTGCTTAAAAGCATCGGATGCTTGAAAAAAGCAAGCCATGCTATGATATGTGTGCTGGTTCAGATAGCATCCCATGCTAGTTACATAGCATCCCAAGCTGGCAAGCATAAAAAAGCATAAAATAGCACACCAAGGTACCTAGCTCTCCATGCTGTGAAGGTAGCATGAATTGCTTAAAAGCATCGGATGCTTGTTAATAAGCAAGCCATGCTATCATATGTATGCTGGTTCAGACAGCATCCCATGCTGGCAAGCATATACAAGCATACGCCAGCAAAGAAAACCAGCATACCCAGCAATAACCAGCAAAAACAAGCATACTTTCTTTGCTTTTTCCAGCATAAATTTTAACCTGGGTAGTCACCACTAAATAATTTATATTAATGAATATATAAAGACATAACAACTTAAATCAACTACATTCTAAATAACAAATTATTATATAAGTCTCTCCAACCTATCGGATTGAGATAATTTTCCCTTAAAAATAAATTACTAATATAAATACTAGTCACATGCTCCATTCTCATCTAATTGATCACGAAGTTTAGAAGCTTGACCTATCCTGATCCAGGGAGAGCGCTCCGCTCCAGGGTTGCTAGATTTCTCCTTTTGTGCTCTTCTTGGGATAAGCAGATCATCACGCGAATTCATGTTTTTCGTTTTCCGTAGAATAAATAAGATTGTATGCTTGTTTAGTGGGGGAAATGAAGAAATTTTAGTTTTTTGTTGCGATAAGGGGGGCAGTGCTGAGTAGGGTTTCCCAGAAAATATTTTCTTGCGAATTTGAAAACGGTTACCCTCTACTTTTTTATACATGCCTTGACCTATTCAGAAATAAATTATATCCCTCTACGATGATATTTACCTGTGCAAAATCTTAGTTAAAGATGGTCAATATGTCTCTTTTACAACATAATTTTTTTCTCTTTGCGAATTTCAAAAAGCATACCCTCAAACTTTTTTTACCTCGCCAGTTGAAAAAAGTTGATGGACGTTTTCCTTGTGAAGGAAAATCTTAAAAACTTCTTAAATTCATCGTTTAAATTATATTTCTGCTTATTCCCTTAATAAAAAAAGTTAAAAACACTTTTAAATTTTATTTACGCTCAGTTTGCAGCTCAAAGAATAAGAACAGAAATACATATAAACTTTAATTCCAAATTAACTGAAAAAATACAATGAATGTACATTGATTTCGCAACTTCAAGGGGCTATTTCTCCCTATAGGGGGGAGTTATTTCCCCCTATTTCAAGCTTGGAGATTATTTTGAGCTTAAAAAGTCAATTTGTCATTTTTTGGACTTATTCCTTTCTTCTAACTGACGATTCGTATATGGATCAACTTTTTATATTTCAATAAAAACAAGGCTATCAAAAAGAACAACTTTTTTATTCTTGTTCTTGAAGACAGTCACTATAAACAGAAAGAGAAATAAAGATCAGAAACAAAATTATAAGCAAAAGTAACATATATATTTTGTAAACTGGAAAAAAGGTTCAACGCTTTAATGGCGAATAATTTCGCTCCAGCGCAAAAGTCAAAGCTGAAACAAAATGAAATTGTCGATTTTCAGTTGATTTTCGTCCCGAAAATATATTTAAATATCAAAGTAAGATTATTTTAGTTTCAGATCGAAATCAAGATTCCTAAAAAGAATTTAATTTAGTTCCGGAATAAAACGTATTGTTTAAACTACAAATGATTTCTCTCACGAACAAAAGTACAATGTCATGGATCTTCATTGTTCCGAAAATGAACAAAATACGTAAAAATCATAAGTATAACTGAATAAAAATGAGTATCTTTTTCAGCGCTGTCTCACACCTCTCAACTACGCAGCCGTTCTCTCGGATGGGGGAGAGATCTACAAAATGTTGCTGGATCACGGAGCGGACCTCAAAGCAACAGATGTGGTGAGTACCACTATTAACCCCTCTACTGCCCATAGCAGCAAATATGCTGCAATAAATATAGCTTCAATTTTGAGCATAATGCAGCAAGTTTCTGTGTGTTTTTTAGGTTTCAGTTCAATATTTATTAGGAAAAGTTATAAATACCCATTAATAAACGTCATTGGATTTATGTCATTACCCGCCTCACTTCGGGTATTATTAATAACGCCCTGTTTATATACTCAAAAATAAGACATCATGAGCTCATTTTTGAATAGTGCGTTCATAAATCGCAGTGCGAAGAGAGTGCCACTGTTACTATCATGCAACGCCACCATGACATGACAAATCTAATAAATCATTTGTGATTGTGTGTGCAAGCCGCCCGTTTCGGGTAACTGCTAAGTCTATGATGGAGCCGCCTCCCGGGACAGGACGTGTGGAGTCGTCACGGGATCTGATTCCCAGTCCAACCATTTCTGAAAACATAAGAATCCCTACACCCTGCCGGTTTGATCCTCGAAAGTTCCACCGTCGGTGGTGCGCGTTATAGTCCCTCGACATTATAATGGGGTTTCCCAAGGCTATAGTCTGTTCATTTAGAATAGGCACCTGAGGTGAAATGTATTAGAAGCAGTTACTATTGTAATTATCATCGAAAAAATTTTCTTGTCCAATGATAACGCAGCCTAAATAGAAGTAGGGTCACTTTAGGTAAGTGGGACCCCTTTTTGGCCTAGTACATTTTTGGAGCTTTATAGAAAAATTTTGAAAGGGTTTATTTTGTACTTGTTGACTACCTGGAAATACGTCTTTGAAAAATACGTCTTGAACTCCCCAAAAAATCTATTCTGGGAATCTATTTTAAATTATTTCTATAATCTTAAAAATAAATTCAACAAATCTCATATATATGAAAAACTCATCGGTGTGACAAGCTGTAACAAAATCAATGCGAGTAAGTGTGAAATTTCCTGTACATATTATAGTTTTAGGAGGGTGACTCACTTACCCCAGTGACCCACTTACCCCAAGTAACCCTAGCTAAAATAATGTAAAATACTCGGTCACTAAAGTTGCGTGATGAGCATTATTAGACTTTATTGGGCGTTTTTGATCCTGTTTCAGGCACCTATTCTAAATGAACATACTATAGGATATTTTCCAAGTCTAAAGGGGAAGAAGGGATCGAACTTAGGCCTAGCATAGAAATACACCAGCGTGAGTGGGCCGTTTACCGCGGTTATAACGATAACTGTCGCCTCCTCCATGCTCAAGGAAAGCAGCGAAAGCTTGCGATGCGGGATGGTGTTTTTCACAAAAACAGCAGTACCCCCTCCTTAGGTCCTACCGTCCACTGCGGCAAACAAATAGAACAAATAACTAGGGATTGAGACTTGACTCTTACGTGAATTGAATTACCACTCGTTTTTTTTGTTTGAGGGATAGGAGAATTAAATATATTTGTAATTATATATAGAATTACCCATTTATATTTGTCGCCAAAAGTTCACCAAAATTTACTGCGGCCGACGCCCACTATTGTTGGTCAAGCGGTCACTGTGGACCAGTCTGGAATACTGCGAGATGAAAGAACCATGTCGGAGTTTATTGGACAATTTCAGAGTAGCCTAGATGTGATTTGACGTTGAAGAATTATTTTCAAGCATGTCTAACCTATCATTGATTCAGGTTAGCGACAAAAAATATTTAGGATTATAATTTCATATCAATACATATATACATCTTTATTAGGAGCGCACAGCGCCGAAGGCGCTTTATCTCCGCCTGAAATAACAACATGAGATTAAAGGGACATGAATACAAATTTTTGCTTGAAGTTGGTCATGGTACCAATAAATATAACAAAGAATAGAAGTGTGGAAGTGGGATTATTCATCATCATCAGGCGATTGGTAGAAAATAGTCATTAGTCAAAGTCAGTCTGAAATTAGTTAATATCAGCAGGTGATAATATCAGGTGATTGGTGACGTCATCAGGGAGGATGCAGACGTTGGGTAATCGTGGTGGTGGAGTATGGAAATTTATTTGCAGGACTAGGATCTGAATGGATCATTTGAACACTGATTAGGGTGTTGGGATGAGTTTGAACTGAGTGAAAGAAATGCTTGGATGTCTCTTCGATGAATTTAGAAAGGTCTTCGGTTTTGAGGTCAAGTTGTAGATCTTTGTTCCTGACATACCAGGGAGCGTCTGTGATACATCGGAGGATTTTGTTTTGGAGAATTAGCAGTTTCTTCATGTTGGTGTTTGCAGCAGTAGCCCAGATAGGAGAAGCGTACGTGATTAGTGGTCTTAGGATCATTTTATAGAGAAGTACTTTGTTCTTTAAGGATAGCTTGGATCTTCTGTTTAGTAGAGGGTACATTAGATGGAGTTTTCTCTTGTATTTTTTGATTGTTTCTTCTATGTGTTTCTTGAAATTTAGTTTCACGTCAAAGTGGACGCCAAGATACTTGATAGATTTGATCCATTTTAGTTTGTCGTTGAATTGAAATTGAGTTGATTATTATTAAACAAAATATAACTATTTTACTGGTGACTTTAGTCCTTACCATTGTCATGAGAATATCACGTGCAATTTCATGGGGATAATTCCATTTTATGGTGTCGACAGGTATTTTCTCAAGACAACACTTATTTCTACAACTTTGAATTACCTTAGACTTGATGTTTGGATAAAGAAAAATTCCTCTTATAGGTGTTCCTAATAACGTTTTATTGTGTTGAACCATTTGAAGAAGAACACAACAGGAAGTGCTGCCTATTATTAGATGTAAAAGTCTACTACCTAGTGAAATTTCATGAATGAACGCATTGAATGAAACAATTTTGATTCAAATGCTTATCGAAAAGAAAATATAACTTTATAAACTGATGATAACAAGAGAAAAGATTTATGTAAAACATTTTGTTGACGTTATGTACAAAACCAAAGAATAATTGCATCCCACAGTTAGCTTACCCTTAGTAGCACAATTCATGCCAAATTTACCAAGTTTACGTTACATCAAGTATAGAAGTTTCATGACAAATATTGGACGAATTTTGAACTTTTTTGTTGCTTGGGTAATGTCTCATTAAAAATGTGCATTCTAAAAGGAATGGACTTTTATATCAATGTAGGAAACGGGATATATAATGTGAGGAAGATGTTCCCATTTGGTTCGATGGATGTTCCCGATGTTCCCATTTGGGAACATATACGTTGTATTGGTAATTACTCTCCAAAATTAAAATATGAAGCTATTCGGTCAATCCAAAAGGGAAGATGTGTACTTAAGCTACCTAAACACAGCAAAATTATTTAAAACTAAATTTATTTAAATTTTTCACAAGGTGGAACTTGTGCAACTTTTGGAAGAGCCAAAAATCTCTAATTTTGATGTAAATTCTACAAAAAGGATTAAATTGCACATGAAAAACTATTGCATGTAAAATAAGTTCATATCTTTGGGTTCCTCACTACCAAGTATCAAATTCCTGCATGAAAAATTAAGTGGTGTAAAAATTCCTCAAAATGATGTTCCCATTTGGGAACATCGGCAGGTAAAAAGTTAAGTTGATAAATTAGGATGTAAGAGAAATGCTGGAATGAAGGCTTAACATTTATCGGTACAATTCTGTGACAGAACTGTTAGTTTCGTCTATTGCACAATTGAAACACATTAACGCAATGGACAATATATGTTTTACTTTCTCTCAATTATGATGCTTTTTTTGTGTTTTAAGTGGAAATTTCTTTCAGTTCTTATATTACTGTTTGAAGATGCATATGATTGATATCTTTCACTAGATTTTACCATTGCGTGTCACTAATCGTAAAAATAGTCTCCATTTAAAAAGATTCTCGATTTATTCTTATTGTTAAGAAAGATTTCCGGTACCATCACTGCCTGTGTGATAAACTTACAAAGAGAGGCTACCACCTCCTTCTTTCTATCGCTCGTATACCTGTAGAAAGTGCTCACATAGTTCCCTTCGGGTTGCTTCGAAATCCATGCTCGATGCGCTCTCTCTCTATTTGCAAAAATAAATTTAACTTGAGAACTTGGAGTGGGAAGAGAGAGGACAAAGGTTTTGCGCATGCGTGGCGTCGATTTATTTTGCCATGTAGGTTGCCGGATTTTCACGACATTCCTCCAGAATTCAGCTTACTTCGCTATCTTGGCACCTAATCTAACTTACATAATTGCCCACTGTTTTTCCACAAAATGTTTTTGTATTTCACGACACAACGATGTTTTTAATTGAAAAAAAAATCAAAGTTCGCACATACCTTTATTTTTTCCTGATCGTTAATTTTTATCGAATGAAGTCCTCGCTCTATGTAATAGCAGACACGGTTTTTTACAGAAAGATCCTTAGACATTAAAACTTTCTTCTCGCCCAATCAGAAATTATCAATGGGTTCTCGTTTCTCTTCTTCTCTAGGATCTCTACTTTAATCAAGCTGAAAATAAGTAAAAATCATTACAATTGAACTTGCGTATAAAGTCATTGACTCTTTTTAACTATATAAGGGTCATTTTCAAAATTTGCTCACATTTGCTGTCCCGAAGGTAAAACATGAAAATTAAACAATTAATCATTATTAAAATTTCTGTTTAAACTTTGATTTAGGTAAAGTAGACTAAGGCTAAGCGCGCACTAGGAGACAAAGACAAAATTGCTCTCGGAGACAAAGACAAAATTGCTTCCCTGGCTATTGCAAGAAGCTAGAGTGCGCGCACATGGCGACGAGACCAAGATCACTAGGCCAAGAATTTCCTCATAGAAATGCATTGCTCTCGAGTGACTAGTGTTTTAAGTCGCCGAGACAGAAGTCTCTTAGTGCGCGCTTAGCCTAAATGAAATATTTCTAGCTTTTAATTAATAAGAAAAGCTTTAAAATTATGTAAATAAAGATATTTAAAAATACGAAAATAGCCAAAAACGCTTGTCCCTAACGATTTTCACGAAATTAAAAGTAGTTTTATTGTTATTTAATTTGACTTTTTGAAAGAAAAAACGATACATATCAAAATTATGAACTATTAAAAGGTTATTATAATTGTAAAAATTAATTTTTTGAATTTATAATTTTTACAAATCAATAAAATATTTTGTCCCTCACTTTATGTCAACTCCCGTTACAGGCGAATTAATTTTAAAAAATATTATAATAAGTATGCTTTAAAAATTTAGAAACACATTCCAAACGATTGTTTGTTTACTTTAGAATATATTTAAACCGTGTTTTATTCTTCGGATCGAAAACTATCGTGTTTTCAAAGAAATTATCTGTCGTCAAGGTAGCGTATTTTTATTAATGTCAAATCCCGTTACGGTAATTTTTGAGTAATTTTTAATATAAAAATAAACTCTTTTGGAAATTTTAACCCCAGAAATATAGTTATTTATTGCTATAAATAGGATATATGGATATTTATTTCAGTTTACAACCATGCATGTATGTTTTATTCTGTCATTTTATTAAAAATGTCAACTCCCGTTACTATTATGTCATTGATTTTGAAAGTAGGATCAACAACTTTACCTTTTTACGAAGGATTTGACATTTCTCGCTTGATTTATCGTTAATTTCATTAAAAAAAGGTATTTCATTTAAAGAGAAATAATTGTATTTGATTAAATACACATAACTACTTTAGTCTAGGTCTTGTTTTTGCCTTATATATATAAAGTACGGAAGTGTGCAAATTGATAACTTGGGATATTTTTTTAAAACACTAAACTATGGGCAAAAGTGTATGACCAACTGCTGTTCCATATACTTGAAACATATATAAAAACTCCTATATTAATATTATTACGAAATTATGAAGTTTGAAAAAAACATTTTTATTCTGAAATGTAAGCGTATGGTGAAAATGACCCATAAATGAAGTGCATATGCATACAAGTAAAAGTTTTATAAAGCGTCTATTTGTTCGATCAGTAAAAAATAAAAACCAAAATCTCTTGAAAGCTGCCCCACTTTACCCAACACAGACTGATTAGTACATTATACATATAAACGTTCTCTTTAAAAGGGTTTTAGATTTACTGAATGTATTGAACTGTAAATGATGCGTGGGGTCTGATTGACTCCTTGCGTGTTCCCTTGTACTGCAAATATAATCTTTATTATTTTATGGTGTACCCTAGCCCCGCAGGGACCACAATCTTCTACCTGTATTTATTACATGGTAATTTATGTTACTGCTTAAGAAGAAAAACACACAAACTACAGATACAAAAAAGAAAAGAAATTCTCAAAAGATAAACTCACATTTTACACGCAATTATTTACATAGTATCTCCCATGGGGGAGGAAAGAATAAATCTGAAAAATTCTCTTGAAATGAATAGAGATAGATGAGACGATGTTGACTAAGGAATAATTGTTGCTTTCGTCCTATATTTATTTTGAGGCAGGGTATAGGATCGGAAAAAGGGATATAAGTTATAGTAGGATTTTATGAGTGGACAATTAGAAAAAAAATTGATTTGTCTTGTGATTAATGAATTCTTTGAGTGTAGATAAATTAAGTGCATGTACTATATCCTTATTTCTGTAAAACTTTCTTGCTTTGGAAATTTTTTGTAGTATTAAATATTGAAGTATTTCTAGAAGGATTTTGAAACGACTTTCCATTTAGGGCTGGCTTTTGTAAAGATGGACCACACGTAGGATGTGTAGAAGAGTTTTTTTTATAGTTAAGAGATAGTTTTGAGCTTCTAGATATTATAGAGGGAGCAGTGTCGCAGAGCCTTATTTTGTTTTTATTCAATACTTGAGTTTTTAGGGATACTCAGACTTTCCTTGGTTTTGGAATGGGAATAATTTGAGATATTTTCTCCGTATAGATGGGAAAAGTGTGATTTGTTAATTTTGTTCGTAAGGGTTAGGGTAGAGCTGAGGATGAGAGATCTTTTTTATCAATTTTAATATTTTGCAGAAGAGATTATCAGGTTTCTCAGATTAGGAAGTAGTATACCATATAAGACTTTATATAAGGGTATCTTGTCATTGGGTTCAAATGTTGACAGTATTCAAATAAAATTAAATAAATGTATTTTAAAAGTGATGACTACACAATGGCCGTGACATGAATTTCTCTTTGCATAGAGCAAGATCGACGAGATCCACACAGCGGTGAGCCGGGGCAACCTGCGGGAGGTTCAGCAGCTGATCGACCGCAAGAAGTTGGCCTTCTGCCGCGACCACCTGGGACCCAGCCCCATGCACTGAGCTATAAAACAAACTGGAGTGACAACCTCCGATACTACAAACAAGCGATTGATTGTGCCAGCACGGAAAGTTACAATGCCCCGATTGTTAGCAGCAATCGTGGCATTCAGGACTAAAAGCAATCGGGGCAATCCCCGCATGACCATCTTTTAATGCGATCATGCCTGTTTTTTTAAATATTATGAGCAAAATTTAGAATGGTCGTTTCATATGTGCATACAACTGTGTTAACAGATGGGGAAAATTAAAAGAAGATGAAAAATCCTTTCCGCTGTGTCTCCAGTTTGTTTTATAGCTCAGTGGCCCCATGCACAAGGCGGTGCTCTTCGCCCAGTCATCGACTACCTGTTGGACAGGTTTCCCTCCGTCGTACACGCCAGGGACCACATGAGTTGATTGCCTAAGTAGCACACAAGTAGCATAAATTTTAGATAGATTGCGCCACGATATTTAAAGAAAAGCAAGCAACTTGAGAGAGGAAATTACCTAATTTTCTCTAGGAACTTGGGTAAAATTAGTGTCTAAAAGTCAACGGAGGTAGAAGTTTTAGGAAGCGTCAACTTGTTTGACTACAAAAAATAATAACCGAAATCTGTGGATAATGCCCTACCTTTCCCGAAACCTTATATTAATAACTCGGGTAAAAGCCATTTTTGAGATTTTACCCGTTAGCAATACTATTTACTATTCATCCTGTCTCAACTGTTTTTGTAAATATTTATTTATAAAAGATTTACGTTATATAAAAAGTGGTGACTTTATGTTTCAGCATACCGTCGGCTTAGCATGTTATAGCAATTATGATTCTCTGTATGCAAAACGCAGTAACGAAAGCTCCTTAAACTGAACTCATTGGCGCAACAACCCTAGTGGGCCAAGGCCTACGATGGCCATTTTCGTTTTCCTGACCGTAAAAGATCCTTAACAGCATTTAAAAGAAAATCCTTTTAGGGTCGACAGTTTATCTTGACGTATACTACAACCTGATTTTATTAAATATCTGTTGTTTGTCAACAATAAGGAATGAGGCCCCAAATCACAGGTACAGCATGGGGGAAATGAAATATTACATCACACTAATATGACCTATGAAGTCGGCAAGTTGACAAAAATTTTTATTTTCCGCTAACCAATCATTAATGGCTGTATTCACTAACTTGAACTAAGGTTAACCTGGAATCAAGCTTTTTCCGACAACTATGATTGGCTTAAAACGTGTTTCTCTTCTTCAACTACCAATCAGAAGCTTTGATTCCAGGTTAACCCGCGGGGAAGCGCGCGGGGTCTGCGAGACCCCAACGCTTCAATAAACCTTCATTAAAACTCTAATTTTTAATGAAAATCTATGAAACTCCGTGTAGCTGCCTAAAAGGTTTCCACCTATCACCTCATGAAGTTTAAATAAAGTAGGTATGTTATTTTCCGAGTTAGGTTGTTGTTTTTAAGGAAATACTTCCAAAACTGTGAGGATTGGTGCGTGTTATAGTCAAAGAGGTTTCCAAAAGTGAGGTAGAGGTAACTGCAATCCATAATTTTTCTTGCAAAAAAAGAAGTTGGAAAATAAAGGATTTTAGAAAATAAACATCGGTTCACTTCAGCCAAAGAAATTCGTCATCTCCGCTCACATTCCATTGCATTTCCTGCTTTCCCTTGGTATCTTTTCGATGAATTCGGGTCCCCCCTCCCCTCCCGTGGGAAAGAAAGTTTGTAATCTGATTCCAGAAAATCGGCTGGTGGTCCCCATCAACACATGTCCAAACAAATGGTCAACTACAGGGGTCGGCCCCTCTTTGAAGATGAGGCAGTCTTGGACATGTCTTCTTGAGTGCTGGTGCTTTTCAAATTATTTCTCAGTCAAAAGCTTGTCGCATCATTGCATCAGCGTGCTTCTCGAGAAATAGTTCAATCCTATTTTGAGAGCAAATTGAATGTTGCAAAATGCCTAATTATTTGAGTTATGAAGATGAAATGAGATGATTGCATCAATTATTAGCCGATGTTTCTACATAAATATTATTATAATTAAATTAATTCAACTTGAAAACCATTATCCTTATTTTAGTGAGTGGCCTGTTAATCTAAATTTAATTATGTGAGTAAAAATATGATTTAAATGTCATCTTATTAGGGAAGTAAAAAGATATGATCAAAAATATATGTGAAATTAACTTACGTATTACATTGTTAATGTATTATAGTCAAGGATATCTATGTATTGATTGCATTAAATTAGTATTGCATTTTAGTCAAGATTAACTATTAAATGAAAATAAATTTTTTTTTGTGTTTAATTTCACAAAATACTTTTTCATTGTTATAAGATGTATAACATATGAAATTGTTTAATGAAATAGTCTTTATTATATCTTAATGAGAGGCAGTCAACTAATAATGCACATTGAACAATTAAATTATATATTTAAACTTTCCGTGATAAAAATTTTGCATGCACTGAACGTTTAGAATGGAAAACGGTTTGCGGGGTCTGAGAGACCCCGCGCGCGTTCCCGTGTAACAGTAAGTAGCGCGCGTCCTCCCGGGTTAACATTGAAAAAGTGACGAGAAAATAACATGAATTTTTCTAACGTTAAAAAAAGATTCAACACTTTACTGGCGAATAATTTCGCTCCAGCGCAAAATTTAAAGCTGAAGCAAAATGAAAATGTCGATTTTCAGTTGACTTTCGTCCCGAAAACATATTTAAATATCAAAGTAAGATTATTTTAGTTCCGGATCGAAATCAAGATTCCTAAAAGGAATTTAATTTAGTTCCGGAATAAAACTTATTGTTGGAACAACAAATCATTTCCCTCCGAAACAAAAGTAAAATGTCATGGATCTTTGAGTAATGATCCGAAAATGAACAAAATATGTAAAAATCACAAGTTTGAATAAAAGTGAGTCTCTTTTTTAGCGCGGTCGCACACCTCTCCACTACGCGGCCGTTCTCTCGGATGGGGGAGAGATCTACAAAATGTTGCTGGACCACAGAGCGGACCTCAAAGCAACAGATATAGTGAGTACCACTATTAACCCCTCTACTGCCCATAGCAGCAAATATGCTACAATAAGTTTAGCTTCAATTTTCATCATGATGCAGCAATTTTCGCATGTTTTTTAGGTTTTAAGTTAAATTTTTTTAGGCAAAGTTATAAATACTCCATTAATAAATGTCATTGGATTTATGTCATAACCCGCCTCGCTTCGGGCATTATTAATAACGCCTTGTTTATACAATATAGATATATACTCAAAAATAAGACATCATGAGCGCATTTGTGAATAGTTCGTACATAAATCGCAGTGCGAAGAGAGTGCCACTGTTACTGTATACTCTGTTTATTTTAAACTGGCGCCCGAAAATATATCCTTCCCCACCACTGAATCAGTAACCATGGCAACTATCAACTTCACAGCGACGAAGAAGGCTAACTATTGGCCGCGCGAAGAGCGTAGCCATGGTTTCGCTTCTAGCGAGGGGGAAAGCACTATTCTCCAGGCGCCAGTTCAAAATGAAAAGAGTAAAACATGCGACGCTACCACGCCTTGGACAAGTCGTACAAATCATTTGTGACGTAGCAGCGCCGATCGTTAATGCTACCGTATGAAAATAAAATATTAATATGTTGAATATCCAAACATCAAATTTTAATTTTATATTTAAAATAATTACAATATATTAGTGGTGAATGCAAAATTGTTTGAAACTGAGTACTATGTATCTGTTGTTCCAAAATTTAAAGCATTGGGTCGTCACATTTAAAACAAAAAGAGTTTCGTACAAATCCCTGATATATTGAAATCATCTCGGTATATCGAAGAATTTTTTAAAAAGCCCTGTTGATTTAAAAAACCTATCAAATTTGCTGACATAAAATCTGTGTTTGATGAGGGTTTCTTCTACTCCGATATCTCTATAATACTGTTTGCCTTTTAACCCTTTCAATACGGCAAGGGAATCAGAAAAGTGCAATTTTTGCATTTGTTTGAGCTCCTGGGGGGCAACTGCGATGAGATATCCATTAGATCATGATGTGTTTGGAGGAACAAAGGAGCATTTTATTCTGTTCCTTGAAGTTTTTCAGCAACCGGGACATAATGTTGCCTCAGTCGTAATTTCAAAATTAAAACAGCCTGCTGACATCCATACAAAATCTGTTAGTTTGCTTTCAAGCGAGTTAAGAATGGGATGGTGTGGCACGGAGTTGTCATCCTCTTTCTTAAAATCGTGAATAGAGGATGTGACGACTCTATTCACAACTAAAATAGTTAAATTATTCAAAAAGTTTATAAATACCGACTGAAACAACAATCATTAAAGTATCCTTTTGAGTGATATGTCCTTCGGATCGGTATCGCCCCGTGACGTGGCTCACACTTTCCTCAAGGATTCCAAGGAGGGCGATACCCGATACCACCCACTGAGAGGCGTTGAAGAATTCTAAGGGGGCGGTGGTGAGTTGAAAGCTAATTGAGGGCGTTATTAGTGAAGAGGGGGAAAATTGACTAATTTTAAACTATTGCTTAATGTCATTTTTATGAGTAGAAAACAAAGAAACCTCGAGGTAAAAGCAACTTAAAATCCTATTTTAACATGTTTAACTGAAAAAATTTCTGGGGCAAGACCCCCCTTTTATCTAAGATATTCGTATTTAGATAAGAATGAATACAGGAATTTTTCAGTAGGTTCTACGAAATTTCCTTTGGGAAGTAGACAAGATTTCAGTTTATTCAGAATTTGGTTAAAAATCAAAGCATTTTAAGAAAGTAGAGTCCTATAAAAGGTAGAATTATTATAACTAATTACTTTAAATTAAATAATAAGGTGTATGGAAAACTTAACTTTTGAATATTGACCATATACAAGCTTTTATTTTCTTTTTGTTTCGTTTATCATAAATTAAAGGAGTTTTTTTTTATCAAAATGTTTGTATAAAATTCTATAAAATGAAAGCAAGTTAGAGGGGCAAAAATTTGTAAAGGGGAGACGGAAAGCTTTCTTCTTGAAAAGGGGGTGGTTGTCTCAAAAAGTTTGGGAACCTATACTTCAAGACCATGCGTCACACCAATCGAATAATCTGTTCTAATTACTATTTAGAAACCACCTGACCTTTCGCCCTTCTTATCCCCTAAGGGAGTGATCATTCACAAATATTCTATAGTTTTTTCTTTTTATGAGGCAAGGTTATTCCTAGAATGAATAGGCGAAACAATAAAAGTCACTGGAACAAAAGCCCACTGACTATAGTAACAGTGCCTTTGTTAAGGGTGTAATAATAAAAAGCGGTGAAAATGTTTTCTTTTCTTGAAATGAATGATTCCATTAGTAAAAAGTGTTTTTTGAATATGTGTAAATTATATCCATTCTGCCCACAAAAGGTGCGGAAATTTTTCAACGCCCCTCACTTGCTAAATTTTTTATTTAGGGTATGGGGAAGAGCAATTACATAATATTAGTGTATTAGTAAACTTAGAAGGAAGTTGCTAGCCTTGCAGGAAGCCCCTCCTTGATATCGCTCACCAACCCTCAGCCCTTTTGGAACGCTTCGCAATCCTCACAAAACACATGTTTCAGGGAATGTGATAAATCCGGGAATTAGTAATGTTGAGCATTTAGTAATAAAAGCATTGATAAACGTCATTGAATTAATCTCATTACCTGCCTCACTTCGGGCATTAGTAATAACGCCCGGTTTCTACCTTAACACACTAGGGTTCTCTGTAAAATAAGGTTACTGGCGTGTACCTTAGCCTCTTTTCTACAAATCGCAGCTATGACCAGCTGTCTGCGATTATTATCATAGATTTGTGGCAGTGAGTAATGTGGTGGAAAGCCATCACTCCAAGTTGTTGTTTGTGGGCGCAGAAGATTAATAAAAAGCCATGATTGGTTTAACAAAAACTTAACGTTTATTAAAACTCAACACAACATTTTAAAAGGTTAGTAAAATACAAAATGGTAAAGGTGCGTGTGTGCGGTAGTGCTGATACAATATTGCTGCTATTTATAATGACGATAATTCTAACGATTAAGATTAAAATATACAAGTTAAAATCTGCATATCATAAAGGTTTAAAAGTCCTATTGTAAAAAAGGTTAAAAGGTTCGATTAAAGGTAAAGAGTTCTTTTCACAAGGTAGAGAGTTCGATGCCCACAGGACTCCCCCGCAAGTTCCTTTCGGACGAAACACTACACTAGATCTTCCAATGGACGCGGCGTCCTGAACGGGTTGTAGAAACTTTCTGGGGTGGAACATCGGAGTTTGTAAGCTGTAGGTCTGCAGATAAGGAGTATGCTGGTTGGAGACGGTCTATGGACACTGTCTTAGCACAGCCATTCACGTCGCACTCGAAGAACTTACGATGCCGCTTTATCACCTTAAAGGGGCCAGTATATGGTGGAGTCAAAGGTTTCCTCACGGCGTCGTTTCTGATGAATACATGCGAGGTAGTCTCAAGGTCTCTATTCACGTAAACATCTCTAGTTGTATGATGGGAAGCAGGCACTGGACGAAGGCTCCGCATGGTCGCTCTCAGGTGGTCGATGAAGTCGGAAACCGGAACGGAGGCTGAGTTGCAACTTCGTAGAATTTCTCCTGGTAAACGAAGTGTTGAACCGTAGACGAGTTCCGCTGGGGATGCCCCGATATCCTCTTTCAGCGCACATCTGATCCCGAGAAGGACTGTGGGCAGGACCTCCATCCACTTCTCCGTGTTGTGACACATGATGGCGGCTTTTAATTGACGGTGGAGACGTTCCACGGCTCCGTTGGCGATGGGATGGTATGCAGTAGTACGGGTTCGATGAGATCCTAGGAATTTGGTGAGGCTGTTGAAGAGGGAGCTCTCAAAATTGGATCCACGATCCGTTGTTACTACTTCAGGCACTCCATATCTTGAAATCCAACCGTCGTAGAACGCTCTCGCTGTCGTCTCCGCTGTCTGGTCTCGCAGGGGAAAAGCTTCGGGCCATCGGGTGTAGCGGTCAACGCATGTTAGAAGGTAGCGGAAGTCCCTAGATGATGGCAGGGGTCCAACTACATCAAGATGCACGTGTGAGAACCTGGCGGAAGGCAAGTCAAACCTCGTCAGTGGAGCCTTAGTGTGACGCTTGACCTTCGAACGTTGACAGGCAAGACAGGCTCTGCACCAGGACTTGACATCCTTATTCATGGTACTCCACTCAAACCTCTCCTTTATCAGCTTCAAACAAGGCCTATAAGCTGGGTGAGAAAGACTATGAATGCTGTCAAAAACAATTTTTCTGAAAGATTCAGGGACATAGGGTCTAGCAACACCAGTAGAAACATCGCAAAATAAAGGTTTAGAGGACATAAATTTAGTGGGAATAAGTTTCAGACACGCATCCGAATCCACCAAGGAACGCATCTCCGGGTCGGATTCCTGAGCGGAGGCCATCTCATCGTAATCTATACTAGAGGGCAAGGTAATCACAGAAATCCTGGATAGTGCGTCAGCAACACTATTTGCTTCCCCGGAAACATACCTCAGGTCAGTTGAGAATTGACCTATATATTCCAGATGTCTAGTTTGACGTGGAGAGCACCTATCAGGCCTCTGACCAAACGCATAAATGAGAGGACGATGGTCCGTATAGATAGAAAACTTTCTACCCTCTAAAAGATATCTAAAGTGTTTAACAGCAGAATATATTGCAAGCAGTTCTCTGTCATAAACACTGTATTTAATTTCAGCTTTGTTTAACTTACGTGAAAAAAAACTTAAAGGTTCAACTCGATTGTTTACCTTCTGCTGCAATACAGCGCCGAGAGCAATGTCAGAAGCATCTGTAAAAAGAAAAAGCTCTGCGTTAGGTACAGGAAAAGCTAGCAACGTGGCTTTTGCCAACATCTCCTTACAGTCGGAAAAAGCTTTCTCGGCTTCCTCGGTCCAGGTGATGAGAGTCTTGTCGTTCTTCTTCTTACCCGCAGTTAGAGCATGTAGAGAAGACTGCGTACCAGAGGCGTTCTTCAGGAACTTGTGGTAGAAGTTCGTCATGGCCAGGAATCGCCGCAAATCTGAAACGGTTTTAGGCAAAGGAAATTCGGTTAAAGCTTTGATTTTATCAGGCAGAGGAGAAAGTCCGTTCTCTGAAACTCTAAAACCCAGGAAATCTAGCTCTTTTTGCCCAAATACACATTTTTTAAGATTTATTACAATACCGTATTCCTGTAACCGAGTGAAAACTCTGGCAAGATCCTCTTTGTGGGTAGCCTCGTCGTTCGAAGCGATGAGAAGATCATCTATATAGGCAAAGACGCAATCAATGCCTCGCAAGACTTGATCAATGAACCTTTGAAAGCTCTGGGCTGCGTTGCACAAGCCGAAGGTCATTTGGCAGTATTCGAAAAGACCAATCGGGGTTATAACTGCTGTTTTGGGAATATCCCGCGATTCAATAGGGATTTGATGGAAGGCTTTCACCAGATCCACTTTGGAAAAGACAGTTTTACCTGCCAAACCTAAGGCGAAATCATGAATGTGGGGAAGGGGATATCTATCAGGGACCGTTACGGCATTAAGTCGCCGAAAATCTCCACAAATTCTCCATTCATCGTTTGATTTTTTAACCATATGAATCGGGCTTGCCCATGCACTTTTAGATGGTCTTATGATTCCTTGTTTTAAGAGGTTTTCAAACTCTTTTTTCAAAAAATCTAACTTTTCTGGCGATAGCCGCCTAACTCTTGAAAAGACAGGTGGACCACGAGTCTCAATACAGTGTGTGACTGTATGCAGTTTAGCGTTAGTGTTAGACAAGGGCTGCAAGAGTAAAGGGAACTTATGCAAGATTTTTTGGAAGGGACAATCGTTACCGATCAAGGTAAGACCCAGGGAAGGACCTGACTGAACAGTACCTTTCCTTGAGAGAGAGGTTACGCTATCCACTAAACGGCGGTTCTTAATGTCCACCAGTAAGCCGTACTTCTCTAAGAAGTCTGCACCTAGAATGGGATGGGACACGTCAGCAACTATAAATGTCCACTCAAAGTGACGACGTAAACCAAGGTCTAAAGAGATGGCTTTAATACCGTAGGTTCTAATTGGTGAACCGTTTGCTGCGTATAAGGTTAGAACTCTAGAGTTTTTTGAACTAGCATGAGCTTTACCCAAACAACTGACCTCTGCGCCACTATCAACGAGAAATTTCAATCCGTTTATTTTATCCCAGATAAACAAGCGGCGGTTTCGAGGGCTACCATCTGCTGCCGCGATGACAGTGGAGCCTACTTGTTTTCCCGAAAGTTACAGGGAGATTTACACTTGAGAGCCTTTTCAGCATACTTAGCATGGTACCAACAAAGGTCTCCATTACCTTGATCTCGTAAACGAGATCGCCTACGAGAACGGGAAGGCTGTCTTTTAGGACTGCGTTGTCTAAAAAGTTTGGCAACCTGATCCTTCAAAGCTGAAATTTCAGCTCGTAAAGCCTGTATTTCGGATACCGCTGAACCAGAAGCTTGGTTTCCTGAAGGGACAGGTATCTCTGAACAAGAAGCAACATTCCTTGATGGGGCAGATACCTCATGTATTTTATCGGCAAAGTTTGCCAAGGCATTTAAGTCACCCGGGGCTGCCGAGAGGATCTGCTGGGTGTTAATGGGGAGGCGTTGTCGCCACAAAGTACCCAGAGTACCATCATCAAATTTGTTATCAGCCAAATTCCTCATCTCTCTGAGCAATTGGGAAGGCTTCTTATCCCCGAGATCAAGATCCTGCACAAGTAATTTAAGCTTTTCTGATTCAGATTGGGAGTGGACCTCAATTAATCGTGACTTAAGGGTCTGGTATTTATCAGAATCGGGTGGATTACGTAAAATATCTCTGACTGACGCAAGGATTTTGTAATCCAGGGCGGCAACCACATAGCTGTATTTCGTCAAATCGAGTGAAATACCAGAGACGTAAAACTGTCTTTCTAGCTGAAAGAACCAAGTCTCAGGATCGTAATCCCAAAAGGGCGGTGCCTTGAATGATACCCTAGCCAATTCAGGCTCCTTTGAGTCAGGGTCAGCATCAGGCTGTTTTGATGCCTGTTCGTTTGGATCCTCGTTAACCATATTGAAACACAGAGATCACAAAAATGGCCAACGCTCAGAAACCCAACCGCGAACCTGATGGAAACAGAGATATGTCTAAAACTTACCCGATCCAAAAAAACGCTGCAGGACGTCAGCATCTGAAGGTCGATGAGGGAACTCCAGACATCAGCTTTTCAAAGTCGACGTAGGAACTCAGTTGGCTGAGAATACGCCATTATTCCAGAAATCGAAGAACGGGTGAGCTCATAATTCCGATTAACTCACAGTCCATGGTCAACCACTGTAGCAGTCACCAATGTGGTGGAAAGCCATCACTCCAAGTTGTTGTTTGTGGGCGCAGAAGATTAATAAAAAGCCATGATTGGTTTAACAAAAACTTAACGTTTATTAAAACTCAACACAACATTTTAAAAGGTTAGTAAAATACAAAATGGTAAAGGTGCGTGTGTGCGGTAGTGCTGATACAATATTGCTGCTATTTATAATGACGATAATTCTAACGATTAAGATTAAAATATACAAGTTAAAATCTGCATATCATAAAGGTTTAAAAGTCCTATTGTAAAAAAGGTTAAAAGGTTCGATTAAAGGTAAAGAGTTCTTTTCACAAGGTAGAGAGTTCGATGCCCACAGATTTGGCAGCTGTTAGAGGTGGAGCTTCCACTCGCTTCTCCCGCCAACCACATTGTTCGTCCCCTATGTTCGTCACGTGCGTCTTTACTACGTCCGTTTTTTTAATTCACGGTACCATTTGCGCACCTTTTGTACGCGCATACACTTTTCTCCGACTTCCCACATGTGGGAATGAATGACCACAGCCGCAATGTTTTTTGCACACAAAAACCATCTCAGAGCGTGGCGGGAGAAGCGAGTCCAAGCTCCACCTCTAACAGCTGACAAACCTATAATAATCATTCCAGACAGCTGGCCGGGGATTTGTAGGAAAAGAGAGCTAAGGTTTACACACCAGTTATACTCTATTCATTTTGAACTGGCGCCTGAAGAATAGTGCTTTCCCCCCGCTAGAAGCGTAACCATGGCTACGCTCTTCGCGCGGCCAATAGTTAGCCTTCTTCGTCGCTGTGAGGTTGATAGTTGCCATGGTTACTGATTCGGTGGTGGGGAGGGAATATTTTCGGGTGCCAGTTCAAAATGAACAGAGTATAGTATGGTCAAATCCCGCGTAACAGCGTTCGCAGGTCATAGGGAACCTTATTTTACGGATACCTGCAATCATAGGGCGAAGACTGCATCGGTTTCTCGATCATGCAACGTTACTATAACGTATTAACTCGAATTGTTTATGTGATCCATGATGTGAAAATATAGCAGCGTTATTTGATTGCGCTACCGTATTAAGTATCAGCTTAAGCCTGGTGGATATTACCATAATATATTTTTATATTTATATTTATAAAAATAAGTATAATTTGAGTGGTGACTAATGAATTGTTTGAAACTGATCAAGATGATATCAGTGGGTCTCCTGATTCAAGATGGAAAGCAGTGGCTTCCATCTAAAAGCTTCTTATCAAGATGAAAACATAAAAATCTCCCAATATATCGTCGGCTCATAGGCGAAAGGATTACAGTCACTTAATGTCATTTTTATGGTTAGAAAACAAAGAAAAATCCAGGTAAAAGCAACTAGAAATCCTATTTCTGAACAGAGGTTAAACTAAATATTAGCCAGTGAAGGATCCCACCAATCAGAGTCGGCGATACCTTCTTTGATTTGTGGTTAACTGATTAACTGATGATCAAGTAGCACAGAATGCAGCCGATAAATTTCTATTTTAACATGTTAAACTAAAAAACTTTCCGGGACAAGACCCCCTTTTATCTAGATATTAATAATTTAAATAACTTTTAAGATAAATATAGGAATTTTTCAGTAGGTTATACGAAATTTCCTTTGGGACGTAAACAAAGATTTCAGTTAATTCAAAATTTTGTAAAAATTACTTTTAGATAAAAGCGTTTTAAGAAATTAGAGTTCTATGAAAGGTAGAGAATTATTATACCTAATTATTTCAAAGTAAATTGTAAGCAGCATGGAAAACTAAACTTTTGAATATTGACCATATACAAGCTTTTATTTTCTTTTTGTTTTGTTTATCATAAATTAAATGGGATTTCTTATCAAAATGTTTCTATAAAATGTAAACAAATTAGAGGGCAAAAAATTTATAAAGGGGAGATGGAAAGTTTTCTTGATGAAAAGGGGGAGCTTGATCTCAAAAAGTTTGGGAACATATGCTTCAAGACCATGCGTAACACCAACCGAATATAGTCTGCTCTAATTACTATTCCGAAACCACCTGACCTTTTCTCGTCTGATCCCCAAAAGGAGTGATCATTCACGATTATTCTATTGTTATTTTCATTGCCCCTCACACTTACACACACTAATTCCCCTCCCCCATTTTGGGGATTATAGTAATTCATAAAATCTGAAGAAGAAAAAAACATTTAGTGAAAATTCTTTGAGAAAATCATTTAGATTTTAACTTCTTTTGAAAGTATTGTTTTCCAGTTTAAGTTTTCCCATGGCGGTCATAATATATTCTACACTTACCATTCATTTTTATCCGTGAGTTTTAAATATTATCTTTTATAAACCACACAACTGGGACTGGCGTTATATAGGTATGGTCTTTACGGCACGAGAAAAACTTTGACAAAAAAATCAAACTTTAAAAATAAGTACAGAGACAAGCCACACACTTTTGGCATAAAATATTTTTTAAGCGTTTCTGAATTACAATTACCCCCAAAATTGAGTGAAAAATCTATTCTATAACAACCTCAAAAATAATCGTGAAATGTCAAAAGTCTTTCTCGTGGCGGTCCAACAATATATAAATCATTTTTTTATCTTTTAATAAGAACAACGTTTTTCTTCTTAAAGTTATTCACCGCAAACAGGAAGAAAAATTATGTTCCGGAACAACATATATACGCGAAAATAACATGCATTTTTCTAATGTAAAAAAAGTTCAACGCTTTACTGGCGACTAATTTCGGTCCAGCGCAAAATTCAAAGCTGAAACAAAATGAAAATGTCGATTTTCAGTTTACTTTTGTTCCAAAAATAAATTTAAATGTCAAAGTAAGATTATTTTAGTTCCGGATAGAAATCAAGATTCCTAAGAGGAATTTAATTTAGTTCTGGAATAAAACTTATTGTTGAAACTACAAATTATTTCCCTCCGAAACAAAAGTGCAATAAAATGGATTTGGAGTACTGTTCCGAAAATGAACAAAATATGTAAAATTCACAAGTTTAAGGGAATAAAAGTGAGTCTCTTTTTCAGTGCAGTTGCACACCTCTCCACTACGCGGCCGTTCTCTCGGATGGGGGAGAGATCTACAAAATGTTGCTGGACCACAGAGCTGACCTCAAAGCAACCGATGTGGTGAGTACCACTATCAACCCCTCTAATGCCCATAGCAGCAAATATGCTACAATAAGTTGAGCTTCAATTTTCAGCATAAACCAGCAATTTTCGGTATGTTTTATAGGTTTTAAGTAATATTTTAAGGGAAAGTTGTATAAATACTCATTAATCAACGCCATTGGATTTTTCTCATTACCCGTCTCACTTTGGGAGCATTATTAATAACGCCCTGTTTATCCCTTAACAGATATACTCAAAAATGAGACACCATGAGCGAATTTTTGCGAGCAGCGAAATGTTCTCTTAAATCGCAGTTCGAAGAGAGTGACAAGTCTATTAAATGATTTGTGTCGTAGCAGCGTTGATCGTTCAACGCTACCGTATTAAAAGTTGATTTAGTTTTAGTTTTGCCACATCATCATTCCATCAAATGTTAATATTAATTTTAAAAATTATTAAAATATTTTAGTGGTGATTGCAGAATTGTTTGAAACTGAGTATGTATCTGTTGTTTCAAAATTTAAAGCATTGGGTCGTCACATTTAAAACAAAAAGAGTTTCGTACAAATCCTGATATATCGAAATCATCTCGGTATATCGAATAATTTTTTAAAAGCCCTGTTGATTTAAAAAAAACTATCAAATTTGCTGCCATAAAATCTGTGTTTGATGAGGGTTTCTTCTACTCCGATATCTCTATAAGGCTGTTTGCCTTTTAAAATTAGGAAAACATCCCGCTGACATCCACATAAAATGTGTTAGTTTGCTTTCAAGCGAGCTTAGAATGGGATGGTGTGGCACCCGGAGCTGTCATCCTTTTTCCTAAAATCGTGAATAGAGGCTGTGGCGACTATACTCACAACTAAAATAGTTAAATTATTCAAAAAGTGTGTAAATACCGACTGAAGCAACAATCATTAAAGTATCCTCTTGAGTGATATGTCTTTCGGATCGGTATCGCCCCGTGACGTGGCTCACACTTTCCTCAAGGATTCCAAGGAGGGCGATACCACCCACTGTGAGGCGTTGAAGAATTCTAAGGGGGCGGTGGTGAGTTGAAAGAAAATTGGGGGCGTTATTAGTGAAGATGGGGGTCATTGACTAATTTTAAACTATTGCTTAATGTCATTTTTATGAGAAGAAAACTCGAGGTGAATGCAACTTAAAATCCTATTTTAACATGTTTAACTAAAAACTCTCTGGGGCAGGACCCCCCTTTTATCTAAGATATAAGTAATTTAGATAACTTTTAAGATGAATACAGGAATTTTTCAGTAGGTTATACGAAATTTTCTTTGGGAAGTTGACAAAGATTTCAGTTTATTCAAAATTTGGTAAAAAATTACTTTTAAATCAAAGCTTTTTAAGAAAGTAGAGTCCTATAAAAGGTAGAATTATTAATAACTAATTACTTCAAACTAAATTATAAGGTGTGTGGAAAACTTAACTTTTGAATTTTGACCATATACAAGCTTTTATTTTCTTTTTGTTTTGTTTATCATAAATTAAAGGGGATTTTTATCAAAATGCTGTATAAAATTCTATAAAATGAAAGCAAGTTACAGGGGCAAATATTTGTAAGGGGGAGACGGAAATATTTCTTCTTAAAAAGGGGGTGGTTGTCTCAAAAAGTTTGGGAACCTATGCTTCAAGACCATGCGTCACACCAATCGAATAATATGCTCTAATTACTATTCCGAAACCACCTGACCTTTTGCCCTTCTAATCCCCTAAGGGAGTGATCATTCACAAATATTCTATAGTTATTTCCTTCCATGAGGTAGGGTTATTTCTAGAATGAATGAATAGGTGAAACAATAAAAGTCACTGGAACAAAAGCCCAATGACTATAATTACAGTGCCTTTGTTAAGGGTGTAATAATAAAAAGCGGTGAAAATGTTTTCTTTTCTTGAAATGAATGATTCCATTAGTAAAAAGTGTTTTTTGAATATGTGTAAATTATATCCATTCTGCCCACAAAAGGTGCGGAAATTTTTCAACGCCCCTCACTTGCTAAATTTTTATTAAGGGTATGGGGAAGTGCAATTACATAATATTAGTGTTTTAGTAAACTTAGAAGGAAGTTGCTACCCTTGAAGAAAGCCCTTGCGAGATATCGCTCACCAACCCTCAGCCCTTTTGGACCGTTTCGCAATCCTCACAAAACCCTTAATTACAAAACCTTGTTAACGGAACTTACTCAATTCTTAAAACATTCGAAGAAAATAAACAATAATAGCAAACGAAAAACCAACATTCCAAAAATACGCCACGAATATCCGAAAATAACACTTTTAAAAGTTAGAATACTTACTGGTGCAAACTTATCAATAATCTAATAAAATTTTTTTTAATTCAAATATCCTGCAAGATTACAAAAAACATTGTTAATCAATGAATTTTAATGTTAAAATATTCTGAAATGAAATAGACTTTCCTGTTTTAAAAGACCATATTAATACATCTATATATACTTTGAATTTTTGCATTAACTGGGTTGTCATTGTAAAGATCTTGAAAATGTAGAACCTAAAACCCTGAAAATCCCATTATCGAGTTTTTGAAGTGATCAAAGGTACCGAATTCCCTTTACCGATCGTTTTATTGCAATGCACTTCACCTATCTGTAAAACTGTTTTCAGCAACTGTAAAGTTCTTGAAAGCAAACATTACAAAGTAGTGGGGTAAATCTTGTTTGCTTTCTTGCGTTACACCTTTATCTGTAAAACCTTCTTTTCCGCTATTGAAGTTTTTCGGCAGTGAAATAAACAATCGTTAGAAGTTGATATTACACAGTTCCATAACAGTTTTTAATCGAAAATTTAATTGTCGAAACAGAAAACATATTTTATTTTAAAAACAACTTTAAAAAAAGTGATTTACACGAGAGTATGTCTTAAATTAATCTAAAAGATTAGTTTTAATTTTATGCATAAATGAGGGGTGATTTTTAAGGTTCTTAAAGAGCACAAAACCTGTTATATTTTTATGGTAAAAATTTTACCATACCAATTTATACTCCAATTTTCACTACTATAACCCTTGCTAGCAGTTAATCAAGAAAAGAAATGGAGCTGTAGGCGAATCAGAATACGTGTAAAGTTGTAAACCAATGTGATTAAAAAAGAACACACAGCTCTGAATTTTACTTGAACACATGCATTCTTGTTTAAGGATGCTTTTTAAAATTTTAGAATGAGTGACCACCAAAATTGCGTTACTCTGCTATTTTTAAATATAAAATAACGGTTTTATTTTTCTACTGGTGACCATAAAACAGGACTGCAATTTTTATGCAATACACATAAAGGTGTATCGAAAAAACCTTTTTTTTCGATTTTGATTACGCATTAGTGCGGAAAAGTTGTCTAAGGTGCCAGATAGTACCTGTGATTTTTTTCAGAATTTTTGGATAATTTCTTAACGTGCCACATTAGTCTTGAAGGTTCTCATGTTATTCCTAAGGAGCACGCAGCCAAAAAGGCCGAAAATTGGTTTTTCATTCCTCATTTCTACCCTAATCACACGACGAATGTCGTGTTTCGAGTTATAGACTCTATATGATGTATGCTACCCGACAAAACTTGAATACTTGAATAATAGCCTAAATCTATTTATTACGTTTTTTTGTTTGCACAAATTTTGTCGAAAATTGCGTATTTCCACGTTCAAATCAGAGCCCACAATCAACATAATATAGATATAAGTTATAATTCAAGTTTTTTCGGGTAGCATACATGATATAGAGTCTATAACTCGAGACAAGACATTCGTCGTTTGATTAGGGTAGAATTGAGGGGCGAAAAACCGATTTTCGGCCTTTTTGGCTGCGCGCTCCATAGGAATAACATGGGAACCTTCAGGGACAATGTGGCACCTTAAAATATTATCCGAAAATTCTGAAAAAATTCACAGGTACTCTTTGACACCTTAGACAACTTTTCCGCACTAATGCGTCATCAAAATCGAAAAAAAAGGTATTTTTTCGATACACCCTAATACACATGTGGAGATAGGAGGTGTTAGTGTCGCTTAAAAATTAAAACGTATGTGCTATTAAATTTGGAACACAAAAAAACCATTCAATTGAATTATTTTAACAAATGTTAGTCAAATACACCAAAAAGGAAAAGGACGAGCGACTATACTTTGCAACATGCAGAAATAAACAGAGAGCAGCGAAGAAAGTTGTTGTAGCGCAGAGTCCTAATTTCGAGTGAATTTAATTTCTAATATAACGTTAACAAATATCATACAACATCTTAAATGTAGTAAATGAAATATAACCTTTGAGTGAAATCCCAACAGATTCAGACCTCACATTTTGAGTTCCATTCCAGTTCGGCAACCGCCCCGAGTATTACATGCACGCACAAGATTAAATGGACCTTCAGGCTTTGCGAGAAGGAAACGACACGGTCAAGAACAACAAACCGGTCAAGATAAAACATTTCAAACCTACGAATGGCATCACCACCAAAGACACCGGGCGAGATCGGCAAGTAAGTCAAATAAATCAAGACCCTCTATATCTATATACAAGGCCTCCCAACTCCGGAAGATGAGCTCAAACGTGAAGGAAAATCGGCGAATTCGTCATGTTAAGTGTATGGAGTGACTTAAAAGATGAGGGAAAGTGATGACGTTGACCATCCGAGTTTTCAGGCCTTGTGTATATAGGTTTTGATTATTTGTGATCATAATTTTTTGAGTTTTGTTTTTCGTGCCGGAAATAAAACCACGAAAGATCGCCAAATCGCCAACGGAGAGATACCTTGATTATTCTGAAAAATACCGAAGAGAACGCCTATCCTCGAAAAGTTAATTGGCGGTTTTGGCGAGGTGTTAACGATATTTTTTGGCACTATTTGAGTTCTATTTTTTGATCGAAGTATATTCTTCACAAATAATGATTATTATCTCAGTAAAACCGTATCGATGAAATTAATTATTATTTTTTATCGAAACCGATTCCGATCAAAATCTGATCATGAGTTTTATAACTTAAATCCGGCTTTATTTTTACGATTTTAATCATTAAATCTGGTTTTGTCCATCAGTTGTGATCATTAAATTCAAACCATTGAAATATGTGGCCAACGATGTGGTGTTTTAAAAGATTTTTATTCATCCCCCTTAATGTAATATAATATTAAAAGTTGATGTAAAAAATTTTAATTCCGGGGCCTTTAAAGTCGATATAGCGAAACACATAAAAATTTGAATATCAGTATTATGATATTCAACATAATCCTCCATAAGACCCCATATATCAAACCGTATGTGGCCGCCGATGTGGGGATAAAATAGATTTTAATTCAGTCCCCTTAAAAATAAATTAATATTTTATATTGATGTAGAAAATTTTGGTTCTTGCATCTCCAAGGTCAACACAACCATATCTCGATGTTCGAATATCAGAATTCTGATATTCGTCATGATTCAATATGACCACGTCCATCAAAAAATATGTGGCCGCCGATGTGATGTTGTAATAGATTTTTATTCATTCCCCTTAATGTAATTTAATATTAAAAGTTGTTGTAAAAAATTTTAAATCCGGGGCCTTAAAAGTCGATATAGCGAAACCCATCAAAATTCGAATATCAGGATTCTAATATTCAATATAATCCTCCATATGACCCCATATATCAAACCGTATGTGGCCGCCGATGTGGGGATAAATAAATTTTTATTCAGTCCCCTTAAAAATTACTTAATATTTTATATTGATGTAGAAAATTTTGATTCTTCCCCTCCAAAGTCAACACAACCATATCTCGATGTTCGAATATTAGAATTCTGATATTCGACATGATTCAATATAACCACATCCATCACAAAATATGTGGCCGCCGATGTGGTGTTGTAATAGATTTTTATTCATCCCCATTAATTTCACTGTTTAAAGCGCAATATGATTCGATATCAAATAAAAAAAAAGTTTTATACCTATTCAAAAACTGAAATCAATGTGTTTCGTATGGAGTGGTCGAAATGGTGCTTCATTTTTTGCGAGTTTCGTTAAGAGATTGCGCGCTTCAAAATAAGATTATCGCTAAATCGACAAGCTTCGGCAAGCCAAAATATGATAAATATGAAGTTTTAAACATAACCAATAAGTGTATCAAAAATGGCGGAGGTACCTTTCGATACTTTTTTAAAAAGTATAATCAAACATGAAAAAAGTTACAAAATTGATTTACATTTGAGAATATAGTTAAAAAAAGTAATAAAAATGTAATTTAGAATGAAGTGTGAAATATTCACCTTCATTTCAAAATCAAACGATTTTAATTGCCCGAAATACAAACTCCGTTGTTGATGATCTTCAACGATACAACTCATACAAAACGAGTTTTCTGGATAGGAATAATTTATGCCACAGCTACATAGTGCAGCTTATGTTTAAATCTATATATTATAATATTAAATTTTAAAAGTGGTGATTTAAAAATATTTTTGGGTTAATGATATGCAATACGCGGTATAAAAAATGTTTTTATTCTTAAAAACCCTATAACAACAAAACCAGAAAATTATGTTTGGAAATCACGTTTTTTCATTAATTTTGTAAATAAACAAAATGCAGGGTGTCTTTAAAATTCTTTTTATAAATACTTAGAAATGTGATGTAATTAGAGTGGAGAAAATAGACCATGTTTAAATGTTGATATGGCATAAAATTCTTCTATTGCTAAAAGTTCAAGAATTAAGTATAGTTCAACCGCCACGAGAAAAACTTTTGATGGTGTCGTAGAATATTGCGGCGATTGTTATGGAAGCGGGCTATTCCCCTTAATTGAAGGGTAATTTATAAACTTTTATAAACGTTTTCTACGAAATGTGTGTGACCATCCCTTTATAATAGAACTACTTTTCAAAGTTTTTTCTGTCAAGGTTTGTCTCGTGGCAGTCGGGGACTATACAAAAACGTCAATATGAAATTGTGAGAAATGTCAAAATGAAAAAACACATAAAAACACACGAAATAATCTGATGTTTAAAGAGAGAGCTGGTCGAAATCAATTTTTTGCGGCTTTAAAAAGGCACAAAAATTAATAAAACTCTGTTGTGACGATGAAATTATGACGAATTAAGTTTCAAACATCAAACGAACTGCTTAAAGAAACTGAAAATTTTATTCCAAATGAGATTTTTACAGATCTCCCATATAATCTTTAAAGGGTATTGGGGAAAACCAGGTATAACATCTTTATTTACCTTGTACATTAAAAAAATTTTTGCCACGAAATTTAACTTTTAACGCCATGTTCGTCACAGTTCACTCTTTCAAGCGATCTGTGTTAAAATATGGACTTCAACTTTTTTCTATTCTAGTACGTTACGGACGGATTCTGTTTTAAAAATTATCTTATTAGAAAACTTGATGGTGACTATTACAAAAATTTTATATAACGTGTTTGTTTACTTCCTTAATAAAAATTTAATTTTCGGGTTTCTTACAAACTGACACAAATCACAATCAGACGGGATTTTTTAACTTAATTTTTTAACTCATTAATATGTAAAGTAAGTTAAGCACGCTTGTATTTAATATGAATTTTAAATACAAAATAGAACATTTTTAATAATTCATATAATATTTACTTAGTAACCAACTCTCTGTAAATAAATATTCCTCACCACATCATCATCATCATAATAATAAGTCGATCGGGGGTATCATCGTATAAGCAGCGTAAGCTCAGTTTTTTGTCATCATAGGTAGTAGGTAGAAGAAGAGCCATAACCAAACTAATTTTGTTTTGAGAGGAGGGGGGCTCAACCTCATTCCTAAAGTTTCCCCTAACGAGTATATTTACACGTTGAATTTTTTAGTTTTTAACAGGTATTATTTAAATCATGTTCCACATAATGTTAAATTTTTACAATTAATCCTAATAATGATGATGGTCTCCCCTATAACAATTTTCCATCAAAGAGTAGTGTTTTAGCTCACTTTCAGACATTTTTGATTATATCCAAAGATAAACCTCCTAAATAGTGTTTAAGTAAAGATTATTAAATATAGGTGTAAATTATGAGGGAGGACTGGGTGTCCACCCTCAGAAAAATTCTTGAAATTTGCCCCTTTAAACTAGAGTTTTATGTCATTTTGAAACTCTTAAAGGAACACACAAAGGTAATTTGTAATTTACTCAACGTAACTTGGGGGACCATGAAGTCCGCAGACCAACACGTAAGAAATGCTGCATAAATTATTCTAACCTTTCAACGAAATAACTCTGTTTATAAGAGATTTCTGGACTTGCAAATATACGGAAAGTTTCGGGTAACCGCAAAGTCTATGATGGAGCTGCCTCCCGGGACAGGACGTGTCGTGGGGTCGTCAAGGGATCTGATTTCCAGTCCCCCCATTCCTGAAAACATAAGAAGCCGTACACCCTGCCTGTTTCATCCTCGACAGTTCCACTGTCGGTGGTGCGCGTTATTGTCCCCCGCCATTACAATGGGATTTCCCAAAGCTATACTCTGTTCATTTAGAATAGGCGCCTGAGGTGAAAAGTATCAGAAGCAGTTACTATTGTAATTGAAGGGCTTGGTGGGCTATGTTACAAGGCCTGTCCCGAAAGTAACGAGACTGAATTACAGTCAGAATTAGGGAATTCAGTGTCGTTACTTTCGGGACAGGCCTTGTAACATAGCCCACCAAGCTCTTCAATTGTCATCGAAAAATTTTTCTTGTGCAATGATAAGGCATCCTACACAGAAGTAGTTAAAATACTGTAAAAAATCGGTCACTGAAGTTGCGTGATGAGCGTTTTTGATCCTGTTTCAGGCGCCCATTCTATATGAACAGACTATAGGAGATTATCCAAGTCTAAAGGGGAAGAAGGGATCGAACTTTGGCCTAACATAGAAATACACCAGCGTGAGTGGGCCGTTTACCCCGGTTATAACGATAACTGTCGCCTCCTCCATGCTCAAGGAAAGCAGCTAAAGCTTGCAATGCGGGATGGTGTTTTTCACAAAAACAGCAGTACCCCCTCCTTAGGTCCTACCGTCCACTGCGGCAAACAAATAGAACAAATAACTAGGGATTGAGACTTGATAGATAGTTCACTCTTGCATGAATTGAATTACCACTTGTTTATTTGTTTGAGGGATTGGAGAATTACACCCCTCCCCATTTATATTTGGTTCGCCAAGATTTACTGCGGCCGACGCCCATTATTGATGGTCAAGCGGTCACTGTGTACCAGTCTGGAATACTGCGTGATGAAAGAACCATGTCGGAGTTTAGTGGACGATTTCAGAGTAGCCTATGTGATTTGCCGTTGACAAATAGTGCTACAAAAAATCGAAATTTTAACCTCTAGAACTATCTTCAAGCATGTCTAACCATTTATTGATTAGTGGTTAGCGATAAAAAAAAACCCTCTTGAAGTTTCTACATTATTAATTAATTTTCAGTTGGTACTTATATAACAAAATATAACTATTTTACTGGTGACTTTAGTCCTTACGATTGTTATGAGAATATCACGTTCAATTTCACGAGGATAATCCCATTTTATGGTTTTGACAAGTATTTCCGCTAGACAACACTTATTTCTACAACTTTGGATGACCTTGGACTTGATGGTGATAAAAAACTTCTCCTATTGGTGCTCTAAATAACGTTTTACTGTGGTGAACCATTTGAAGATGAACATAACAGGAAGCACTGCCTTTAATTTCATGGAAAAGTTTTCTATCTAGTGAAATGCCATGAATGAACGCATTGAATGAAACAATTTTGATTCAAATGCTTATCGAAAAGAAAATATAACTTCATAAACTGATGATAACCAGAGAAGAGTTTTGTGTAAAACATTTTGGTGACGTTATAGACATAAGCAAAGAATAATTGCATCCCACAGTTAGCTTACCCTTAGTAGCACAATTCATGCCAAATATACCAAGTTTACGTAACATCAACTATAGAAGTTTCATAATGGGGCATCCATAAATTACGTGAGTTCAAAAAGGGGGGGGAGGGGTTTGGAAAAATCTCACCAAATCTCACCAAGGGGGGAGGGGGGGTCGGTGAAAAACTCACGTCAACTTTGAAGTTCGAAATTAAACGATTTTTTTTAAGTTTGAGAAAGGAAGATAAAGATAAGATACTGTGGTGATTTTTAGGCGGAATAATGTTCTTTTCCTCAAAATGCAAACGAATTGGGTAGAAAATTATTTTTAAAGGTTGTAGGTAAATCTCACTTGGGGGGAGGGGGGTCCAGCAAAATCTATCTAAATCTCACCAAGGGGGGAGGGGGGGTCCAGATTTTGGAAAAAACACCTCACGTAATTTATGGATGACCCGTGACGAATATTGGACGAATCTTGAGCTTACTTGTTGCTTGGGTAATGTCTCATGTAAAATGCGCATTCTAAAAGGATTGGATTTTTTATCAGTGTGGGACAACAGGAGATATGATGCGAGGAAGAACTATAGAAGAGGTTGATAACAAAAATTAAATGTTTTTTGAAAAAACTAAGAATTTTTCAAACTCCAACTTAATTCAAACTAAATGTAGTTTTATTTAAGTAATCAAATATATTAAATCAAGGAACTAATCACAGTAGAAGAAAGAATGACGGGGCAATAGCAAATTGTGAGTAAACTTGATTTAAGTAAAAGGGGATGAATGAGATTTGTATTTCACTTGGCCAATATTAACATTAAGTTGATAAATTAGGATGTAAGGAAAATGCTGGAATGAATGCTTAACATCTATCGGTAAAGTTCCATAAAAAAACTATTAGTTTCGTATATTGCCCAATCGAAACACATTAACGCAACAGACAAGTTATGTTTTACTTTCTCTCAATCTTGCTTAGATTTTACCATCGACGATGTGCTTTCCTATCCTCAGTAGGGTGTCCCTTAAAAATCGAAAGTCGGGGAAACTTTTGGGACACCCCCTAATTTTTTTCCTTTTGGTATCCTAAGAAAGTGTGCAAAATATTAAATCGATCAGAAAATATTAACACGTGCCTCAAACGGCCTGAAGTTGGGAAATTTTGACATTTTTATCAATTTTTCGAAAATTTTTAAAAATGCCTTAAAATATTATTTTGTCGAATAATAGCACTTTAACACATCTAAATATTCATATTTGACCATTTTTCATTCCTAGCTAGGCGAAATTACCTAGTTTTTAGCCTGGTCATCAATCGGAAAATCATCAAATTTGCCCATTTTATACTGAGAATAAAGGATACAAAAGTCAGTGCGGAATAACTTATAACCATGTAATTCCATAACTAGGTACCATTGCTAGACAATGTTGGTGTGTAGATAAATTATCTGGAGTTAAAATTAATTACTAGCATTTTAATGACAGGCGCCATATTGTATTGCATTACCCCTATAAAAACTTCTGGGATATATTGTATGGGCATGTTTGGTATTGGGCAATGCGTATTTGAGTTTTCTAATCTCAGTTAATACTAATAAAATCCGTAAACCATTTTTTTAAAGATCTTTACTCAGTTCGAATGGCCTAGATCTCTTATTACATAACTATAGATGATAAAATTCTAAATGCATAATAGGGAAAATATAAATTCTAGAAAAATATTGAAAAACTAGACTTCAGCACATACATAAGTGTTGTATTATGTAACTTAGTTGAAAAACTGAAGTTCATACAAAATTAACCCGCTCTTCATGATGATTGATCCTACTGCACTCAGAATAAAAGCCATTTACTATGTTTAAAGCCTGTTTTTATGCTTTATCATGATTTTATAGTACATAAGAGCATAAAATATTCCTGTAACATGAAAAACCGATTAGATACTGAGAGAGAATATGTAAAATATTGACAATGGTTGCTGAAACCAGTCCTTTTTGAAAGTCAGTTTTTTAGTCACAGTTACACTTCACTCTGAAAAATTTTATACAGTTTAGATTCTTAAAAAATACTGAGAGTTTAAAATAATTTAATTTTATAAATAAATTTATCAAAAAATCAACTTGAAAGCCAATTTTTTCTTCAAAAACGTTCACTAATGAAAATTGAGGGGTTTTATGGGACAAGGGCCAGATTATGCCATTCTATCCCAAAGGAAAATTGCATCGTGCAAAAAAAATACTAAGAGAAGTTGAAGATTACAGAAACTGTAGTTAGTATTTAAAATTCTCCTAGCTAAGTGAACCAAATACCAGTGTTTAATCGGCTTTTCTTTTCATGTAACTAATTTGCTGAATTGCAGGAAGTTTTTATGTTCAGTATAAAATTATGAAATACAAGATCTATAAGACTATAAGCATGGTTAATGACTTACAATCAGGGTGTAGTAGGCTCAATCATTATGAAGAGCTGGTTAATTTTCTATCAACTTCAACTTTCAACAATAAAATACTTCTGTATATACGAAGCATAGTTTTTGAATATTTTTTATAACTTGTATTGCCCCTATTATACATTTAGAATTTTATCATCTATAGTTATGTAATAAGAGATCTGGGCCATTCGAACTGAGTAAAGATCTTTAAAAAGTGGTTTAAGGATTTTATTAGTATTAACTGAGATTAGAAAACTCAAATACGCATTGCCCAATACCAAACATACCCATACAATATATCCCAGAAGTTTTTATAGGGGTAATGCAATACAATATGGCGCCTGTCATTAAAATGCTAGTAATTAATTTTAGCTCCAGATAATTTATCTACACACCAACATCGTCTAGAAATGGTACCTAGTTATGGAATTACGTGGTTATAAGTTATTCCCTACTGACTTTTGTATCCTTTATTCTCAGTATAAAATGGGCAAATTTGATGATTTTCCGATTGATGACCAGGCTAAAAACTAGGTAATTTCGCCTAGCTAGGAAAGAAAAATGGTCAAATATGAATATTTAGATGTGTTAAAGTGCTATTATTCGACAAAATAATATTTTAAGGCATTTTTAAAAATTTTCGAAAAATTGAGAAAAATGTCAAAATTTCCCAACTTCAGGCCGTTTGAGGCACGTGTTAATATTTTCTGATCGATTTAATATTTTGCACACTTTCTTAAGATACCAAAAGGAAAAAAATTAGGGGGTGTCCCAAAAGTTTCCCCGACTTTCGATTTTTAAGGGACACCCTAATCCTCAGTTGTTTTTAGAATATCTGGGAGCGCATGGCCTCGTGGGTATGGTTTAGTTTATTCAAACCTGACAGAACAGAGAGAGAACAGAACTTTCTCTTAATACCAATTATGGTGCTTTTTATGCATGTATTATTTTTGTTTTTTAAGTAGAAATTTCTTTCAGTTCTAATATTACTGTTTGAATATTATATGATTGATATGTTTCACTAGATTTTACCATTGCGTGCCACTAATCGTAAAAATAGTTTCCATTTAAAATATTTTTGATTTATTCTGATTGTTAACAAATATTTCTGGTATCATCACTGCATGCGTGATAAATTTACTAAAAGGCTACCATCTCCTTCTCTCCATCGCACGCATTCCTCCAGAATTCAGCCAACTTCGCTCTCTTGGCACCTAGTCTAACTTACATAATTTCCCTCTGTTTTTTACCAAATGTTTTTAGATCTCTCGACACAACGATAATTTTAATTGAAAAAAAATTTCAAAGTTTGCACATACCTTTATTTTTTCCTGATCGTTAAGTTCTATCCGAATGAAATCCTCGCTCTACGTAATAGCACACAGACACGGTTTTTTACAAAAAGATCCTTAGACATTAAAACTTTCTTCTCGGCCAATCAGAAATTATCAATGATGGCTTCTCGTTTCTCTTTTTCTCTAGGATCTCTACTTTAACCAAGCTGAAAATACGTAAAAATAATTATAATTGAACTTGCGTATAAAGTCATCGATTCTTTTTAAATACATAAATGAAGTGCATATACAAACAAGTAAAAGTTTTAAAAAGGCGTCGATTTGTTCGGTCAGTAAAAAATTAAAACCAAAATCTGTTGAAAGCTGTCCCACTTTCCCCTACACTGAATGAATAGAACATTACACATGTAAATGTTCTCTTTTAAAGGTTTTGGATTTACTGAATGTTTAGGACTGTAAATGATGCGTGGGGTCTGACAGACTCCTCGCGTGTTCTCGTATACTACAAATATATTCTTTATTACTTCATGGCGCACCCCAGCCCCGCAGGCACCAATTTCCTAAATATGGACCTATTATATGGTATATATTACGTTATTGGTTAACCCATTAATAACCAACTTTTTATTTTTCTTAAATATTTGGTAAAAACATAGTAAACAGCCCCAAAACAACTGGAAAAATAGTGAAAAAAATTCCAGGTTAAAATTTTAATTTCTACACCAAAATTAAAAAACGTCCCTAAAAAGGGACGTCAGGCACGAATGCCCCCGTGTTTTTTCGTTATAGTAAACGCATGGTAGAAAACTGTTTTAAAGCCTCAAAAACATCTTCTACCTTTTTAAGTTCAGCAAAAGTGATCGGAACCATACTGTAACATGAATATGAACAAAAAATATTAATTATTTATCCAATTAACTGTAAAATTAACGTTAATTAACGTAATTTGTGCATTTTTTATGCTCTAAAACACGTTTTTTCCTCCCAAATCTATGTTAATTGCAAATTAATTAATATTTTTAATTGAAAAAGACATTCTTTGCTTATATGTTACTTATATTAAGTTATAATTACTTTTGCACATCTCAAATCCATCAGAATATCTCAATTTGTGAAGTTTAAGTCTTTCAAAAGCCCATACTTTTTTCATTTTATTTAATTTTATTGTGCGGAACACAAATTTCTCCCCAAAAATCAAGCCTTAGTGGGATGTGCATTAGCAAGCCAGATAATATAGATTCATCTGCAGTGTAGAACACAATGATTAGCGACATCTAATTAGAAAAAAACCCGAAAATTTATCACAAAAGTGACTACTTTGGCAATTTTAATGACAAAAAGTCATTATAACTAATAATTATTAAGCTTTTAATTAAAATATATGCGGAATATATTTGTATGAGTAATAAATATAGTTAAATAATTAATTTATTCCCTTTAATTAATAAAAATTAATTAATTGCTTATAATTTAAGACTTTTTATTCCATTTATTTAGCAGAAATAACAGTATTTTCCCAAAACAAATAAACAAAAATAATAAATTAATTAGCTAAACTGAAAGTAATTTTATAAATATCAGTTATTCAATTCATTGCATAAGAATCGAACGCGTTTTTATGAAAATAATAAGAAAACACTGGCATTTCACTATGGGGAAAACAACGGGGGCATTCGTGCCTGACGTCCCTTTTTAAGGCCGCTTTTCGAGGGTCCAAAATAAGGTCAAGATAAAATATTTTGGAAAAATAAAAAAACACCCCTACTGATTTAATGTATAAACAGTAATATATATCGACATTGAATTTTTTTTAAATAACAACTAGGGGGGGGATTTTTAAGCTTTTTCTTTTAAAATTTAAAAAAAAGCACTTTTCTGAAAAATTCTATCTTCCAACTTTAAAAAAAGTGAAAATTTTTTAAAATTCTGCTTTCTTCTTGTGTTCTTTATGTTCTATGAGGATCAGAGATACATCAGTGCAAATTTTGATTCAAAGGAACAATTTTTGTAGAAATAGGAAGATTTTTAAAAAACGTCCCTAAAAAGGGACGTCAGGCAGTAATGGGTTAAGATAAACACAAAACTACATATACACATAAGAAGAGGGAGAAATACAGGGTGTCCCAAAAATACCGAATAAACTCTGCACAGCTAGATTCCTCGTTGGGAGTTGGGAGTACATAAAACTGCCCAAAGAAGTGCCCCTCTACGATCCATAGTTTACGAGAAAAATACGAAAACAAAGTGTAACGTCACTTCCGGTGCAAGAAAAAACACTTTATTGAACATATCAACAGCATATTATGCACAATTTAAAGCAGATGTTCAAAGTGTCCGCCGTATTGGGCCATCTCTAGGAACTGGTGTATCAAGACACGTAGTGACAACACAAAAATGGACTTAGTTGCTCCATTGCATGCTGCTTGTACTTCATTAGACCCCGCGATGCTGCAACGTGTGATGACAGCCATTCCACTGCGTGCTCAAGCCTGCTTCGACATGCACGGCGAACACTTTGAACATCTGCTTTAAATTGTGCATAATACTGCTGTTGATATGTTCAATAAAGTGTTTTTTCTTGCACCGGCAGTGACGTTATACTTTGTTTTTCGTATTTTTCTCGTAAACTATGGATCGTAGAGGGGCACTTCTTTGGGCAGTTTTATGTACTCCCAATGAGGAATCTAGCTGTGCAGAGTATATGCGGTATTTTTGGGACACCCTGTATATACATCAGACTAATTAACACACAGTTATTTACATAAGTATCTCCCATAGGAAGAGAGATAATAAATTGGGAATATTTTCTCTTGAAATGGATGGAGATAGATGAGACGATGTTGACTAAGGAATCATCGTTGCTTTTGGCCTATATTTATTTTGAGGCAGGGTATAGGATCGTAAAGAGGGATATCAGATATAGTAGGATTTTATGAGTGGGCAATTTGGAATAAAATCGAATTGCCTAGTGATTAATGAATTCTTTGAGTCTTATTTCTGTAAAACCTTCTTGCTTCGGAAATTTTCTGTAGTGTTAAATTTTGAAGTATTTCTAGTATTCTAGTGATACTTGAGTCTTAACTGATACTCAGACTTTCCTTGGTTTTAGAATGGGAATTATTTGAGATATTTTCCATGGGTTGGGAAAGTATAATTGGCTAATTTTTTTCGCAATGGTTAGCAGAGCTGAAAATGAGAATTTCTTTATTAATTTACTTGAGATTCAATCTTTTGCAGAGGAAAAATCTATATCACTATCAAAACTAAAATCATTTTCAGAATATTATGCCTTCAGAAATATACACTCTGGCAATCGCTAAACGATTTGTAGCAGCCATTTCTGACTAAAAAGAAGCAGCTAAGTGAAGTTTGAGCGGTTATATCATGTGCCTTCAAATGCCGCAAATTTAGTGGACAACTAACGGTATTTGTTGGTCAAAGCGTAAATTAAACGTTTAATACTGGATATAATTTATTTCAGTGGTTAAACGGGAAAAAAACGGGATGCACTCTTTAATAAAGGAATAAAAAACATGCCCAAAGAAATCGTGTGATGAGCAGATTTTGCTACATTTGAGTTGCCCGTGGATTAACAGCAGTGCTGCAAAAGAGTCGAAAACAACATTTTCGGTGAGCGTCAGTGGTCAGACCTTCCAACTGATGGCGTTGCAAGGGAAAGCGAAAAAAAACAGGTGTTTTTTCCTATCGCTCCCGTCGGTGTTATGGTGGCCTAGATAATCGTCCCGTTGCTGGCTTTTCCAACAGTCCCTTTCTAAGTTACTTCGTGTCAAACAGGATATTAAAAATTTCATTTGAAAACAAAGAAAAATCGAGCCTACATATTCAAAAGTAGCCTAAATTTTATATAGATAGCGCCACGATATTTAGAGATTTAAAGAAAAGAAAGCAACTTAAGGCTAGGAAACTACCTAATTTTCTCTAGGAACTTGGGTAAAATTATACATTGTCCGAAAGAGTCCATGGTAGGATATGGAGGTTGAAGTTTTAAGAAGCGTCAATTTGTTTGGTCACAAAAGTATTAACAGAAAACTTTTGAAAGGTGACCCACCCTTCCCTGAACCTTTTATTAATAACTTAGGTAAAACTCATAGATTTTACCCGTTAATAAATCACAGTTTGTAAGCTTAAGCAGCCGACAACCTTTTATAAATATTTATATATTAAACATTTACGTTATATAAAAAGTGGTGATTTTATGTTTCAGCATACCGTCGGCTTAACATGTTATAGAAATTATGATTATCTGTATGCAAAACACAGCTGAGACAATCATTTAGATTTCAAACCAGAACTTCAGCAGATAAACATGGAATTAACTAACATTTAATTTTTTCCTTAAGTTTAGCAATAATCTAGCAGTCTAAAGACATCTAACTATATAAGCCTGATATCTCTTAATTTACAGTCCTCTTTAATCCTATTTTACAGTTGAAAAAAAGTTGTTGGACCTTGTAAAAGAAAATCTTAAACACCTCTTAAATTCATCGTGTAAATTATATTTCTGCTTATTCCTTAAAAAAAAGTTAAAAACACTTTTAAATTTTATTTACGCTTAGTTTGCAGCTCAAAGAATAAGAACAGAAAGACAAATTAACTTTAATTCCAAATTAACTGAAAAAATACAATGAATGGACATCGATTTCGCAACTTCAAGGGGCTATTTCTCCCTATAGGGAGAGTTATTTTCCCCTATTTCAAGCTTGGGGATAGCTTGCATATTATTTCGAGCTTAAAAAGTCAATTTGTCATTTTTTTGGACTTATTTCCTTCTTCTAACTGACGATTCTTATATGGATATGTTTTTTATATTTCAGTAAAAGCAAGGCTACCAAAAAGAACAACTTTTTTATTCTTGTTCTTGAAGACATTCACTATAAAAAGAAAGAGAAATAAAGATCAGAAACAAAATTACATGCAAAAGTAACATGTATATTTTTCTAACGGGAAAAAAGGTTCAACGCTTTAATGACGAATAATTTCGCACCAGAGCAAAAGCCAAAGCTGAAACAAAATTAAAATGTCGATTTTCAGTTAACTTTTGTTCCGAAAATATATTTAAATCTCAAAGTAACATTATTTTAGTTCCTGATCGAAATAAGATTCCTAAGAGGAATTTAATTTAGTTCTGGAATAAAACTTACTGTTGAAACTACAAATGATTTCCCTCCGGAACAAAAGTACAATTACATGGATCTGTATTGTCCCGAAAAAGAACAAAATACGTAAAAATCACTATTTTAACTGAATAAAAGTGAGTCTCGTTTTCAGCGCGGTCGCACACCTCTCCACTACGCGGCCGTTCTCTCGGATGCGGGAGAGATCTTCAAAATGTTGCTGGACCACGGAGCGGACCACAAAGCAACCGATGTGGTGAGTACCACTCTTAACCCCTCTACTGCCCATAGCAGCAAATATACTAAAATAAGTTAAGCTTCAATTTTCAGCACATTTTTAAGTTATTGCAGCAATAACTGCACCTTCAGACGGTATCATTTATTAAGTTTAGGCCCAGGCACCAGATTCAAAGTTTCCTTTTTTAAATTGAAGTAAAAACCTAAAATACAATTTCTTACGGAAGTTTTATTTAATTTCTCCCCACACTACATCAATATTGGTAAGGTAATAAAATAATTTTCTCCCTAGTTATTTCTATTAGTTGGCACTGGAAGGTCACAACGCTCTGATAAAAAAATTATTTTTTGTCTTATTCATGCGGGTCAAAATAAAACAAGATGCCAACTAAAACAAAATAAATTCAAGTTTTTTTTAAATGAAACTGGGAACTGAACTTAAACTTTAAGAACTATACCATCTGAATGTGCAATTATTGCTGCAATAACTTAAAAACGTGCTGAAAAGTGAAGCTTAAAATAATTTTTCATATGGCCCTAAACTACATGATAAAGGCAAAAAGGTACTCACGTATGAACGCCACCGCAATCCGCAATCGTCCGAAATCCAATTGACTACTTTGTTTTAAATAGATATTTTTGAATTTTGAAGTTTTGATTTTAAATAACAATTATTACAATTTAAATAATTTTAAATAATTGGCGGCACTTGCATCTGTTGCTGTGGTGACGTTAATACGTAAAATACCGGCCAAAAATTATTTTTCCCTAGTTACTTCTGGAATTAGATGGTAATAACGACAGTTTCAAAACTGAATGATAATTCCTCAAATTTTAAGTATGTCGCATACTCAAACTTGTTCCGAGGAAAATTTACTCAAATTTGAATCCCTTCACAAGTTTCAGGAAATGTAATGAATCCGGGAATTATTAGTAATGTCCGAATATTTTGGGAAAAGTAATTGAAAGCATTGATAAGCGTCATTGAATTAATCTCATTAATTCACTGACTTATAACTCATTAATAACTCCCGGATTATACTTCAACACATACTAGGATTGTTCGTAAAATGAGGTTCCCTATGAGCTACAGACGCTAGAATGCGGGATTCGACCATACTGGCGTGTACCTTAGCCTCTATTCTACAAATCCCAGCCATGACCAGCTTTGATGATTATTATAGATTTGGCAGCTGTTAGAGGTGGAGCTTCCACTCGTTTCTCTCGCCAACCGCATTGTCTGTCCCCCATGGACGACTTTAGGTCCGTTTTTGAATTCTCGTTACCATTTGCGCACATTTTGTACGCTCATACACTTTTCTCCGTAGACTTCCCACATGTGGGAATGAATGTCTACAACCGAAATGTTTTTCGCACACAAAAAACCTATCTCAGAGCGTGGCGGGAGAAGCGAGTCCAAGCTCCATCTCTAACAGCTGACAAACCTATAATAATCATCCCAGACAGCTGACCGGGGCGGGAATTTGTAAAAAAAGATCCGAGGTTTACACGCTAGTTATATTCTATTCATTCCTGAAGAATAGTGCTTTCTTCCCGCTAGAAGCGTAACCATGTTTACGCTCTTCGTGCAGCCAATTGTAAGCCTTTTTCGTCGCTGTGAAGTTGATAGTTGCCATGGATACTGATTCGGTAGAGGCATCGTCATTATGACATGAACTCGAAATGTAAATGTAATATAGCAGCGTTATTTGGTCGCGCTACCGTACTAATAAAGAGCTTTTACATTAAAAAATTACCATAGAATTTATTTTTATATTTATATTTAAAAAATAATTATAATTTGAGTGGTGACTAATGAATTGTTTGAAACTGAGTAATCTGATTCAAGATGGAAGCAGTGGGTCGTTATACTTATGAAACTAAAAGCGTCTAAAATGAGTAAAAAGGACAACGTTTATGAGGTATGATAGAATGAGGTATTCTCACATTTTGAGATTAAATTTTATTAAAATAGTAGATAAAAAAACCATGAAGAATGACGTTTACATCAAGTATTTTCGTAGCCTAGTTTCTGAGATATAAATTTTTGAAATCTCGTTTTTTGTGTGGGCGCGAAAACACTTTCGAATCACAAATCATGCGCTGTGAGGTCACATCCAATAGAAGCCCATTTTCGGATCACGTGAAAACAGAAAACACAATGGTTTTCATGCGCTGTGATGTCACATTCAATAGAAGCCCGTTTTCTGATAACGTGACTTTTCTGACGTTTTGGCAAAAATAAATTTGAATTTTAGATTACACTGTTCTACAAATTTGACCTTCAAAATTTTTTCCTTGATGAAAATAGTCAATTCTTATAGATTTTGGGTCGCTGAATACGAAAATCACCATTAAAATTCTCAATTGACTCAGGGATTTTCGGGGAACAGCCCCTCCCCTTTTTAAGTTTTTCGACGACCTTATAGCTTTAAACTCGATTTTCAGGGTCAAAAAGCATTATTTTAGTCTTCAAATTGCTCTCCAGTTAACAAGAAATGTTCAAATTAATAAAATATGATAAATTTATAACAAATGGATAGGGTTAAGGGGGAATTACCCCCTAAAAATACAAAAAAAATAGCTAAAAATTATAGAGGTTTCTATACGCTATTTTTTCCTCTTATTTTTTTACGCAAATCCCGTTTGAAGGGTCCTAACCCTTCCCCAAGGACCCAAATTTGATGACAATATGCAGCAATAATTTTTACTAAAAGCGGTTGAGGTGTTAGCCTCCCAGAAGTCCCCGCGGAAGAGTTCGGAAGACTTCCAGAATCGCGAAGGCGCTCGCGAGTTCAGGAATTAATATCGATGATTTTGAAAAGATTACAAATGACGTTTTTCTTATATTTTGGGTGTATCCTAAGTAGAAACTCTTCAGTTCTTTAAAAACTGACCGGTTTTCGGGAGTGAGGATTCCATGTTTCAAGATGTTAATAGATGCACGGCTGTGGATAACAATTAGGGGGCATCCCCTTAAAAACTGAGGGTGATGGAGGAAAATGGGTGTCATATTTGAATTCAGCAGATCATTTTACACACGAATCAGCTGAAATTCAGTAAGTGGTTTCAAATTTTTTTTTGTACAGCACAGTTAAACTCTAAGTGCGGCATTGAACCCTTCCGTGGGTGCTCTGGGGGCGCTCTCACCTCAACCGCTTTTAGCAAAAATCATTGCTGCATATTGCCATCAAATTTGGGTCCTTGGGGAAGGGTTAGGACCCTTCAAACGTGAATTGCGTATAAAATAAGAGGAAAAAATAGCGTATAAAAACCTCTATAATTTTTAGCTAATTTTTTGCATTCTTAGGGGGTTAACTACCCCTTAAACCTATCCATTTGTTATAAATTTATCATATTTTATTAATTTGAACATTTCTTGTCCCCTGGGGGGCAATTTGAAGATTAAAGCAATGCTTTTTGACCCTGAAAATCGAGTTCAAAGTTATAAAGTCGTTAAAAAACGTGAAAAGGGGGAGGGGCTGTTCCCCGAAAATCCTGAGTCAATTGAGAATTTTAATGGTGATTTTCGTATTCAGCGACCCAAAATCTATAAGAAATGACTATTTTCATAACGGAATTTTTTTCAGTGTTAGAACAGTGTTATTTTTCAAACACATTTTGAACTTAAAAATCAAAAATTTGGGAGTTTTAACCATCATGTATCAAAAAGGTATAAAATCAGCAAATCCCTCACTCATGCAAATACCTCATTATTACATAATTATTTCAAATTATATCATAGGGTGCATGGCAAACATATATTTTGAATATTGACCTTATACAAGCTTTTATTTTCTTTTTGTTATGTTTATCATAAAATAATGTTTTTTTTTCAAAATGTTTGTATAAAAATCTATAAAATGTAAGCAAATTAGAGGGGCAAATATTTTTCAAATTTGTAAGGGGGAGACGGAAATATTTCTTCTTAAAAAGAGGGCGGTGGTCTCAAAAAATTTGGGAACCTATGCTTCAAGACCATGCGTCACACCAATCGAATATAGTCTGCTCTAATTACTATTCCGAAACTTCCTGACCTTTTTCCTTCTAATCCCCTAAGGGAGTGATCATTCACGATTATTCTATTGTTATTTCCTTCCATGAGGTAGGGTTATTTTATGGAATGAATAGGCGAAACAATAAAAGTCACTGGAACTCAAGCCCAATGACTATAGTAACATAGTGCCTTTGTTAAGAGAGTAATATTAAAAAGAGGTTAAAAGGTTTTCTTTTCTTGAAATGACTAATTCCGTTAGAAAAAAGGTTTTTGAAAAGAATCCATTCTGCCCCCAAAAGGTGCGGAAATTTTTCAACGCCCCTCACTTACTAAATTTTTTATTTAGGGGGTTACAAATTACATAATATTAGTATAGTATTAGTAAACTTAGAAGGAAGTTGCTACCCTTGAAGAAAGCCCCTGCGCCAATTCTAGATATCGCTCACCTACCCTCAGCCCTTTTGGAACGCTTCGGAATCCTCACAAAACCTTGTTCACCGAACTTACTCAATTCATACAAAATTCCGAAAAAACAATTAGCAGAAGAAAAAAGGACTTTCCAAAAATGCATCACAGATTTCCGAAAATAACACTCTTAAAAGTTAGAATAATTATTGGTTCTATTTTATCTAAAATGTAATAAAAAAAGCTTTCCTCTAATTATCCAGCAAGTTTACTAATAACTCTTGTTAATCAATGTATTTTAATGTTAAAATATTCTAAAATGAAATATTTTCCACGGTTTTAAAAGACAATTTAAAACAATCTATAATTTGAATTTTTTCATAAATTGGGTTGTCGTGTTAAAGATCTTGAAAATGTAGAACCAAAAACCCTGAAAATCCCATCATCGAGTTTTTGAAGTGATCAAAGGTGCCGAACTCCCATTACTGAACACTTTGCTGCAATGCACTTCCCCTATCTGTAAAACTCTGTTTTCAGCAACTGTAGTCTTCTTGCAGTAAAACAAAGATTACAAAGTAGTGGGGGAAATTATATTTACTTTTTTCCGTTACACCTTATCTGTAAAACCTTCTTTTCCGCTATTGAAGTATATCGGCAGTGAAATAAACAATCATAGAAGTTGATATAACGCAGTTCATAACAGTTTTAAATCGAAAATTTAAAAGTCGAAAACCAAAAATCTATATATATATTTCTCTAACGTGACGCTCAAATTTGGCGGTATTTGTTTTCTCCCTTTGGCAACGGTTGGTTTGTTTTGTTTACGTTTCGTAAAATTAAAAACAATCTAAAGTTAGATTTAAGTAGAGCTAGAAATTATTATTCCAATCCGTGACGGTTGTAGCTCTAAGCAGGAGTATTTACAATTGTGTTTACAAAGAAGTTTTAGAGGAGTGATTAAATAATGGGGTAAGTAAAAGCTCCTATATCAACTTTTAAGTATAACATATACATGTTAATAGTACTCATCTGATATATTTTTTGGTGATATATGGTGGCTTTTCTTGGCTAATGGAACAGTACCCATGAATTTGAAAAACACTGTATATACATATTTTTCATACACATAATATGTATTTAATATTCCCCTGCGGCATATTACTATTTATAAAACTCTATTTCAACCAATAAATTTAGTTGGTAATGAAACTCAGCTAGGCTGTACCAGCGTATGGCAAGCGAGCGAAGCGAGCACAGGATTGCGAAGCAATCCTAGGGGAACTGCGTCAGCAGTTCCCGGGGGTTGGCGAGCGATAGCGAGCAGGGAGCGATAACCCCCTAGTAAATTTTTATTTTAAAAGCAACTTTAAAAAAACTTGCGTGATTTACACTTGAGTATGTCTTTAAAGTTAATATAAAAGATTAGTTTTAATTTTAGGCACTGTCTTAACCACGAAATTTACAACTCAACTCTAACAAATTTCGCTAAAACTTTAGCATGGGTCAAGTTTCGGGTATTTGAACACTTCGTTAATTTTATGCATAAATGAGGGGTGATTTTTAAGGTTCTTTAAGAGCAAAGCTTATTAATATTTTTATGGTAAAAATTTTACTGTACTGATTTTATACTCCAATTTTAACTTCCATAACCTTTACTGGCAGTTAATCAAGAAAAAAATGGAGGTGAATCAGCATTGGTGTACTATTGTAATCCAATGTGATACAAAAAGGAACTCTCAGCTCTAACAGCTTTTAATTTTTACTTGAACATAAGCATTCTTGCTGAAGAATGCTTTTCCAAATTTAAAATGATAAACGCAAGTGACAATGAAATATTACTCGACGCTAGAACGTGACAAGGCAAGCTATGAGAGTTGAAAAAAAAGTCTGTGCGCATGCGCTGAGTAGCAATTTTACAACAAATATTTGGCGAAGGAATCGCTACTTGGCGAAGCTCTTATCCCAGTTTCAAATTGCCGTATATTTTTGGTTGGGTCGTAGGTTTTCAAAGTTCAAGAGTCCATTTCTATAGTAAAACGATCCCTAATTAAAATATTTAAAATTATGAACATCAGGACATCAAAATTTAACATTTAATTTATTAATACTAAATTCTTTAATTAAATTAAATAATGTTATCAAATTTAAAAATTAAAAATATTCACATCATAAGTACAAAACTTTTCTCAAATCCATAAATCTAATGAAAATAATTATAACAATTAATTAAATAAAATCTAAATTATTTAAATCAAGTATAAATTTGGTAAATTAAATTAAATTAAATAATAATGTAATTAAATTAAATAATGTTATCTAATTTAAAAATATTCACATCATAACTACAAAATTTTTCTCAAAATCTATAAATCTAATGAAAATAATTATAATTATTAATTAAATAAAATCTAAATTCTTTAAATCAAGCATAAATTTGATAAAATGGGAGTAGCGACCACTAAGATTCGAACCTACGACCACTGTTACAGCTACCGTTCATCCTACCCACTGTGCAATTTCAGCACACCATTTCGGCTGGAATTACATTTTTTAAACTCAGTACTACCTCCAAAGAAGCCAAATTCTCGCCAAATCTCTGCCGCCAACTCGAGCATGCGCACAAACCAATTTTTCGGCTCTCATAGGAAGTCTTGTTACGTTCCAGACGCTACTTGAAATATTATGCTTTTTTTTAAATATAACAATAATTTTATTTATCTACTGGTGACTATATACTAGGACTGCGATTTTTTTTTGCAATACACATGTGGAGATTAGAGAGCCTGTATACGAGAGAGAGGCGACAACCCGGTATAGCGCGCTGATTAGTCAACAGTGTTTTCTGTTCACCGCAGGTTTCACGCCATGGGATTGATTAGCATGGGAGCGAGACAAGCGGCATTATACAGTTTGGACAGAATTGGAGATTTTGACAGTTTTAACTGCGCGCAAGGATGCGCAGAGACGCTTTTAAGCGAGTTGTCGCCTCTCTCTCTCGTATACAGGCTCTCTAATGGAGATAGGAGGTGTTAGTGTCGCTTGTAAATTAAAACGTATACGCTCTTAAATTTGGAACAAAAGTCATTTAATTGAATTATTTTGACAAATGTTAGTAAAATACACTTAAAGAAAAGGACGAGTGACTATACTTTACATTACAACATGCAGAAATAAGCAGAGAGCAGGCGAAGAAAGTTGTTGTAGCGCAGAGTCCGAATTTCGAGTGAATTTAATTTCTTATATAACGTTAAAAAATATCATACAACATCTTAAATGTAGTAATTAAATATAACCTCTGCGTCCAACAGTCCTCTGATCCAACAGTTTCAGAACTCACATTTTGTGTTCCATTCCAGTTCGACAAAAACCCCGAGTATTACATGCATGCACAAGATGAAATGGACCTTCAGGCTTTGCGAGAAGGAAACGACACGGTCAAGAACAACAAACCGGTCAAGATAAAACATTTCCAACCGACGTATGGCATCACCACCAAAGACACCGGGGCGAGATCGGCAAGTAAGTCAAATAAAACATGACTCTCTATATCCCTTTCAGACCTAGCCACCCCAATTTCCCATAGGATCCAATGGTAATCTCGGGCGCATTAGATATGAAAGGGATATACAAGGCCTCCCAACTACGGACGATGACGTCAAACGTGAGTAAAAATCGGTGATTTTGCCATGTTAAGACTATGGAGTGACGTCAAAGATGAGGGAGAGTGATGACGCTGCACGGTCGAGTTGTCAGGCCTTGTATATAGAGGGTCTTGAATAAATACTACCATTTGAGTACAGATGACACCGCTTAATGTGATAACGGGTAATGTTATGAATCTTATAATATTTTCAAAATTGATGTTCCAATGACTCCTATATTTAAATTAACTCATATTGTATCGTTTTATGTGATCACTAGCGCTGGAATTCCCATGTAAATTACATATATTTTCAGAAATCTGATATTGCAGGGATCTTATAAATTCTACACGTTTCAAGGGATTTTGGATTAAGACCATTTTTATTTTACATAGTTTGACGTACTTTAGTTTATTTACATTTTTTAAACTATAATTACATTTGAAAAGAAGAGTTCTTCACCAGTAACCTCTGGTTAGAAGAATGTGTGAGAAAACTCCAGCTCTCAAGCGTCAACTCCAACCGTGGACCGGTTTCCCCTTGTTAGGGTATAGCGTCTGGATCGTAACAGGGCTTCCTATGAGAGCAGAAAAATTGGTTTGTGCGCATGCTTGAGTTGGCGGCAGAGATTTGGCGAGAATTTGGCTTCTTTGGAGGTACTGAGTTTAAAAAATGTAATTTCAACCGAAGTGGTGTGTTGTCATGGCACAGTGGGTAAGATGAACGGGTGCTGTACCAGTGGTCGTAGGTTCAAATCTTAGTGGCCGCTAATTTTATTTTACTAAATTTATACTTGATTTAAAGAATTTAGATTTTATTTAATTAATTATTATAATTATTTTCATTAGATTTATAGATTTTGAGAAAAGTTTTGTAGTTATGATGTGAATATTTTAAATTTTTAAATTTCATAACATTATTTAATTTAATTAAAGAATTTAGTATTAATAAATTAAATGTAAAATTTGTTATAATTTTTTTATTATATTTAAAAATTTTGAGAGTTTTGTGTAGTTATGATGTTAGTAAATAAATTTTGATGTCCTGATGTTCATAATTTTAAATATTTTAATATACTAGGGGGCTCTGCCCCCTGCTCGCTATCGCTCACCAACCCCCGGAACTGCTTCGCAGTTCTTTGAAGATCGCTTCGCGATCTTAGCGAGCAGAGCTCGCTTGTTTCATCTCAACTATCCAGTACAACCTAGATCTAGAACTTGTCTGCTTATAGTCTTTTCATTTAGAATAGGCTCCTGAAACAGGATAAAAAACGCTCAATAATGCTTAATGCACGCTAATAATGCAGAAGAAAATTTTTTCGATGATAATTAGAATAATAACTGCTTTTAATACATTACGTCTCAGGCGCTAATTCTAAATGAAGAGAGTATAGTTAATGATAATTTAATATCGAAACTTTTTATCTCTCAAACGTTTCAATAATTTAATACGGATCATTACCACGAAAATATCAAAATAAAACTCTTACTGCAATATTTTTTTTAAATTATCAATAATTTAATGGATAGGGGGCTACCGCCCTCTGCTCGCTTACGCTCACCAACCCTCGTAACTACTATGCAGTAGACAGTATGCAGATCTGCAATATCTGCAATCGATCTTTAGCAGAGTAAAACAAACTTCCGGAAAATCCTATTCCTTTCATCGGCACAAATAACACTCAAAAATCTAAATTATTTATTTCTCCAGTGGTTCAAAAAATATCGTAGTATCTTTAAGAGATTTTTAACCAAGTCTAACTATATCGCTAGCAAACTTAGAGCAAAAATGTGCGCCTGAAATCTTTTAAATTTAAATATCCGTGCACGCGACAATCTAGTGAACAGGCAAATATAAAATTAAAAAACATTAAACACGTCTGATAAAGACCTACTAAAACTATGAAAAAAATGAAACTTTGATGCTTAATAATTCCAAAACTAATTAGAATTTTTTAAAGAATTAAACGCCAATCTCTTTCTAAAAAATAAAAATATAAGTGTTTAAAAAATCACATTGATACCGTGATTAGTTTTCATTTTAGATAGAAAAAAACGAAAAAGTGTCAAAAATTAAATAATTAATTACTCTAAACCAAATTCGAAATTCGAAAAAAGGGCGACGTAGTGCACATCTTCATACTTCAGAGTATTAGGCTGCAAAAAATCATAGTTCTGCTGCCAATAGATTTTGCTGAACTGGATTACGCGGCGAAAAAAGAAAAACTTCAACTTTGACCTTAAAAATACCCCAGTAATAATTATCACATCAGTTAGCTTTTTGTTCGATAATGTGCCACAAGTATTCCTCTACAAACATTTCAAATTTCATGAATTTCTATCAAGTAGTTTTTGCGATATGAGAGTTCAAAGAGTTGAAAAATTAAATTTTCTGAAACAGCGGCGGCGGCGGCGGCGGCGGTTACAGTAACTTTTTTTTAATATAGAGAGATTAGGGATCGTTTTACTATAAGTTCCTGTGATTTTTCATTTAAATCCTATGTAAAACACGAATTATCTAGAAATGGACTCTTGAACTTTGAAAACCTACGACCCAACCAAAAATATACGGCAATTTGAAACTGGGATAAGATTTTCGCCAAGTAGTGATTCCTTCGCCAAATATTTGTTGTAAAATTGCTACTCAGCGCATTCGCACAGACTTTTTTTTCAACTCTCATAGCTTGCCTTGTCACGTTCTAGAATGCAGTTTGTTAGGGCTCATCAGCACGGTATAGGAAGGTAACGCAAGAGAGCGGAGGGAGTCTCATTATCCTGCAGACTTCTACGGGTTAGAGGAATCATTGAAAAATGTAAATACTTGGTAAAAAAAGGTTTGAGGTTAATGATATACAGTATTTAGTCAACCGAAGTCTGAAACGACATTCCTTTACGACGAGGAGCACATAAACAGAGAACCACGACCCATGTCTTTTTAAAGTAGCCAATAAAAATTTTGATCTTATTTTTTAGTTTTTCTTGGTCTTCATAATGATCAATTTCAAACAAGGCCTGGTAAAAGGAACTAAATGAATTTTTTGTGTTCATGTTCCTTAACGATATTCACTATAAACAGTAAAAACAATTCAGTTCTGGAACTAAATTGAAGAACAGCAGAGTTTATTTCCGGAACTAAACTAAACAGTTGAAGTACAGATGAGTTTAGTTCTTAAACTAAATTAAGCTGTTGTTTAGTTTCAGAATGAACAAAATAGGAAATAAAAACAAGTTCTGAGTTTTGATGGGATTCATTTGCCAGCCGTTTCAAACCCTGGTATATTGAAAGTAAAATCAACGTGAAAGAGGCTTTTAGGTTGATTAAGACTATTACTCAATATAATGTCTAAATTTCTCTCATTTATTTAAACGTGGGACATTTCCATAGCGGAATCACCCAACTTAATAAATTAAAAATTTCAAATGCAGGTGAATAGAAAAAATTTTAGCATACCATATTTTTAAAACATCTCCTAATATAGTGGTGACTTTTGTTTGCAGGTTCCGATCTGGATTTACAAAATATTGCAAGTATAAATTAAATGCATTTTTTAATCGAGTGGTGACTATGTGTTTCAGGTTCCGATCCTAGTGCTTAAGAAAGATCGAAGCGATCCACCTGGCGGTGTCCAACGACGACCTGAGCGAGCTACAGGGACACCTACAGGAGAAGGGGATGGACCAGATGGCGCTGGCCAAGGACGGCATGGCCCTCCTGCACCTGTTAGCGAGGGCGGTGCGCTACCTGGTGGACATGTTTCCTGAGACGCTCAACGCCTTAGACAAGGTGGAAGGTCATAATTTGTCAAATTTTGTAACTTCAATTAGAAGTAAATAAAATATCAAAAATATATACAGTCCCTTTCAAGGCTTTCAACTTTAACGGCAACGTGTCCGACATGGAAGTAAGGTAAATGACCCTGGAGAATCCATTGAGACGACTTACAGCCGCATTGTGGGGAAATAACCTACTTTTGGCGTTTCTGCTGGGTAACGCTGAGTAGGTTCTGAAAACTTCCCAAGCGAAATTCACAGATGTGGACGAAAATTTTATAGGAATAAGATGACAGACACAAAACACTAAGGGAAGGCGTGCACTGAGACTTTTCGCCGCGGCGACTGGAACTTAATCTGTCAATCGGGCTATGGCAAGAAGCTATAGCGCACGCATTAGGAAACTAGACTCTTATGGCCGATTCCCATAGTTAGAGTGACAGTTATGTTCCAGTCGACTCGACGAAAGTCTCAGGGTGCGCCTATACCTATTGTCATTGTACCTATTGTATTGCAGACCTATTATATTGTAATACTTATTGTATTGCATTGTATTGTGAAAACTTGGCTTTGAGGAGGAGAATTCAATAGGAGTGAAATAAATTAATATTAAAAATTTGGTCCTGAGTTTCCAAATCTATTCAATTAGCAGAACTTGGCTTGCATTTGATGAACCTTTTTTGATTGGCCAATTTAAACTTCATCAGAGAAAACGCGGCCAGTTCATTCAAGAGTTTGTCGGTTTCTCTCCATATCCCACCTATTAAGATTGCATTTAGCGTTAAGAATGGCGATTTTAAAGATTATTTTACAGGTTTTCCACTGTACTTCCGCATCTGATTTTTTCACAGTATAAGTGTATTCAGTCATCTACTAACCTCTGTAAAATGTTTGTTCATTTCTGCGAGTTTAGCCTGTAATCGTTTTCTTGTTAGTTCAATTCACAGAGGTCTAGGATTATAAACCTAGTACTAAACAATCAGTAACTAAATAAAACCAGTTTCTTACCTCATTGTGATTGGTCCACAGGAAGGACTACGCGGCGGCCATGTCCAGAGAGCCGGAAGCTTCCAACTTCTTCAAGATGCTGCTCGAGGCGGGAGCGGACACTAGGATAAGGGACAACGTGAGTATATTGAATACTAAACCACCATCCTAAAGATTCATCCACAGTAAGGCGCATACTACACTAGCACCTACAAGAAGCGAGTTTTGTAAAAGAACCATTAATCTTCTCATCAAACTGTGGGAATTTTTCCTGTGGAGGAATTCCAGCAACCGGCCACTGCGAAGCTTGTCAGTGCGGAGTACTTTAACCGCTCTGCTACAGGAGTTATCTACTACATCGCCCCCTCGATTCCCCATCCAACTTCCCTCCTCTGGATAACTTCTTAATCGTTTTTTTAATGGAGATTTATCGTTCTCACGTCTTCTTCTCGTGTCACAGTGTGGTCACAGTCACTGAAAAACGTCGCGCGGCACATAAAGATGAATAAGAGGAGGGGGGAAAGAAATGAACAAAAATTTTACACCATATTCTACAGTAAAAACTGCGATAGTTAAAATTTTCAAATAATCATTTCAAAGCTAATATAGTTTAATTGGATGTATCTTTCTCACCATTTTCCCTTTCTTGTTGTAGCAAGGGCGATCTCCAGAGTATTACCGGACCCATCACGTGCCCGTCCGCCATCCTCCCAAGAAGCAGCTCAGTAGGTCAGAACCGTTGCCTCCGCAGCGCAACCGTAAGTCCACTCTGCCAGGTAAGTGATAGTTAGGCCTTCTCTCAAAAGATAGCAGCACGACAATTAAAGAGTTAGAATTTAATGATATAGCTTGATATACAGGGTGTTTTAAATAAGTGTTTCATAACTTCTAGGGGGATAGTAGACACCTAGACGAGTCAGAATCACATAGGATTTGGGGGTCCCAGACCAAATCCCAAGGAGTTAAAAATGGAGCGACAACCTAAAAAAATTATTGAAAAATTCAATTTGTAGAAGAACTAGGTAAAAATTTAGTTATGGTCTCAAATTTTGTGGTTTAATATGATCTTTAAAATTATCTTTAAAAATTTCACTTTAACTTTTTTTATTATGAGAAAAGTTAAAAAACCACAAAAAAATGTGAAAACTGCCAATACTCTTTCCGTTGATTCCTTTCTTTTGATTTGATAATCTGAAGATCATAGTTGAAAACCCTGAAGTCCAAAGTTTCACGTAAATACAATCAATATTGAGATACTGATACTCTTGAGATACTGTTTAAGTTTGTTTTTTACGTGCGCAAGCAGTTTTCTAGAGCTGTTTTCTGAACAGTTGTTGGCGCACGCAAAAAACAAACTTTAGTAGGATCTCAAATCGTATGTGATTCTGACTCGTCTAGGTGTGTACTATCCCCCCTAGAAGTTATGAAACACTTATCTGACACACCCTGTATATTTTACGGGCAATGTGATAAATCGGACATTATTAATAATGCCCGAAGTGGAGGAAGGCAATGTGATCAATTCAATGGCAATTATCAATGAAATTTATCACTCTACCTGCCTCCATTCTGGGCATTATTAATAATGCCCATTTAATCACTTTGTTCGTAATAAATGTTCTTTATTGTTAAATGGAGCTCCCGGACCCACAGGGGACACAATCTCCTATCTGAATTTATCATGGTTAATTAAATCGCTCAATTCTGAAACGTGACAAACACCACTTTTTTCAAAAATGAGTTATTGGTATGATGGGGTTCTGTAGGGGTAAACGCACATTTTAGTGTAAGAATGATAATTATAACGGGATTTAAAAATTGTTCTCCGGCATGTTAAATTTCAGCTTTAGTGCAGAAACATGTCAAACGACGTCGCTTGACAGGTTTCTGCATTTAAACTTCCGGAAATTTTGTTCATGCCGTCTCATCTGCAGCTTGTTTGGGACTGCTGTTTTTTATTTAATCGCATACAAGCACTATATGCGATTTGAAAAGTCATTCTTTAAAGGTTAAGTCCATCAAGCATTGGAAGTTTTTGTACGAATCTCAAGACTAAGGACGTTTTGTAGCTATATATTTAATATTTCCATGCTTTTGGCCCTTTATTACATCCATGTGATTGAGATTTTGGATCAATGAATCATTTTATTTAAAGGGGACATCAAATCGTTACCCCATCTCATAATATTGAACTAATTAAATAATTTTATAGGCTTTTAAAGTAAAATCGTTTTACTGTCCACAAAGTTACATCTAAACAACTATCTAATTGGCTTCGAATATGTCTATATTAACATTTTGAATTGGCTGACCACTATTTTTTTAAGTCTAGAGTTGAAGTCATTTATAAAATCAGGTATTTATGCATCTACTAACCAAAAGTAAAAAACATAATAACTTTTTTATAATTTTATGTGTTAGTTTTTAACAAGAATATGTTATTTTCAACTAATATTCCCAATTTTATTACCAAATCCTCAAATAAATTAGAGTTAAAAAACTTAAAAAAAATTTTTTTTTACTTGTAAAATATCCAAATGACGCCTACTTTAAGAAAAATAATTACTAAACATTTTCATAAAACTCTATTGAGCTTCTATTACAGTTTTTCTCGTTTGTCTTAAAACATGAAAAGTGGCGTGTGACATGTTTCAGAAATAAGCGATTCAATTATGAATTTCAAACCCTGCCAATGATAGCCAAATACAACGCCAAGGAACTCCCCACCCAGATCGTAGCGTTCAACACTTCCGGTTAGAAAAAAAGTACCAACCCAGTTTCAATCTCCCCTACTAGATAGTTGAAAATAAGCGTTCTACGCGAAAGCGAAGTACACCATTTTTAACTTTATATAATGCACTTTAAATTTAAAAATGAAATTTTAATGTTCTGAAATATAAACGTTAATTTTTGGTTTATTAAGTGGTGACTATATTTCCTACCAACTCAATTGAATCAATTTTGTTTTAAAGGTATTTCCGCCAACAACGCTTCCCTACCTCAGGTGACCCAGGACAAGATCAACCATTGGTTGCATAGCGGTGACGTAGAGCACATCCGGGGTATCGTACAGACGGTTACGGGCAACACTTGGTGGGCAAGACATCGTGGAACGAGGAAGCCAAACAGTATCTCAAAGCTCTGCCTGCACATTTGGTAAACAAACCATTTATACTAGACTTTTGAACCTAGTCTAGTTTCTAGACTTTTTTATGAAGTTGGAAAAAATATTCCTAGATCCACCATGAAAAATGGATAGCAGGTTAAATGTAGCTTTCAGATAATTTAGATGTAATACTTAAAACTGTGCAATTAATGGACATTGTATGTTATAGGTAGAAATAACGTGGTTTTTAAAAGTTTAAAGCTCATTTAAAGATAATTTTATTAAAACAAACTTCTACTGCAACTTCTACTACAAAACAGTCTATAGTCCGCGTAAATAAAAGTGGCGGTTCGTCACCACGGCAACGACGTGGCAGTGAAATAGAACTTCTATTCCACGGCCACGTCGTTTCCATGGTGACGAGCGGCCAATTTTATTTACGCGGACTTTAATATCATCTTAATGCCAATCATCCAGTATTCTATCAACCTAAATATTCTAAATTTCCTTAATTATTGTAATAAGTTCAATATTCAATTCAGCTCAATATTCTATAGATCGCCCAATATTCTATCAATAATCTATTAAGCTTTTTCTTCCTTAATTCCTTCCACACTCTGCTTTCTCCTTCGCCTCCTACTTACTTTTTCTTACTCTTCTGTTAACTCTCTCTTAACTTACTCTTTCTGTTAATCCTCCATAATTCTATTAACCTGATTATTCAATTGATGATCCAATAATCTACTATACTATGTTCATTTAGAATAGGCACCTGAAAAATAGTGCTTTCCGGTAAAAGCGTAACCATAGTTACGCTCTTCGCGTAGCCAATAGTAAGCCTTCATCGTCACTTTGACATTTATAGTTGCCATGGTTACCGATTATGTGGTGGGTTTAAGGAAATGTACTCAAGAGCCTATTCAAAATGAATAGAGTATAAGCTATTCCCCCAGCATTGTGCTAACCAAGCTTTCTCGTATTCAGCTGAGAGTTGGCTTCGCGTTCGCAGTGGTGGAAAGCAGCGTCCTGATGGGCCTTCATCGTCAGTTGGGGTCGGACGAGGGGCTGCTGAGGGCCAGGATGCCGAGGGAGACTCCCTCCTGCACCACGCGGTGCGACACGACCAGCCGGATGTCCCTGGAACGACAGCACGACGCTCTGCTCAATGCAAAAGACAGGGTATGATATTTACTCACCACTATAATATTGAGAAGATTTATAATATATAATAAACAATTACAACTCAGAATTGCAAGAACTGCTGTAAAAGCTTTTCATAAGGGTTCATAAAAAAGGACCTAGTGTGTTTTTAATTTAAGTAGGGAGAACCGATCAGGTGAATGAACACATTGCCTTTGGATTTGCGATTTCCCCACTTTAAAAATTTTTCAGGGCTTTTTCTCTGTCAATTTAAAAAAATAAGGTATGTTTCCAAACAAGCTTTTTCTCAGCAATATGATGGAAGTGTTTCCAGATCTCGGAAACTAATAGTTTTCAAGGAATCCTGATCTTAGTGCAAAAAGTGCGATATAGGTACGGCAGTAAATGAACAAAGTTTGTCCTAAATATGAATACTTTTCTCCCAACCTTTTACCTGCCGATGTTCCCATATGGGAACATCATTTTAGGGAATTTTTTACCATCTAATTTTTCATGCAGGAATTTGATACTTGGTAGAAATCAACTCAAAGATATGAAGTTATTTTACATGGAGAAGTTTTTCACGTGCAATTTTATCCTTTTTGTAGAATTTACATCAAAATTAGACATTTTTGGCTCTTTCAAAAGTTGCACAAGTTTCAACTTGTAAAAATTTTATATAAATTTATTTTTAAATAATTTTGCTGTGTTTAGGTAGCTTAAGAACACATCCTGCCATTTGGCTTGACAGAATAACTTCAAATTCCAATTTTGGAGAGTAATTACCAACAAAACGTATATGTTCCCAAATGGGAACATTGGCGTTTGGGGTATAGCATTTGAGGGGATTTTTATAACATGCAAAAATTCAAGTTATTTCCTATTTTCTTTAATTTTTTGAACCTTTTTTTTATCAAAGGATTTAAACAGGTTAAGAATAATGTTTTAAATTCAAAAATCTGTAATTTTTATTTTTTCACCTGATTTATGTAGAAATAAATGCCAAATCCTTACAACAGATTCTTACACTTGTATATTTTTTTAACTCTCCGATCGATTAATTTTCAGTAATTATCATTAGGGGTTATGCACAGAGCATATTTGGAGTGCTTCTGAGGATTTGCTTATATATTGTGTTCAAGTACTTTTTCTATATAAAAATTTTAGAAACAAAATTGAAGAAATTTGAATATAAGCAGATTCAAAATTATTCTTTACATTAAATAGCAGTTGAAGGTTATTTATCGTTAAGGGGGATGAAATATCTTTCAGTTAGTATGGTGGTTTGGTAGGGATATGTAAATTTTGCGTCTGTAGTAGTGAAAAAATTGCCGTGAATGCTAATTAAGGGATTTACGTGTGTTGGGATATTGTTAAAGAATAGTGTAGTTGTTTTTTCAATAAAAGCCAGAAGAGGGGGAATTTTGAGATCTTGTCTAATGTATTCCTTTGTAATTTACCTGGTTTATCATTCTAATTGTTTACATATGTGCGTAGACGAATACATGTTTACATGTTTAGGTATTAAATAATTTGATGGTGATTATTACAAAAATTTTAAATAACATGCTTGCTTGCTTCTTTGATAATAATTTTTCGTTTCGGGTTTCTTACAATGAGACACAAATCCAAAGCATATATAACTATAAGGCAGATTTCATGACAAAACTTTAATTCTAGAGTAAATCTTTACATAATTAGGATTTTTTACTTCATTTTTTAGCATATTAATACATGCAGTAAGATAAGCACTTTTGAATTTCCTATGAATTTTTCAAAGAGCGAAATATAAAATTTTTAATAATTCATATATTATTACTTAGTAATTACCAGGGTTTGAGATTAATAATTACGGAGACGGGAGAAAAACTCAAAATCAGATCGAAATTTTTATTTGCCACTTTTAAAAATCAGACAGCGTTTTTTATCACACAAGGATCATCGTTTGGCGAATAGAACAGAAAAACTCTCGTCGTAATCATTACTGATGATTTTTATTATAGGGTCACTTGGGGTAAGTGGGACCCCTTTTTGGCCTAGTTCATTTTTGGAGCTTTATAGAAAAAATTTGAAAGGGTTTATTTTGTACTTGTTGACTAATTTCGTTAAAGAGTCTATCGATAAACAAATATTTATCATTAGTTTCTAAAATAAAGCTTTACATTTTTCTTAACAGGTCTTTTTATCAAAAATGAGATGGGTGACCCACTTACCCCAAGAGATGGGGTAAGTGGGTCACCCCCTCTTTATTTTTATATAAAGCAAGAAAAACTTAAAAGGGAAGTAAGTGGGTCTTACTTGATAAAGTACAGTAAATTTCAATATAAAATATTTTATTGTAACTGTGTCCATGAGTAAGAAATATACTCACATCAAAATCAATGTGACAAGGTAAGAATAGAATGAAAAGCAAAATAAGTATTTTAAAGAATGTTTTGAAAGGCCAAAGAGATATGTTTTACTTTAGCATATAAAATAGTGTTGAAAAAACATAATAAGGTCGATTAAGATTTATTTGACACTTTAATACACATTGTAAGATAAAAAAAGAAATTATACACACTAAATGAGAATGAACACTATTGATGAGGTATTTCACTTTACTCACCATAACTTGAATTATAACGCAAATTTGATATGAAATGTCGATCAAACTATTTATAAAATTTTAATGAATTTTGAAGTGGTGAGTAAAAGGTCTTGATACTTGCTACTATAAATCGAAATTTTCTGAAAATATTGGGGGGAAATTGTCCCTATGACCCCCCTAAAATCCGCCCATGTCTTCAGTAGTAGTTCCTATATCATATGGAACCATCTAGAACCACTTATATCATAATAAAGGGTCCCACTTACCCCACACTGAGGGGTCCCACTTACCCCAACCATGCTAAAACTATGGGGTATTAAAAAAAACTATAGGGTAAAATCAAAAATTTTGAAAAATTTCAAGTTACCGTATGTAATTTAGGTCAAACTCTGCAAAACAGTTCAATAAACATTAAAATGTAATGAAAACTTAACTTGAAATACTTCTTTAAAAAATACGTCTTGAACTCTCCAAAAATTCCATTCTGGGAATCTATTTTAAATTAGTTCTATAATCTTAAAAATAAATTAAACAAATCTCACATATATGCAAAACTCATCGGTGTGACAAGCTGTAACATAATCAATGCGAGTAAGTGTGAAATTTCCTGTACATATTATAGTTTTAGGGGGGTGACCCACTTACCCCTGTGACCCACTTACCCCAAGTAACCCTAATGATTATTTGTGATTTAGTGCCAGAAATAAAAATAACGAAAGATTGCCAAATCGCCAACGGATCTGAAAAATACCTAGGAGAACGCCTATCCTGGAAAAGTTAAATTGGCGGTTTTGGAGAGGTGTGAACGATATTTTTTGGTATTATTTGAGTACTACTTTTTGATCGAAATATATTCTTCACTAATAATGATTATTATCTGATTAAAACCGTACCGATGAAATTAATTTTTATTTTTTATAGAAACCGATTCCGATCAAAATCTGATCATGAGTTTTATGCCTTAAACCAGGCATGATTTTTACGATTTTAATCAATAAATCTGGTTTTGGCGATCAGTTGTGATCATTAAATTCAAACCATGGAAATAACTGTAGATAAATTATATCTTCCTCACACCACATCATCATCATCATAATAATAATAATAAATCGATCCTGGGGTATCACCGTATAAGCAGCGTAAGCTCCATTTTTTGTCATTATAGGTAATAGGTAGAAGCAGAGCCATAACCAAACTAAAATTGTTTCGGGAGGGGGACTTAACCTTACTCCTAAAAGAGCCACTAACGAGTACATTTAAACGTTCCATTTTTGATTACTTAAGAGAATTATTTAAATTATGTTTCACATTATGTTAAAATTTTTAAATTACTCATAATCATGACCCCCATAAAAAGTTTTCCTCAAATAGTTAGCTCAATTTTAAAAATTTTTGGCTACACCCAAAGAGAACATTCCATTGTGAACCACAGAATTTTCAAGGGAAAATGTTGTAATAGAAGTCAAAATATCGAGGGAGTTCTGGGGGTCCTACCCCAGATAAATTCTTAATATTTGCCCCTTAACCTAGAACTTTATCTCAAACTCTACCAGGGTAAACACAAAAGTAGCTTGTATTTTCCCAAAAATAACTTGCTCGCGGAATTCAATATTAATACGATTCAATATAAATCAAATTATTATCAACATTAAAACTGTTCAATATTCTACCATATTTCAATGAAATAACTCACACTCGAGAGTTTTCCAGACATATTTCTCAGCTTTTGATGGAAAACGATTAACACTATTATGTTTAAATCTATAAATTATAAAACTACATTTTAAAAGTGGTGATTTAAAAGTATTTTTGGGGTTCTGAAAATATGTTTTAAATTTATTTTTAAAAACCCTACAGCTGAAAATATCGGCAAATAACGTTTGGAAATCGAACATTTCTCATAGTTTTTTTTCATAAACAATATTCAGGGTCAATAAAACTCATAAAATTAAAATTATCGGGCAAATAAAGTCGTGTTTATTTTTATAATTACGTTTCGTCCTTCTCTGTGGAGGAATCATGTGCTGAAGGTTTACTTAAAATGCACAGGGTGTCTTTAACCCTTTCGCACCGGACGGGACATATACTGTCCCAGGCTGGAAACTTTTTGAAATTACGGCTGGGACAACATACGTCCCAGTTACTGAAAAACATCTAGGAACAGAAAATAACACCAAGTTGCGCTGCCAAACGCATCATGATTCTTGTGTGATCTCATGATTATCTAATCTCAGTTCCCCAAATCATCAAGTTCCCCAATTCCCCAAGCGATAACCGTGAATATTGTTCAATTGTGTTGACTCTTATGCCAAGTTATTCATTTCTGTTGCAAAACCACAGTCACTTTCAAGGGAAACTTCCGCCAGTTTTTCATTTCATTCCAACTCTTAGCTCTTGCATTTTTGCTGCATAAGCATCTTCAATTTATGTATCCAACGACTATTGAATAACTAGTAGTAAGTGTGAGTTTGCAATCAACAAAAAGCATCAGTGGGACAAAGGCTGTTCCAGAAGTATTTACTCCAAGATTACGGCCGGGACATACCTTGTCTCGGTAGGCAAGTGCTCTGGGTTTACGGCGGGACATATGCTGCCCCATCAATTCCGCTTTAAATATTGCTTTTTTTGTTGATGCGTCGTTGTGGGATAATTTATGCGTCTCTTGGACCATCAGACTTTCATACAAAAAAGTTATTTCTTCGTATTATCATTTGGAGGAGAAATAACTGTTCCCGGTAATGAGGCGCACTAAACTGATTTTTTGCCGTATTGAAAGGGTTAAAATGGAAGTAAATTTTAAAATTAAATATTGGAAGTAAGTTGCTAATTACAGTAGAGAAAATATACCATGATGAAATGTCGAAATCGCATAAAATTATTCTTGTTAAAAGTAAAAAATTATTTTTTAAAAATTGAGGAAAAAAGTTTAGTGTTTTATCACCACGAGAAAAACTTTTGGCGTTGTGCAATATTATGGCGAAGTTTATGGAAACAAGCTTTTTTGTTCCTCTCAATATTTGGGGTAATGGTTATTGATATACGCTGATAAAACCTTTTCTCTTCCAAATGACTGTTACAATAATTTAGATTTGAACTTTTATCTGTATAGATTTTTCATGTGGCTGACGCACTATAAAAAATACATATAAAATACGTAAATAGGTAAGATATTTAAATTTATTAAGTTACGTTGTCATTTTCATGCCCATAAATTAAGGGTAATTTGATCTTCTGGGAATAATGACACGAAGCAATGTAAGTTTCAGGATCCTCAGATATATGCAGAAACACATAAACGCTTCAAAAAATGTGTTTACACCCTCCAAAAAGATCCAAATGCTTAAATCCCCCTGAATTGAGGAGGTGTCTAATTATATCGTACAAAAATCATACTTAAAGGTATCCCTCGTTGTTTAAAATCATGTATAGAGTTTAGGAATATCATATCCTTAAAATTTAACTGAGAATCTTCTGCTAAATGATTCACACATGAACGCTTCAGATAACGTTTCTGATGTTTTTGGAACTCTATTATCATATACTGGTTCTGCGGTAGCTTCCATAAATCCTTTGTATTGAGATGGATTTCTTTTGACCTTTTTCTTTTCCAGCATGATTTGTTTAACTTCCCGACGAACAATTTTAAAGATTTTACCAGCTGGCCGGTTAGAGTCAGGCCTTATGCCCAATCTGTGACAGACGTCAATGGCATCTCTAGTAGGGTTGGAAAAAACCCAAGTGGGTTGGGTTTTTTCGGATTTTTCAAAAAAAAAACCCTGAAAAACCCATATAAAACTGGGTGTTTTCGGAAAAAGTGTGGGTTTTTTCAAAATTAAGTGGTTTTCTCCTATATAATAAGTGTTTTTTTAAAATTTTGGTGAGATCTTTCTATATTAAATGTGTTCTATCAAAATAATGTCAGTTTTTCCATTGTTAAGTGGGTTTTTTCAAAGTTGAAACTTTTTATACTTTGAAAAAACCCACTGAAATTGTAAAAAAACCCTTATTTATTGAAACCTGGTTTAAATTTTGAAAAAACCCACTGAATTATGAAAAACCTCCTTAATTTAAACTATAAACGTCTTACTAAATTCAATAATGAAAAGACCCACTGAATGATGAAAAAAACCATAATAAATGAAACCCACTCAACTGGAGTTCTTGATATGTTATTTCGTTCAATGTTTTTCTTAAATATTAAAACTGCCAAAATCTTGAATTTACTTGAAAAAACCCAAAAATGGGTCCAAAATGTGGGTTTTTTCACATGCGGTTTTTTGAAAAACCCCACCCATTGAGTCCAACCCAATTCGGTCCAATCCAGCCAACCCTGATCTCTAGTAAACTTCACATCGAGTGCCACACCGACCTGCCTTACGATCTCATATAAACATCCTCGTTCTTCGCTTCAGGAATCCCCTGAATTTCTAAAGAATTACTTCTAGTATATTGTTCATTGTCCTCTATCCGGAGTTTCAATTATACAATTATCCTCTTTAAGTTAGAGCTTTCAAGTCTTATATTTTCAATCAGCTGTAAATACTCAGATAGTTTGGAATTCTGTGCCGTTATTGCATTATTATGTTCAGTCACATGATCATGGAGAAATTCGAAATACTTATTAATCTCCTTCTCGATTCTTTTGCGATCCCCCGATGTCTCGTTTTGTTTAGCCAATACTTCATCGATCAAGCCTAACAATCAAGCCTAAATTAAGTATGTGTTTCTCCACAGAAATTCTTTATTTTGTATTTACTGACGATATTTTGTTTCACAGATGAGGATGACTGCGGTGATCTCGCTGTGGCTGAAAGAAAACCTCCCGTCGTAATCATTACTGGTGATTTTTACAATAATGGTTATTTGTGATCATAGTTTTTTGAGTTTAATTTTTCGTGCCAGAAATAAAAATCTCGAAAGATCGCCAAATTGCCAACGGAGAGATACCTTGATTATTCTGAAAAATATCGAAGAGAACGCCTATCCTCAAAAAGTTAATTGGCGGTTTTGGAGAGGTGTGAACGATATATTTTTGGCACTATTTGAGTTCTATTTTTTGATCGAAATATACTCTTCATAAATAATGATTATTATCTGAGTAAAACCGTATCGATGAAATAAATTATTTTTTTAATGGAAACGGATTCCGATCAAAATTTGATTATTAGTTTTATGCTGATGATTTAAACCAGGCTTGACTTTTACGATTTTAATCAAATTTTAATCATTAAATCTGGTTTTGTCGATCAGTTGTGATCATTAAATTCAAACCCTGATAATAACTGTAAATAAATTATATCTTCCTCACCACATCATCATCATAATAATAGTAATTCGATCGTCGGGTATCAGCGTAAGCTCCGTTTTTTGTCATCATAGGTAGTAGCTAAAAGCAGAGCTATAACCAAACTAATTTTGTTTCGGGAGGTGGAACTTAACCTTATTCCTAAAATACCCACTATAGAGTACATTTAAAAGTTTCATTTTTGATTACTTAAGAGAATTATTAAAATTATGTTTCATACAATGTTAAAATTTTACAATTACTCATTATCATGATGAGGGTTTCCCCCATAAAAAGTTTCCTTCATATAGTTAGCTTAATTTTTACATTTTTGGCTACACCCAAACAGAACCACAGAATTTTCAAGGGAAAATGTTATAGTAGAAGTCAAAATATCGAGGGGAGGGAATGCTGGGAAATTCTTAAATATTTGCCCCTTAACATAGAATTTAACACAAATTTTACAGGGAACACACAAACGTAGCTTGTATTTCCCCTACAATAAGAATAACTTGTCCGCGGATAGCAATATTATACCATTTCAACGAAATAACCCTCACTTATGTGAGTTTCTTGACTCGAAAGACAGAAGGTCCCGACAGACAACCTCAAACTTATTGTTAACACATATAAATTTTAAAACTACATTTTAAAAGTGGTGATTTAAAAGTATTTTTGGGCTGGTGAAAATATGTTTGAAATTTATTTTTAAAAACCCTACAACACTAAAATAAACCAGCAAATTACGTTTGGAAATAGAACATTTCTTGTAGTTTTTCTCATAAACAAAATGCAGGGTCAATAAAACTCTCATAAAATTAAAATTATCCGGATTGATATACGCTGATAAAACCTTTTTTCTTTCAAATGTGTGTGGCAATAAAGTAAAACCCTATTTTAACTTATTTTATCACTGGCCACGGTAGCTTCCCCACATTTTTATGCAAGATTAACAAACTGGATACCAGCTCCTGTGTCTGCGGTCAGGAAGGCTGCCCGTTACACTACCTACAGACCCCCTGTGAACTGTCACCTGATTTCATAAAACCTAGAATAAATGAAGATCTTTAGGCATACTTTAGTAGAATAGACAGAGGAGGCTATAGGGAAAAAATCAAGAAGATATATAACACCCTCAACAGAAACTATTCATTCATCATGAGCTCACTATAGCATTCCATTTCAGCTTAATTTAAAATTTTTATTGCATATCAGTTTTCATAATTCCTCTTAAAAAAGGGAAAAGCTATCTTAAATTTAAAAGTTTTAACCTAAATTTATGGCCCAAGCAGAACTACAGTAATTGATTCAATAATCTCTTGGTCTTAACATTAGGCCTTAAAAAACTGAAAGAAAAATTTTAAAAGAAAACTCTCAAAAAGAAAGGTGTAAATATGAATTTAAACAGAAAAAAAATTAAAATTACACAGACCTTGAGAATCTAAAACATCAGAAATTTAATTATAAACATAACTTTAAAAACTTCAAGTGTTCGGAGCTTAGCATTTTAAATTATAATATTTGTTTTTGTTCATAGTTGCTCTGTCAGCCTATTCCTCTATCATAATATATTATTTCATGTCTTCTTTTTCAGTTACTAATTGTAAACCCTTTAGACATATAAGACCTACTTGTTTTTATATATATTGTATTTTAATACCTTGTAATTTTAAATGTAAACATTGTTTTAATTGTATATATTTCTTATTTTATCGAATTTTAATGTGCGCCAGGTGTTGGCGATCTTTTATTCAAAAGGCATTTTGTAAAAAGAGATATTTTCCTAAATAATGACCCCGCCGGCTCCTCCTGGTCCACTCCCCTGGGTGTGGGCTCGCTGGAGTGACACTTTTCCCCCATGCCTTTTAATAAGACTAAAAACCTGCTTGCGTCGGTTAGTCGGGCAAGCGGGGCTTAGTCTGTTAGTCTGTGTGTGGCAATAATATAGATTTGAACTTTTTTCTATAAAGATTTTTCACGAGGAGGTTGCACTATAAATATACATATAAAATACGTAAAAAAATAAGCGTAGAAAAATATAATAATAATAATAATAATACACTTAATTTCATTAGGATAAAGAAAAACATGGCCCAGGAAAATATTAAAATTTATGCTGCCACATTTAAAAAAACTCTAAGTTCTTTATGTCGCTCACAAATTTAATTAAATATCGTTTGAAAATATTAAAATTTGGAAAAGTTCTCTCTGAAACTCAATTGTGATAAATAATTAAATAATTTTTGAGCGAGATAGATAAAACTGTTTTCTGAAGGTATCTATGGAAACGAGGAATATCGCATAGTATTATGAGTCTTCTGTTAGATATATTATTTTTTAAATCGCAAATATTTTTGTTATGCTGTAGGAAAGGTACCATTGGATAATATGCGTAATAGCAAATAGGTAAGATATTTAAATTTATTAATTTAGAAGGTTTTATGTCCATAGATTAAGGGTAATTTGATCTTTTAGGAAAAATGACACGAAACAATGAAAGTTTCAGGATCCTTAGACATATGCAGAAACAAAAACACATAAACGCTTCAAAAATGTGGTTCCGCCCTCAAAAGAGATCCAAGTGCTTAAATCCACAAAAGGCATACTTAAAGGTATGCCTCGTTTTTAAAATCATGGATAGAATTTAGGAATACCATATCCTTAAAATTTAACTTAGAATCTTCTGCTAAATGATTCTTACATGAACGTTTTTGTAACTCTATTAATCACAGGTTAACATATATATACTGGTTCTACGGTAGCTTCCATATATCCAACGTCCTTGGTATTCAGATTTCTTTTGACCTTTATCTTTTCCAGAATGATTTGTTTAACTTCCCGACGAACAAATTTAAAGATTATACCAGCTGACCGCTTAGAGTCAGGCCCAATCTTTGACAGACGTCAATGGCATCTCTAGTAAACTTCACATCTAGTGCCAAATCGACCTGCCTTACGATCTCATAAACATCTTCGTTTTTCGCCTCAGGAATCCCCTGAGTTACTAAAGAATTACTTCTAGTATATTGTTCATTGTCCTCTATCCGGAGTTCCAATTATACAATTTTCCTCTTTAAGTTAGTGTTTTCAAGTCTTAGATTTTCAATCACATGATGTAAATACTCAGATAGTTTGGCATTCTGTGCCGTTATTGCATTCTTTTGTTCAGTCACCTGATCATGGAGATCAAGTAGGTGTATGGTTAAAAATATAATGCAAACATATTTTCGGGATATCGTTGCTTCCAAGAGATACAGCACCGGAAAACATACAAAAATTTTTCTTCTCATGAAATAACCATGAACATCAAGAATTTCTAGGGGCTATAAATTGCGCAATATTCATATCTTATGGTCTACTTCTGTATATAAAAAAATCAGAGCAATCAAAAAATTCAACCATCGACTGAGTCAGAGCTTCAAAATAACAGCTCTTAAGGCTAGGCGTGCACTGAAGACTTTCGACGCGGCGAACGAAACTGTCACTCGAGAGCACTGGTTTTCTATGACGAGAATCTTGACAATTGGCCTAGAGTCTCGTCCCCTAATGCGCGTGCTCTAGCTTCTTGCCATAGCCCAGTGATAATTAATTATGTTCAAACCGCAGCGACAAAAGTCTTCAGTGCGGGCCTAGCCTAAGGAACACACAAAAGTAGCTTGTATTTTCCCCCAAAATAACTTGAGTGTCCCATAGATAGAAGGAGCTGGGGCCAACATGGCTCTACCTTTTCAACGAAACAACTCACAGAAATTGAGTTTTTTGGAAACTTTAGATTTATTAAATTTGAACCCTATTGATGATGTTTAAATTTATATATTATAAAACTAAACTTTAAAAGTTGTGATGCAATGTAGTATAATACTGTGTAAAAACGTATAGTACGTTTAAAAATTTATTCTTAAAAACCCTATAACTACAAAACCAGAAAATAATGTTTGGAAATCTCGTTTTTTTATTAATTTTGTTTTCATAGACAAAATGAAGGGTGTCTTTAAAATCCGTTTTACATTGGAAATGTGTTGTAATTAGAGTAAAGAAAATAGACTATGTTTAAATGTTGATATGGCATAAAAGTCTTCCATTGTTATTAGTTAAAATTTTTTTCTTCAAAATCTATAGGAAAAAGTATAGTCCTACCTCCACGTGAAAAACTTTTGGCGTCGTACAATATTGCGGCGATTGTCATGGAAGCGGGCTATTCCCCTCAATTGAAGGGTAATTTATAAACTCTTAAAAACGTTTTCTACCAAATCTGTGTGACTATCATTTAGAGTTTTTTTCTGTCAAGGATTGTCTCGTGGCAGTCGGTGACTGTACAAAAATCTTCAATATGAAATTGTGAGAAATGTCGAAATGATAGCTCAGAAAAACACGCGAAAATAGCTGATGTTTAAAGATAGAGTCGAAATAAATGTTTTTGCGCCTATAAAAATGCCCAAAAAATAAATTAAAACTATGTTGTGACGACGGATTATGACGAATTAAGATTCAAACATCCAACGAACTGCTTAAAGAAACTGAAAATTTTATTCCATGTGAGATTTTCACAAATCTCCCATTTAATGTTTAAGGGGTATTGGGGAAAACCAGGTATAACATTATTTTCCCCCGAAATTTTTCTATTAATGCCATATTCGTCACAGTTCACTCTTTCAAGCGATCTGTGTTTAAATAGCAATTCATAGTAAACGAAGCTGATTAAACATAACTGTTAATACTGATACTGTTTTAAAATTATTTTATTAAAAAACTTGACGGTGACTATTACAAAAATTTTAAATAACGTGTTTGTTTACTTCCTTAAAAAAATTAATTTTCGGATTTCTTACAATCAGACACAAATCCAACGCGTGCCTAACCATAAAGCAGTCTATGTAATGGCTAAACTTTAATTCTAGGGTAAATATTTACAGGATTAGGAATTGGGATTTTTCACTTAATTTAAGAACTCTCGTATTTCCTATGAATTTTAAAGTAGAAAATAGAAAACATATAGTATTACTTAGTAATAACTGTAAATTACAGTTATTACAAAGTACTGATTATTACGACGAAATGACTTTTTTTGTTTGAAATTCTGATGGTCATCCCATAACGACGCATCAGCAAAAACAACTATATTACAAGCTTTATTGATGGGACAGCATATGTCCAGCCGTAAACCCAGAGCATCTGCATACCGGGACAAGATATGTCCCGGAATTAATCCTGGAGTCAATACTGCTAGGACAGACAGCCTTTGTCCCGCTGCCGCTTTTTGTTGATTGCAAACTGACACCTATTATTGGACCACCAATCTACGTTGGATCCGTTAAATCTGTCACGTGACCACCCCTCTGGCCCTGCCAAATCCCATGTGAAGAGGTAAACATTCGAATTGCTGTATATGACTTGTTAACCGTTCGTGAATTGAATTAACACTTTTTTTTGGTTTGAGGGTTTGGATAGTTGCTACTCTCCCCTTTCATATTTGTCACCAAAAGTTCGGCAAGAATAGCGGCCGACTGCAACTATTGTTGGTCAAGGGGTCACTGCGGACCAGTCTGGAATACTGCGAGGTAAAAGAAACATGTAGGAGTTTAGTGGACAATTTCAGAGTAGCCTTATGTGATTTGCCATTGCCGATTAATACAATAGAACCTCTAGAACTATTTTATAGGGGAGAGTGGGGCAGGTTTCAACAGTTTCGTTTTCGAACAATGGGTGGGCAGTCGCGGGGGGTACAATGGGTGGGCAATCGCGGACGGAGCGAAGGGAGAAAAAAAATGCGAAATTCTCTATGGGTTGGCGGGAAAATAGTTCGAGGAGCGCGCTTGTAAAATCAATAAAAAATAGAAAAAATGTCCGATTTTATTCAGTAAGGGGGCAAATTGAACCTGAAAGATGTATCTAACTATCGGCACCACAATTGTTTCGAAATTCCTACTACTTTTTTTCAAGAGAAAAATGGAAGTTAATTAAAAAACAACAATCGTAATATGTCCTGGCGCATATTATGCTGTCCCATCAATAAATTTAAACACTATCTTGTAACATCATTGTTGTTGGGTGAAACGTGGTTATGGGATATCGTTTATGCGTCTAACATACGACCTTCGAACAGCAAAGTTATTTCAATGTAAATATCACTTGAAGGAGAACATTTTGGGATAAATTGTAGACACCATGTAATTATTTGTCTTTGTGTATGAGCAGGGCACTCATGATCCGAAGTTCATCGTACTTTTTATCGGACTCTGTGTTGGTTCTGTTGAATATGTGCTGCCAATAAAACTTAATTATGTGTTTAACCTAGCTAAAATCAAGCTTATAATAATCAAAAGTAACATGCAATTATACAAAATAATAATTAAGCCTACAATGAGGAAGTTTCATATTTTTTAAATTTTCGATTTTGGGGTATATTAATACAATATAAGATGTGAAAAATCCAAATCTGCAATCCAAACTTTCCTTAAAAATTTATTTACTGAGATATAGAAGAAATAAAAGTTGAAAAAAGTCGTAAACAAATGATGCAATCGCAAACGCTCAAAAATCAAATTTGACGTCACTCGACACCAAACAAAAGGCATTGTTGATGTTTATTCATTATTAAAATAAAAGGTCTTTTTGACCTCATGGATCTGGCTTAGTTTCACTTGACCAGATGAAGATTAGTCCCACTTAATAAAAAATATTTAATTCTTAAAATATAATCTTAATAAATAATTCATCTTAAAATATAAGAATGTAATGTTTTAAAATTAATTATTTGATTTTATTTTGGTGTTTTCATAGCTGATTTAACTTTTAAATTGGCAATTATAGAGCTTTTCTTATTAAAAATATTTAATCCTGAGGTTTTCATATTTAAATAGCGAGTCAAGCAGATCTACATCAGTAGAGAAATGGAGAATTAAGCGTTTTTAGCCATAAAATCGTTAATTGCTTGTTAATATTCGATTTTCGAACTTGGAAAACTTGATAGTGTTCGTCCTCGCCTCGGGATACGTCTATATATCGAGTTTTGTCTACGCCGGCTGCGTAGTTTAAGAGGAGATGCGAATTGTAGTCGTTTTGACATGCCGAGTGACATCACGAATCTCAAATCGCTGTTTTTCCCGCCTTTTCCAGAGCGCAAACTTTAAGCCGCGATAAAAAAATAAATAATGATCAGAATTAAAAAATATCTCGGTTTTAGGGTTTTCTCGTAAGGTCGGATCGATTTAAAAAATAAAAAAAAATATGAAACTTCCTCATTATGTACGGTTGTGAGGCTTGGGTCCTTAACTAGAAAGATACAGATAGGTTTGGGAACTCAGAATCTTAAGAAAACTTTTTGATGATATTCAAGAAAATGGAATTTGGAGAATTAAAAATACTAGAGAAGTAATGGAAAAATACAAGGGAATTGATATTGTAACGGACATTAAGATAAGACGCCTCAGATGGCTAGGGATTATATCAAGAATGGAGGATGCTAGAAACGTAAGGAAAATTTTCAACGTCAGAGTTATGGGCATCATCCTTAAGCAGGCCCATGCCCTATATGGTGCGTCTATACTTTTACGATGGCCTGTTTTAAGGTCCCGCTTACTTGGTGGGGTCAATAAGCGAACAAAAGAATTCCCCTCTTCTAAAGAGGATGCTAGGGGAAACCACACAAATCGATCGGAGATTCTCTCCCTAACCACTCAAAGGGCCTTTCTAAACTTTTACAACCAAAAAAACCGCCGTGCTCTGGGCACTAAGGGGATATAGGCTGCAGCTAGAGATCGCTTCCTCCTTGATTGTCAAAACGAGATTTATGAGCAGGGGAGCCCCACACAAAAGGAACGCGATATTATCAATGCTTCTAATCTCCCCCGAATGGCCTGTAGTCTAAGCGGTACACGACGAAAAAGGGCGAAACACTGCACTTTTTGATGATGGTAAGCCACTTGGTACACTGATTCCATGGACCATAAGAATGAGTTTTCGATCAGGAGTCCGCCGAAATTTCCCTTAGAATTTAAAATATTTAACTTTTTGTGAAATTTTTAAATTCGCGTTTTACACCTTAACTATCAAACTTTTCAACATGTAAGGTGACTTTTCTATACAATTTGAGGTCGTAGATTACAAATATGAAGTCGAAAATTTCAAAAAGATGCTATTTGATATGTTTTTTTGAAAAAAACTAAATTTTAAAATTTAAAATATTCAAAAACACAATGTTTAACATAAGTTGGTATCATGAAATTTTTACCAGTTATTAAGCTATTTGTAACTTTAAAAAATACAAAATTTCAAAGCTTTACCTTTATTATTCACCGAGATATGAGACTTTAGATTTGGATAATTTTCAAAATGGCGGCCATGCTTGATGCGACTACTCATCGAAAACTTCCCATAACTCGGTAAATTATTGTTCAAAATGAACAGTTAAAACCTTTTTTGAAAGAAAAGCAATACCACTACACTATTAAGACATTAAAAGAACAATTAAACCACTTTAAGTTGGTTTTAAATAAACTCTAAGACAGATTAATACTTTACTATGACAAGCATGTTAAAAGCTTTAAAAAATGCTTTCTTGGTGAAAAATTGTTCTAAATATTTTATTAAATGTTCACCCTGATATAAATATGCGACATTAAACCATTTAAAGGAAAATTTTGCCTTACAAGGGCCTGGGCGCAAACGCGAAAATACCTAATAAACGCGCGCTTCAAATAAACTTTTTCTGTCAAAGAATCACAAAATCGTGCTTTCTATTATGATTTTCTAACATTATTTTAACCAAATCATGCTTTCTATGATGATTTTCTATCAACATTTTTACCACTTCAAGTTTAAAAAACAAGCATCCCTTATCTTTTGTATCAGAAAAAAAATGCTTAAGATACAATTTTTCCGGTTGGAAATTACCTTTAAAATGAGTATTTTCTAGAAAAACCTTTACTTACTGCGTTAAAACATGAAATATCAATGAGATTCATAATGTATTAAAGTATGTTATAAATTTAAACTTACCGAACACTTTTTAACAATTAGTAATCGTTGTGTATTTGCTGTTTTTATGAATTATTTTTAAAAATTAGAAAGCATAGAAGTTATGCGGAAATAGATTATGCAAGGTGTTCCTGCAAATCTTCAGGAATACCATGTACAGTACTGGAAAAAAAAATCGACTCAGACCCTATATCTCCGGAACGGCTTGTGATATAAAGACAAATAAGGTATCATTTTTCATGATTTGAAGTATTCTATATACAGAAAATTTTTCAAGTTCTTAGGGGGTCGTCTTCATATTAAACGAAGCACCAACTTTCGTTTTTCCTATGGGCGACATCAAAGATTATTCCAGATTCTGAAAGAGCACCCTCTAAAACCCCCCAAAACCAGTTTTCATGTCATTTGGTCCCCAAATGAAGCCAGGAGTGGGGGTTGAAGTTCGTTGAATTTACGTTGAAATCTCGTTTTTCATAGATTTTGATCCTTACAACCATTAACCCCACGCACACTGTAGGAAATTTCAATTAGAAAAATTTGCGCCAATCTCATATCGCCAAAGACATACAACTTAGGAAAATTACAGTAACCTTACGGTAACCATAATCTACTAACTGAAATCAACAAATTTATATTTTAAACCTTGATGTTGAACGTAGCAGTGTGGCCTAACGGCTAGTGTGCCTGGTGGCAAATCTCTAGAGCTAAGTTCGATCCGTGTTCTTGTATTGCTTTTGGAAGTTTGTGTATACCTCGAACTTAAACTACCGATAGAGTTAGAATTAATAAGTTCTTATTTTTTACTCTATTAATTTCAGTAAAAGGAAAATTAACCTATTTTTTTGTGCATGTAATATTTTTTATTTGTTTTAAAATTTTGATGATATTTTTAAATAAAAGTTTACAAATTAAAAATCTTTAAAATTACAATTTTTTCAGATGAAAAAATTTTGAAACAATACTTAACACTTACTTTTGAAACAATACTTAATTATTCGACTAAAAATTTCACCTGCATTAAATTTGAAATGTTTTTGAATTACGCGAATAAAGTTTCAAAAAAGAGTATTCGATATAAAGATTCGAATTCATGACAGATTTCATGCAGATATTTGTGGTTTTAAATATAAATCTAAGGTCAAGAAAAGTCGTCGCTTAATAAGGACGGTCTCTTCTTACATGCATTGTTTATTAAAAGAAATTCAACGTTTTATCTTTGATATTAAATGTTATCAAGACATGAATTAATTTAACCATGACACAAATATCATCGTGTTGCTGAATTTTGGATCACACATCTTTCCCATATGATGCACCCCAGGGTTAACACCATCTCTTTGCCTATAAGGGAAGGTACCCATACTACGTGACCCATTTAGGGGAGGGAGGGGGGTCTTCAAATTACCACGCTTGGTCACAGGGGGAGGGGGGCTTAAGGGTTTGTCCCGTAGTCAATTTCTTCTAGTCAATACGACAAAATTAAGCCAAATTAAATATTGAAATTTGCCAACTTAAGACTAATAAGGCAAAATTAATTATTAAAATTAGACAAATTAAGCAAAATTAATTTTTTCAACTTTCTGTTTGCAAAAAATGATGTCTAACCATATTAATGAATTACTACGTGAAAACTAGAGGGGGTCTTGGCATATACTACGGGTGGTCGCCAAGGAGGGGAGGAGGGTAAACAATGGGTCACGTAGTATGGGTACGTTCCCTAACTGGCACATCCAAGGATTGCACCAGCCGCCTACCCCTACAGTAGTTTTCAGGGGTAAGGCAAGCAGCGTATTAAATCTACCCTACGCAGCCAGAGGGCTCAATGCTTGGAATAAAAGTTGACTTACATATTTAACTAATAATAAATAAAATAGTGGTGACTACAAAATAAAAATTTAACACTATAATAACAATTTAGCTACCACTTTTTAATTTAATGTTATTTTTTATACGTATAGCCAAAGTCAATCATTTCTTGCATTCAACCTGGAATTGGGAGAACAATAGATCCATCCGCTATTTTCACCAAATATATGGATGATATCGTTGGTTCTTACCGGTATCGGATTTGGAAACTAATTTTGAAAACGTTAGACTAGTTTAAGTGGGATAGATGAGGTTAAATAGAAATAGGGACTTGAACAGGTTGAGTTTGAAAAATTTAATATTAATTAATATGCTGATTTTTATTGAGGCTCAAGAAAAATCAGCATGCCAATTAACGTTCAAATTTAAAAACACAAACAGAAAAAAAATATCCAACCCCTAAAATAAAACCCCAACATCCCTTTCCAATCACCCCCCCCATATTTTCGGCAGTAAAAAACGTTCCAAACTCCCCTCCCCCTAAAAAATATTCTCTCTCTCTCTCTCTCTCTCTCTCTCTCTCTCTCTCTCTCTCTCTCTCTCTCTCTCTCTCTCTCTCTCTCTCTCTCTCACTCACTCACTCACTCACTCACTTACTCACTCACTTTATGGTAATTATTAAAAACTTTACAAAGATGAATAAAATAAACTTTTTGCCTTTGATGTGATGGTGCATTTTTCATTTTTTCCTTAAAACCCCAATTGTTTAAAATATCAAGAAGCTCCAAATCGTCGATATGATTAAAGTTAATTAATTTTAATTCATCAAGTTTATTAACTTTGAAATGTAATGATTGACTAGTCAACATGTTTCATATTTATATTTTGGTATCTTATTCATCAAGCACATAGGTTCAGAAAATTCAATGTTTATCCTTAAAAATTAATAAACTCTGTATCCAACCTAATGAAACATAACTCGTAATTAATTACTTAAAAAATGACTGCAGAATCATTAAAATCAGTATTTGAAAATTTTTCTACTCCCATATGTATATTCAAATTTCAAACTTTGTAATTGCCTTAATTTTTCAAGAAAAGTTAGTTTTCGTAAGTGAAAATTGAAAATTATTAGAAACATCGATTAAATGCTAAAAATGCATCAAAAAATCAATCTAACTATCTGTATTTAAGTATTTTTATAGGAATTTTTGAGCCGCAAAAGCCTGATTTATTGTTTCATTAATTAGTTAAATTTCTAGCTCTTATCAACAAAACCACTTTCATAATTTAGCGTGATTATTTAATATCTTTATTTAAATTTTTATTCCCTTTTTTCAGAATTAAAAAAAATGTTAATTTTAAATAACTATCAATTAATTATTATTGTTTGTAAACGAACGGCAATAAAAATTGTATAAATTTGTTTTAAAGGCTTTCGATTTTAAAAAAAGTATTCAACATCTATTCATCTTTTTGTTTGCCTGTATCCCTATAGGTTAACCTTGAACAATGAGACATGCGGAATTGTGGGGCAGAACCTGCAACCTAGTGATCACGAGCTTGTTACTCTACCAAGTGGGCTACCACTTAAGGGTGTTCTAAATGGAAGACGAAATTGCGCCAAAATATAGATAAATAGCCAAATCTGCTTTAACTTTTGTAGGAATTGTGCCAAAACACAGATAAGTAGCCAAATCTGTTCTAACTTTACTAGAGAATTTTAAACAATTGTCGCCAATCTTTCCTCTTTGAAGTTAAATTACCAAAGTTTTCAAACCCCCTTCCTGGCTTTGTTTGACCTCCAAACAACACGAAACTTGGTTTTTAGGGGTTTTAGAGGGTGCTCTTTCAGAATCTGGAAAAATCTTTGATGTCGCCCATAGGAAAAACGAAAGTTGGTGCTTCGTTTAATATGAAGACGACCCCCTAAGAACTTGAAAAATTTTCTGTATATAGAATACTTCAAGTCATGAAAAATGATACCTTATTTGTCTTTATATCACAAGCCGTTCCGGAGATATAGGGTCTGAGTCGATTTTTTTTCCAGTACTGTACACTAATGTGCCTGAATTGTAGAGGTGAATGCCAAAATTCAGAGGAAGACCTATATAACTTAACCTTTTACGCTAAATTCAAAAATTAAATCAATACTTTTGAATTTGTGCCAAAAGAATAAATAAAATAATTTGAAATCCTTAAAAGGCTATTTAATACCTTTAACTCTTTATATAATTAATGAAATTCTTATCTTAGTGTTGAAATTACCTACTGAAAGGAGTATAGGTAAAGTAAATGCTTTATTTTTTTAAATCTAGCTAATATAGAAAATATACCAATTCTCAAGAGAGGCATACGTTTCTTAAAAGAAAAAATCTTGATCTATCATGGTACACATTTAATATGTTTTTTACAGGAAAAATACATTGTCTCTACGACTCTCATTTAAGAAAAAAGCCTTACTTATTAACTTATCAAATCCAAATATTTTTACGATGATTATTAATGAAAGATTTGGATGCATTTGACTTTCCCGATATTCTTAATTTCTAATAAATGTAGAGATATTGAAACTAATAGTAAAGGTGTAGGTAAGTAAACAAGCACTTGAAAATACTAGAAGTTTCTACTAAGTTGAAAATACTATTATTTATTATAAGGCTGGTATAATTTAAGTAAAGCCCTGGATACTCTACCTAAGATAGGATAGAGTATCCAGGGCTTTAAATTTAAGTAGTCTTGTTGAAAACTAGCAGGACGCATACAGTCTCAATTAATTTTGTATACCGATTAAAAAATAATTGCTTAAAGTTTAAATGGTGTTATGCATTACCATAGGAAATGATTAGATGTATTACCCTTACTCGATTTTCAAATACACAACGATTACTAATTGTAAAAAGTGTTCGGTAAATTTAAATGTATAATATTTTAATACATTATGAATCTAATTGATATTTCATGTTTTAACTCAGTGAGTAAAGGTTTGCCTAGAAAATACTCATTTGAAAGGTAATTTCTAACCTGAAAAATTGTATTTTAAGCATTTTTTTCTTATACAAAAGGTAAGGGATGCTTGTTTTTTAAACTTGAAGTGGCTAAAATGTTGTTAGAAAATCATAATAGAAAGCACGATTTTGTGATTCTTTGACAGGAAAAGTTTATTTGAAGCGCGCGTTTATTAGGTATTTTCGCGTTTGCGCCCAGGCCCTTGTAAGGCAAAATTTTCCTTTAAATGGTTTAATGTCGCATATTTATATCAGGGTGAACATTTAATAAAATATTTAGAACAATTTTTCACCAAGAAAGCATTTTTTAAAGCTTTTAACATGCTTGTCATAGTAAAGTATTAATCTGTCTTAGAGTTTATTTAAAACCAACTTAAAGTGGTTTAATTGTTCTTTTAATGTCTTAATAGTGTAGTGGTATTGCTTTTCTTTCAAATAAGGTTTTAACTGTTCATTTTGAACAATAATTTACCGAGTTATGGGAAGTTTTCGATGAGTAGTCGCATCAAGCATGGCCGCCATTTTGAAAATTATCCAAATTTAAAGTCTCATATCTCGGTGAATAATAAAGGTAAAGCTTTGAAATTTTGTATTTTTTAAAGTTACAAATAGCTTAATAACTGGTAAAAATTTCATGATACCAACTTATGTTTAACATTGTGTTTTTGAAGATTTTAAATTTTAAAATTTAGTTTTTTTCAAAAAAACATATCAAATAGCATCTTTTTGAAATTTTCGACTTCATATTTGTAATCTACGACCTCAAATTGTATAGAAAAGTCACCTTACATGTTGAAAAGTTTGATAGTTAAGGTGTAAAACGCGAATTTAAAAATTTCACAAAAAGTTAAATATTTTAAATTCTAAGGGAAATTTCGGCGGACTCCTGATCGAAAACTCATTCTTATGGTCCATGAAATCAGTGTACCAAGTGGCTTACCATCATCAAAAAGTGCAGTGTTTCAACTTGTACCGCTTAGACTACTGGTCGTTTTGTGTTGTTAGCTTAGGTCAATTAACGGACAAAAGACGATCCCCTTCTCATAAATCTTTCGTTTTGATAATCAACTAGGAACTGCAGCCATAGCGCGTGAGTCTAAAATTTTATGTTGGCCTCGACAAGGCTCTTTCAGGCATAGGTTATCTACCCCATCTGTTTGTTTGGTTAGAGGGTTGGAGGGAAACTGTTTTGTTCGCTAATTGACCTTACCTAACCACACAAAGATATGGGTGAGATATCCTTTGCCTGATAAGCGTCGTCGATGCAATCATAAAAGTTTAGATGCACGCACAAGAATATTCCCAATCTCTTTGTGACGCGTAAAAAGATATCGGGAAGATTCTTATCTCCACATATTGCCTTAACCCTACAATGCATGATTTTTTAAATTCACTTGAAAATCAAATATGTGACTTCTATTATGGTGTAAATTAGTAAAAAAATACTAAAAAAAATTAATTTAATTTTTTTCTTCTTTTTCTTGGCAAAAAACTTTGTCCTTGTGAAATTAATGTGTGTCTCTTGTGAAATAAATTGTGAAGTGAAATAAAACCAAATGCTCTAAAAATATAAAAAAAACAACTTATCTTTTCAAAAAATTTTTTGTTCAAGCTGAAAAATTTTTTTATTTTAATTTATATTGTCCTTTTATTTTGGCGTTTTCTGTGTCTTGACTTTCGTCTAACTAGCTACTAACAAATGTCTCCTCAAAATAGTACCCCTGCTGTGATCTACTGGCAGTCTAAAGTGCTAATACAATGAAATGTTATATCTATTGTACTTATTGAATGGTGTTGTCGTTTGGAAATGGAAATTCGAGTAGGAAATGGGGGGAAATGTCGTGGTGCCAAATGGCAACAGTATGTACTGTAGGGTTAAGAACGGCGGTTATTCGGTTGTAAAAGTATAGACGCGCCCATAGCGTGCGTCTTAAGTTTTATGATGGTATCTACAAACGCTCCTTCGGGCATTGATAAACTCCCCCATCTCTTTGTGCGGTTAGGTGATGTCAATTAGCGAACAAAAGAAGTTCCCCTCCTCTGAGGGAATATTCAATAATTACACAAAGAGATGGGGGAGAGAGAAGTGAGATTTCATCTCCGCTCTACTGGTTGTCGAGCCCATAATAAAACTCTAGGGCTGTAATGCCATGGTGAATGGATGTGTTGGTTCTGTGTGTTAAACCCCATTTTCCTCAGCCTAATGGTCTCCCTCTCTTCCAGGCATGAATCCGAGGTGTCCATGAGGCGGTGGTTCGGGGCAACCTGGGTGAGGTGGAAGGTGCGCTGACGCGGAAGAGGTTCGCCCTGAGCCGCGACCACCTAGGGGCCAGCCCTTTGCACCACTGGCAGTCTTACACGCCCACCAGGAGGTGCTGCAGTACATCGTGAGGACTTCCCTGAAGCCCTCGACGGACCTGACAACGTAAGGACTAGTTTGTTGCAACACTCACAGCTCAAAATATTTGCATTTTAATTATTTATTAGAAATCCTTCAAAAAATGTTTGAGACTGTTATGACCTGCTAGATTACACTGGGCAACAATTTTTGACAAAGTTCGTGTAAAAATGATGAAAATAGCCAATTCCTACTGAATTTGACCTTCTGAATCCGAATATCACCTTAAAAAATCTGGTTTGGTTCGAGTTTTGGAGATACCAGGGGGGTCTGATTTAGCGTAATTAATGCTGAAATGCCACTGTTTTTTAAGAATATTTTAATATACAATACTCTATTACCCATTTAATTGCGCAATATTTTATCTGAGATGTTTTCTAACACATACACATTCGTAAAATAATAATAATAATAATAATAATAATAATAATAATAATAATAATAATAATAATAATAATAATAATAATAATAATAATAATAATAATAATAATAATAATAATAATAATAATAATAATAATAATAATAATAATAATAATAATAATAATAATAATAATAATAATAATAATAATAATAATAATAATAATAATAATAATAATAATAATAATAATAATAATAATAATAATAATAATAATAATAATAATAATAATAATAATAATAATAATAATAATAATAATAATAATAATAATAATAATAATAATAATAATAATAATAATAATAATAATAATAATAATAATAATAACAATAACAATAACAATAACAATAACAATAATAATAATAATAATAATATTTGATAAAGAATTTGTCGATAAGAGTCAACAGGTGGTCGACAAAGTTGAGATGTTTTCATAAGAAATAGTCCCATACATTCATGAAATAATAAAACTAATAATACATTAACATCTACCTCTTGATGTTAACGAGTGGCGTTTGTTCCTAGATTCCTCTAAATTGAGTCTAAAGATGGTATTTCTCTACAATGGCAATAAGCTCCCTTCCATTCCCATTGCATTTGCTGCTCATATGAAAGAGACATACGAACACATGCAGTTACTTCTTCATTGAACTGAGTACGCAAAATATGAATGGGGTGTCTGTGCTGACTTGAAAGTAGTTGCGTTATTGATGGGCCTTCAACAGGGATTCACAAAATATTGCTGCTTCCTTTATGAATGGAACAGTCGTGCAACAGAATTACACTACATTCAAAAAGACTGGCCTCCCAATATATGTTTGAAACAAGGAATAATGAATGTCAAGAACTCTCCTCTTATGTCTCAAGAGAAAATAATCTTACCTGCTTTACACATTAAATTGGGCATTGTAAAGCAATTGATTAAAGCGATGGATAAGACTAAGCCAGCTTTCATTTACTTGCGTCTGAGTGAGGCAAAAATAAAGAAGGAATTCTTATAGGTCCTCAGATTAGAGATATTTTTAAATATTCAAAATTTGAAAACCTTCTAGACTGTGATGAAAAACAAGTGTGGGATGCACTCTGTCAAGTTTGTGTTAACTGATCTAGGCAACGCAAGATCGGAGTATTATAAAGATCTTGTTCAGGACATGTTAGCCTTATACCAGAAATTCGGTAGTCGAATGTCCTTAAAGCTGTATTTTTGGATTCTCACCTCGATTTCTTCCCTTCTACCTCTGGAAAATTCAGTGATGAGCATGGTGAACGTTTCCACTAAGATATGTCAATAGAGCTACGTTATAACGGAAAGTGGTATGCCTCTATGCTTGGGGGCTATTGCTGGACGCTTTTTAGAGATGATCTAGGTATGGAGTAGTACTTCATTCTGTTATTATAATTTATTTATAAATTATGCAGTGAAAAAAACTCAAAGTGCAATTTAATATGTTTTAGGTATTATTTAGAGCAATATCTCAAGATTACAAAAAAACCCGAACCAATTTCCAATTTTTATTGCCATATTCGTGTTCAGCATGTCGAAATCTATTAGAATTTAACATTTTTATCATTTTACATTTTCACTGTTGCCCAGTGTTATTTAAAAAATGCATGGTGCCTTGCATAGTATGGAATATAAAACGGATTTAGAGTTTAATTTATTTCTATAGAGTATAGAGCTCCATACGAAGACATTTTTAATTTTTTTCTGATCATTAGTTAATTAATATTAAAAACTACAATGGGCAGAAGGTTTTGGGGTTTGGTGCATGACGTCATTTCTGTCTTCGGTACAAAATAAATCCACGATTCACTGACAAAAATAGGAGAATTGGCAATTTGTGATCTAATCAATAACGTTGTGATCGCTCACCGTGTGCCAAGTTTTAATAAAGAAAGACCTAAATCTATTATTGTACAGTTTAAATCTAAGCCAGCTAAAGATGAAATACAAAAAAAGTTGAAAGAAAGAAAAATAACTACATCTGAAATAAATCCACGATTCACTGAATGAGCACCTCACACCTGAACTTAAAAAATATTCTACTTATCAAGGAACTTCAAAAAGGTAAACCACTTCAAGTTTTGCTGGGTGCGAGATGGCAAGATTTACGTGAGGAAAAATGAAACATCCAAAATTTATTTTATTTATCACACTTGTGCGAAAGCGTTTCCGGCAACGGTTAAATCCTTTTGAAAGTATTGATTGGTTGAACATTCGGGTGAAAGCAGATGCGACGTCACGTAGGCCAAACCTCCGATTCTATCAAACGTAATTTTTGAAAATTAATTAGAAAAACAATGATAAACAAATCTAAAAATTTGAAGAAATGCGTTTTATAACCCCATTAATGATTTCCAACGGTCGAAATCTTGAATTTCAACAAGTGTTGTATTCCCTATTTATTAGAAAAACAGCAAGAAACCAAAACAACAAAAAAATAAAGAAGAAAAACAAACGAATGAATACCAATTAATAAATAAATAAATAAAAGGAAAATATTTTTTTAAATTATGAGATATCATTAGAGCAATAGCTTGTGTATGATATCAAAAAAATCCTATTATATGGTAATTATTCATTTAGATATTGCTCTAAAATTTTTAAATCGTGTTGTGCGCTTCTGTGAATTTGGTGATATTTGTTTTAAAATCTGCGTAAAAAAAGTAACAACGATTAGTTGCTGTTGTTTCCGAGACTTTTCATTTTTGGAAGTTTAAACTCTCATTAGGCAAAGGTCATTTTCGTTCCAAAAGCTAACAAGACTCTGGCAACGGCTGGAAATCTGTGAAACGTGTTTATTTTTCGCTCTTCCGAACTCTTGAAAATATTCAAAGTTTCCACATACAAAAAGTATTGAATACTGTTTTTTCTTCATTTATATATGTAACTTATGTACTTAATTTATAATTAAGCTTCATTATTTTTAAATCGTCAAAAAATGAAATGCAAAGCGTGCGCCGAGGATATTCACCAGGAGGATCTATTATCTTGTACTGGTGCTTGTGAAGGTAACTTCCATTTCACTTGCTGTGGCTTCACCGATAAAACTTTTAGAAAATACACAGCTGATAAAAAGAAAAGGTGGATCTGCATAACATGTAGTCAGTCACTTCCAGATGTTTCTAATAAAACAAAAGCTGAAACAGTGAAACCGGAGACGATCATCAACCTAAATCCTGCAATCATGAGCTTAATTGAAAAGCAGAATAATGAACTGAAAAAATTTGTGTCAGACAAGCTTGATGACTTTAAACAGTCTCTGGATTTTAATAATGAAGGTATTCAAGAATTAAAAAGTTCTGTGATGAAATTGGAAGATGCTAATAAAAACCTAAAATCTGAAAATAAAAGAATTGCAGAAGAGAATCTGTTAATGAAAAAAGAAGTCAAGGATCTAAAATTATCTGTTATAGAGCTGAAACAGTATTCACGTCGGGCTAATTTGGAAATTTCGGACATCCCTGAATCTGAGAATGAAAATATCGAACAAATTCTATCAAAAATAGGAGAATTGGCAAGTTGTGATCTAATCAATAACGTTGTGATCGCTCACCGTGTGCCAAGTTTTAATAAAGACCTAAATCTATTATTGTACAGTTTAAATCTAAGCCAGCTAAAGATGAAATACAAAAAAAGTTGAAAGAAAGAAAGATAACTACATCTGAAATAAATCCACGATTCACTGACATGCCTGTATACTTCAATGAGCACCTCACACCTGAACTTAAAAAAATATTCTACTTATCAAGGAACTTCAAAAAAGTAAACCACTTCAAGTTTTGCTGGGTGCGAGATGGCAAGATCTACTTGAGAAAAAGTGAAACATCCAAAATTTATCGTATACAAACTGAGGAGGACTTAAATGGCGACCTCTCCAATTGATTTAATTCAGGTAACTCTTCCGGATTGTAAACAGTTATTGTATTTGGATGATTTAGAAAAATTTTTATTGCCTGGAAATAGTAGTAATATTAGTGTTATTCATGTAAACATTCGAAGCATCCGTATGAACTTTGATAATTTTATTGCTCTTACTTCTAAATGTATACAACATATCTCAATAATTGTTATGTCAGAAATATGGATCTATGACAGTGAAAAAAGCTTATACTCAATAAATGGGTTTAATTCCAAATTTTGTTGTAGACAGAATAACAGATCAGGTGGTATTGCTGTGTTTTTTTGTGAAAACCTTGATCTCATTGAAATAGACTCGGATTTAAGTACTGCTGAAGCTATTTTGTTATATAGTAAAAGCTTGAAATTGTGTTTATTTTCTGTATACCGTTCACATGAATTTTCTATCTCAGATTTTAATTTAGAACTTCAATCTACTTTAGCTAAGCAAAATTATGAAAATATAATTTTAATTGGTGATTTAAACATTAATATTCTTAACGACTCTAATAACTGTATACAAGATTATCTGAATTTAGTGTATCATTATGGATTTCAATCTTATATCAATATACCAACTAGATCACTACTCACTACTACGTGCATAGATCACGTATTTATTAAACATCAAAATTATATGTCTCCCCAATCTGCAGTTTTTTTAAATGATTTAACGGATCATTATCTAATATTATGCAAATTAAACTCAAGCAAAATACTTAATTCAAAACAAAAAAATAATTCTGATATCTCAATTAACTATAATCAACTATTAAATTACTTATCACAATATAAAATGAAATGGGATACCAACATCTCTCTGGACCAACAATATAATTCATTTGTGTTTAAGATTAATTCTATTGTAAACAACTTTCTCTCTATATTAAAAAAAAGTTACTGTCACCGCTGCCGCCGCTGCCGCTGCCGCTGTTTCAGAAAATTTAATTTTTCAACTCTTTGAACTCTCATATCGCAAAAACTACTTGATAGAAATTTATGAAATTTGAAATATTTGTAGAGGAATATTTGGGGCACATTCTAGAACAAAAAGCTAACTGATGTGATAATTAGTTCTGGGGTATTTTTAAGGTCAAAGTTGAAGTTTTTCTTTTTTCGCCGCGTAATCCAGTTCAGCGAAATCTATTAGCAGCAGAACTATGATTTTTTGCAGCTAATTACTCTGAAGTATGAAGATGTGCACTACGTCGCCCTTTTTTCGAATTTCGAATTTGGTTTAGAGTAATTAATTTTTTAATTTTCGAAATTTTTGACACTTTTTCGGTTTTTTCTATCTAAAATGAAAACTAATCACGGTATCAATATGATTTTTTAAACACTTATATTTTAAATTTTTAGAAAGAGATTGGCGTTTAATTCTTTAAAAAATTCTAATTAGTTTTGGAATTATTAAGCATCAAAGTTTAATTTTTTTCATAGTTTTAGTAGGTCTTTATCAGACGTGTTTAATGTTTTTAAATTTTATGTTTGCCTGTTCACTAGATTGTCGCGAGCACGGATATTTAAATTTAAAAGTTTTGAGGTGCACATTTTTGCTCTAAGTTTGCTAGCGATATAGTATAGACTTGGTTAATAATCTTTTAAAGATACTTCGATATTTTTTGAACTACTAGAGAAATAAATGATTTAGCTTTTTTGAGTGCTATTTGTGCCGACGAAAGAAGAGGATTTTCGGGAAGTTTGTTTTACTCTGCTAAAGATCGATTGCAGATATTACAGATCGCTTCGCGATCTGTAAAGAGCTGCATAGCAGTTACGGGGGTTGGTGAGCGTAAGCGAGTAGGGGGCGGTAGCCCCCTATCCATTAAATTGTTGATAATTTAAAAAGGAATATCTCAGTAAGAGTTTTATTTTGATATTTTCGTATTAATGATCCGAATTAAATTATTGAAAAGTTTGGGAGATAAGAAGTTTCGATATTAAATGATCATTAACTATAATATGTTCATTTAGAATTAGAGCCTGAGACGTAATGTATTAAAAGCAGTTATTATTCTAATTATCGTCGAAAAAATTTTCTTCTGCAATGATAAGGCAGCCTAAGCAGAAGTAGTTAAAATACTGTAGAAACAATCGGTCACTGAAATTGTTTGATAAGTGTTATTAAGCATTATTGAGCGTTTTTGATCCTTTTGCAGGCGCCTATTCTAAATGAACAGATTATAAGCAGACAAGTTCCAGGTTGTACTGGATAGTTGAAATGAAACAAGCGAGCTCTGCTCGCTAAGATCGCGAAGCGATCTTCAAAGAACTGCGAAGCAGTTCCGGGGGTTGGTGAGCGATAGCGAGCAGGGGGCAGAGCCCCCTAGTAAATTTAAAAGAAAATTCGGTAAAAAATTTAACAAAAATTGGATGACTCCAACTATATATTGTTTGGTTCTAAGGAAAGAAAAATTGTTCAAAAAACTTAAAAAATATCCTTATGATGAAATCTATAAAGTAGCATATAAATCAACTGTAAATTCAATCAAAATAAAAATAAAATGTAGGAAAAATGAGTTTTATAAAGAACAATTTGTCAAGTGCTCGTCTAACAAGCAAAAATGGGATTTAGTCAATAATATCATAAATAAAAGTAAGTCTAATAAACTACCTGACTCATTAAGTAATTGTGATTTAGCTTTGAAATTTAATTCTCATTTCTGTCACAATAATATGTCTTCAAACGTTTTAAGTGATGATAATTTTAAACAGTATATTTCACCTTGTGAAAAATCTTTCGTTTTTTTTAAATATTTGATTATGAAATATATGATGTCTTAAATTCTTTTTCCAACAAAAAATCTTACGATTATGACGGTTTAAATTTTCAAATTATGAAGCAATTTTCCATCAATAATGTTGAGTTTTTGACAAATTTTTTAAATTCATCTTTTGATTTGGGTTTATTCCCAAATTCATTAAAATGTGCCACTGTAACACCCATTTTCAAATCTGGTGACAAAAATATTTTATCAAATTATAGACCTATTTCAATCTTGCCCGTTTTTTCTAAATTGATTGAAAAATTAATATCGAATAGAATTTATGATTTTCTAAACACGACAAAATTTTTTGCTGAAAACCAATATGGTTTCATAAAAAAAAGAAGCACCACAGATGCTCTTTTGAAATTCACTAACTTTATTTATACCAGCATAAATGATAACAAAAAGACCCTAGCCATATTTTTGGATATTTCCAAGGCATTTGATAACGTTAATCATAAAATTTTAATTCAAAAACTCAATTATGCTGGAATAAGAGGTAACATTTTAAATTGGTTTGTATCTTACTTACATAATAGACAACAAAGAGTAAAAATAGACAGTGATTATAGTAGTTTTATTTCTCTCACCAAGGGTGTTCCTTAAGGTTCTATTTTAGGACCTTTACTTTTTTTAGTTTTTATAAATGATTTCTGTAAATTAAAATTATTTGGATCTATTATTTCGTATGCTGATGACTCGGTTCTGCTTTATTCATGTTCCGATTTAGATACTCTTAAATTACAAGTAGAACAGGATTTAGTTACTATTGGTAATTGGTTCTCATCAAATCACCTAGAATTAAACTTGAATAAGACTAAATACATATATTTCAGTTTGAAGAACCCTAGCTTTAATTTTGAACCTAAGTATCACTCGCCTAACTGCGCAGCATTTTCGAATTGTTCATGCTATTCTCTTCAATCTGTTAATAGTATTAAATACCTTGGTTTGTATATTGATTGCAACCTAAAATGGAAAACGCATGTCAATGAAATTTCTAAAAAACTTCGTTTTATTCTTTATAAGTTTTACTACCTAAAAAATAAAATTTCAAAAGACTTTCTGATCACTCTTTATTACTCATGGTTTTATTCTATTATTAATTATGGAATTTTAGTTTGGGGGAGTGACTATAAATCCAATTTGTATCCGATTATATCTGTACAGAATAAATGCTTCAAAATTTTAAATTACTTTAAAACTACTAATACACCTCATTATAAATCCCTAAGATTACTACCAATTCGTTATAATGCCTTTTTTAGAATAATTTTACAACTTTTTAAAAATAAATCACTCTGTAAATTAAAAGAAAACATTTCAGATAGACGTCCTAATATAATCTTTGAACTACCAGCTATACGTAAAGAAATATATCGCAAGCATTTTTTATATTTAGCTCAATAAACAACTATTATCATTTCAAGAAAGTTTTATTTACGTTTTTAATTGAAATTGACGATATTGATTTATTTTTCCACGTTTAGAAGCGAAATTACTCTTTATATTTTCCAGTTTTGTCCAGAATGTTTAATCTATGTATATTTTGATAAATTTATGTCTTGCGTTTATTAATTAATTCAAAAACTTTATTTTGTTTTCTATCGTTTCTGTTGTTTTGAATTTTGTAATTTTATATAAACTTAATTATTATTGTTATTTACCTACTTTTTATATAATTTAAGTAGTCACCAGTACTGGCTCTGTTGCCTCTTGGTGACCAAACCTTATTTTGTAGATGGTATTTTTAAAGCAAAAAATAAAAAAATTATTATTATTATTAAATTATTAAAAAATTATTATTTATCCAATATGGCGGATTTTCCAAAATGGCGTCCACTAATGTTTATAATAAAAAAAATTATGATGATAAAATCGTAATTTTTTCAGGATATGGTAAGAATAATTCTCACCATGATAAGGTGCATGAAATTTTTCACTTGGGGAAAGTTAGATTGATACTGGCAAACCGAATGGCAAAATAAAAAACATCCAGAAGGCAAATTGGAAGCTTTTAGCGTGGAAGGAGGGAGAAACGTGCATAATTATTACAGCTAGAACGCTAAGTGAAGGATAAAGGGCTACCAGAAGGCACCAAAATGGAAAAAGAGTAAAGCTTATTGCTAAAAAAGCAATAATATTTACTGCAACTTCTAATTGCGACTAGTTAGTTAAATAGCGTTCTGTTATTTTATTGATTTTACTAGACTTACATTGTTACATGACTATGAGAGGTGTCAACATGCTGTACCGGAAGTAAAACACAACCCGTAAACTCTAAGGTTAATAGAGTACTACAGGTTGGCTCATAAAATGTAAACAAAGCGAGGTCGTTACGTCACAACATACCGGAAGTTGATCTCCCAATGTTAATCCTATGAGAAACTGTGCATAAAAACCGACGAAAACAACTAACTTCTGCTAATTTAATTTGTCTTTTGGCGATTGTTACTAATAGATGATAGTTCAAAATAATTTTTAAAAATAAAATAATAGGTGTAACTAGATTAATTAAGTTTTTATAGGGTTTTAATTTTTACTAAAATCAGATCATTCACAATGGGAAAAGCTCATTTACGGCTCTTATCTAAGCATTGTTGAAATAAATCGCTCGTCCTAGGTTTTTTTATGAATTTTTTAGCTTATTTAATCTTGATAACTGGATATTTTTTATTGTTTTAGTTAAGAAATAATTTTAAACGTCAATAATCTCTTTTCAATTTTGCATTAGTTTCAATGGTTTCAATGTTCTTATAAAATATTTTACTTTAATTTTCCTACATTATATATTATAATCTGTTCATTTAGAATTGGCGCCTGAGACAAAATGTATTAGAAGCAGTTACTATTGTAATTATCAATACATTTAATTTTTTAATACAAATTTAAGTATTTCCATTGCATTTCCAATCATTCACTTAAAATTAAATGAAAAGGAAGATGAAAGAAAGTATGTGAGGACCAAATTACGTTAATTATAATAATAGTTAAGTGTAAATTTACAGGAGACTCTATTTTTAGAAATTAAATAATCACAATACCACACTGTAAAAAATTAAAACTTATGAACAGTAGAAAGTACAAATAAATTTAATTCGGAAATAAATAAAGAAGCTAACTTACGTAAAATAAGATACATTTTTGTTTGTTCCTCTTCTATTGAAACAACCTGAGACCGCACACCAAGATCCGCCACCTTTTGGCATTTTTAAATCATTTGTTTTACAATTAATAAAGCATTTTATAAGAAAACCATATGAAATGAAAAAAAAACTATTCATTTGTTTAGAAAATTTGCAAACGATTATTTTGAAATTCACGAAGTTCCAAAGATGAGATGGTAATTAATGGTATTATGGTAATTTGTAAAAAAACAATCTATTTATTAAAGGTTAATATGATTTTATGCATGAAAAATGTGACAGAAAAATAAATTTTAAAATTTATAATCTTTAATTTATTAATATAATTATGAATTATAATTATAATATTAATTAAAATATAATAATAATTTATTCAAATATTGTCAATAGTTATTTCAACAATGCTTAGATAAGAGCCGTAAATGAGCTTTTCCCATTGTGAATTATCTGATTTTAGTAAAAATTAAAACCCTATAAAAACTTAATTAATCTAGTTACATCTATAATTTCATTTTTTAAAATTATTTTGAACCATCATCTATCAGTAACAATCGCCAAAAAACAAGTTAAATTAGTAGAAGTTAGTTATTTTCGTCGGTTTTTATGCATAGTTTCTCATAGGATTAACATTGGGACGTAGCGATATTTTATGAGCCAACCTTTAGTACTCTATTAACCTTGCGTTAACTCCAATTACTAGTTTACACAGCTCATGTAAAATCTTAAATAGTAATATAGTCTTAGTAAATAATATTTCAAATTAGACATTTGAATTTTCTGTTAACTTTTATTATTTAATAAACATAAGTTTATAAGGTTTTTTAAATTTCGTTGTAAATTTAAGATGTTTTGAAATAAAATTTATCAGTGACGGAAGACGTCACCTTAAAATGTAGAAATAAACCCTACAATTTATGCATTTCAACAATGTAATCGGAGTTTCCGGGCTGTAAGTTACTTCCGGTTGACACTTCTCGTACTTATGTCAATTGACAACCATTTTCAAGTCATTTAATTTTTACGAAAGTTTGCAAGTTTTACCCTCTTCTCAAGCTAAAAACTTCAAGTCTTCTGGCTGTCGTTGTTGGGCCTTTTGGTGTGCCCGCATTAATCTAATTTTTTTTCCATCTGAAAAATTTTGTGCACAATATTTATCCAGCTCTTATTAGTCATTGAAATATGGTTGCTTAATTTATCGATAGTGAAACATCGAGTAGCTTGGCAGTGGTTGAAGAGGAGGAGGAAGACGATGAATTTTCTCTTGAGTTCGAAGACCACGCTAAGATAAAAGTGAGAACTCATTTATGAGTGTTTTTTTATATTAAAACACAAATTGTACAGATTTAGCTTTAAACAATACCTACAATACAGGGTGCATAGGTAAGTCCCTTTACCCTGACATAAATTGAAAAAGGAGCAAGCTAAAGCTATGCAATTAAGGTAACGGTCTAGTAAAGTGATCATGCCCTATCGGATGCAACACTTTTCAACGCCCTCTACTAGAAATTTAAGGAGTTCCTTAAATTTCTGCAACTCTAGCAGAAATTTAAGGAGTTATAAATTTTATTTTTAAAAAATTATTAGAGATTTGCTAAATTAGTCAATTAGGAAGTTGTAGAGCAGCGTCGATTTAGTAAAGAAAAGACACCTTAAGCAGAAAATATCTTGAACAGAACCTATAAACGGACGCTCAATTAGGTTGAATTTACGTATTAAAACGCTCCTCACGAAGACAAAATGAGAAATTTTCAATTTTATAACTAAGAATACTTTTAAGTCATTTACTTAAGTCAGTGGTTCCCAAACTATTTTGGTCGTGGACCCCCAAAATTTGTTACCAATGATCGCGGAACCCTGAATATTTTTTAATCAAAGACTTTTCAAAATTTAATATATGATATTAAATGAAACCAGGAGCGGATCCAGGGGGCACTTTTCCAGACAATCAACTTTACCTTTTGGCAAAAATGTCAAATTCCTGGGGATTTTCTAAAAGTATCAAGCAAGATCCCCTTCTGGTACCGCTGGGGGGTATGGGAGTTTGAAAAAAGAAGTTTGAAATTCGTTTTCCCCAGAAATAAGTTTGAAATTCGACTGGTGAAAGTAAGGTTTTAACTCTTTTTGAGAACATTTTTGTGTCTAAGGGAGGCGGCACTGTCCATTCTTATTTTTTTACACTAATTTTTTTAATGAAATAAAGTTTGTCCCATGGAACCCCTAAATTTTTTCGTGGAACCCCAGGGTTCCGCGGAACCCACTTTGGGAACCACTGACTTAAGTCATTAAAGACGCAAAATCTGCGTATACTGACATTTTTGAGACACAACACTGTTTGTAGACCATTAACCTAAAATAGAATATGTTGCGATTCAAATTTATTATAAATACAGGGTGGTCCTTAATTCATGGTAAAAACTTTTAGGGGTGTTAGAGTACACCTAGACGATCAAGAATTGGTATAGGAAGGGGGTCGCAGTTACACCGTTAAAGAGCTAGGTCCTAATGTAGTGCGAGCGCGTTTCAAAAGGCCGTTTTTAGAAGGCCCGTGTGACGAAACAAAACATAATAAAATGAAAAACATTATTGCATGAGGTACAGGAGTATCCGTACTACTTAAATCCTCAATGTGATAGAAATTGAACCACTTTCTAAACCGCGGAGTTAGTTTCAAAAGTGCAATATTAATCTTTTAGTCAAAGAATCACATTCCTTAATGGTATTTAGAAAAATGATGATGGGGAAGGAATTTTCAATGATCGTAACATGGATCATTGCAACTGTTTGATCATTGAAAATATCTCAAATATCTCTCATCATTTTTCTAAATACCATTAATGGAACTCCATTGTTTGACTAATAGCACGTTTTAAAACTCACCCCACGGTTTAGAAAGTGGTCCAATTTCTATCACATTGAGGATTTAAGTAGTACGGATACTCCTGTACCTCATGCAATAATGTTTTTCATTTTATTATGTTTTGTTTCGTCACACGGGCCTTCTAAAAACGGCCTTTTGAAACGCGCTCGCACTACATTAGGACCTAGCTCTTTAACGGTGTAACTGCGACCCCCCTTTCTATACCAATTCTTGTTCGTCGTGATGTACTCTAACACCCCTAGAAGTTTGTACCATGAATTAAGGACCACCCTTTATATTTATAAAATTCCTTTTCCTATGATTAAATAATTCTTTGTTTCTCGTAGGTATTACTTTATTCGTGATATAATCTTAGCATGAACATTTGCCGTGAATAAATATACCGCAATTTGAAATCTTCACGGATGTGTGGAATGCAACATTGAAAGACAAAAAATTATTCATTATACTTTAATATTTTTAAAAATTTAGCGGTGAGTATTATCCCCACTCCCTGAACAGCCAATAAAAATTATCCAATTTACTCAACTGCTTTCAAATGGCTCACTACCAAGGTACAGTATAGCCCCGATTATCCGCGGAATTGGGTGGCAAGGGTACCGCGGATAGCGAAAATCGCGGATAACCCCAAAAAGGACTAAAAATGAGGTGAAAACATGAAAAAAAATATTTCAGCATAAAAACTATGTTTTAAACTATGTTATTGTACAAAAAACATGACATTAAAACTTTTAAAATATGTACAGTACAGTAGAAACCTTTGCTCTACTACATCTAAATCACTAAAATAAAGAACAGTAAATAAAAATAATATACTCTACTGTTAACAAAAAGTGTTCAGTTATGCCTTTACGAAGCAATATCTTTAATGCTATCCAAAATTGTATAATTCTTCCAAAATTTAAGGTTCGTAATTAAAAATTTGTTTTCGTGGCACTCGCGGATAATCCGCACCGCGGATCATCCGCTCGCGGATAATCGGGGCTCTACTGTAGTACGTTTTTGGAAGTTTGGTATGTGAGGAATTTTACTCATAGGAATAAGGAAACAGTGCTTTCCCACAAGACTTCGTTTTAGCCAGATCTATATGACTATACATTTTTTCAATTCCAGTAATTTCTGGGAAAAATACCACTAAGTTTTTGGACGATTGCAAATTCATAGAAAAAGGAAAAAACTAATATTTATGATTAATAGGGTGGAGCGAAAAAAACTTTTTTTCGAAATTCAAAAAGATACCTATGGCAAAAGTGGTCTTATGTAATAAGATGAAAAACCGCGCAAAAATTTTTTAAATCGGTTAATATCTCAGTTCGCGCATCGAGCTCAAAGTTTATAAAAATGCTTAAAAATGAAAATTTTCCGAAATTTTATAGATAATATTTAAATAAAATTTATAGAAATATTCTCGCTTGTAACCTCTACATAAAAGCTCAAAAAAGTAAAAAAAGGAATTTTAATGTTTATTTTATAAATATTTGGGTGCGCAATTTTGCTTGTAAAATGCGAAATTTTCGAATCATTGGTTAGTTTGTTTCACTGTGCAGCTCTTCGCCCGTTTTGTATGAACAGCCCAGAACTATGCAAATTCTGCAAAAAAATTTATAAAAAGCTACATTGATCCTATGGCATGGGAGGGGATAAGGAATGATTTTGGGCCCCTGTGTAAATAAATTTCGATATGTACCTCTGACGTATGGTTTAGCAGCCCCCCTCAAACAGCTCTCGATTTCAAAAGATGAAGTTACTTTTAGGAAAACAAAATTTACAGATATACAGATTTCTGTATGAATCCTTTGTTCATGCATCACGGGCATAATGATTAAAATGTGATAGCTTTAATATTCAGAAATTTAAAACAAATATTTACATTGCACCCAATGATAAAATATAATTGGTTAACAAAATATTCCATATATTCCGGGGTGTATAGAGGAGGGGCGAGGGGGCCTTGCCTCCCCCCCACTTAAATTCGGACTACGTAAAACAAAACAAATTAAAACCATGTTATTTAGGGTCAAATTTCCGAAATTCTTCTGGGGGAGGACCCCCAAAACCCCCTATTGTACTTGAAACTTTATTATTGTCAATTTTTATTATAAGTTTAAAATCCTACCTAAAAATGAATGTCCAAAATTTGGACAATGATGTACCTAAAATGAGTTAAAAAACTGTTTTTTAGGATCACATTTCACAAAATCTTCTGGGGAGGAAGGACCCCCAGACCCTTTTGTTGTACTTGGATCTTAATTCGTCACAATTTTTCTTACAAATAAATTACCTTAGATGCAAATTATACCTAAAAATGTTTTTAACAGTATGTTAAACTGATAAATTTGCATGGGAGGGGCTGAGGAATAATTTTGGACCCCTCCCGAAATAAATTTCTATATACACCACTGCATTTATTTTTTTATTTCTAGAAGCAATGGGTTTTATGTAATTTGCTTTTTATACTTATAAAATTTATTTCGAAAAAGGGCTCCGCGAAGAATTTTTCTCGTGAAAAGGGCTCCGTGACATAAAAAGTTTGGGAACCCCTGCTACAGATGATAAAATTATAAATGCATAATAGGGGAAAGATAAATTATAGAAAAATATTGAAAGAATAGACTTCAGCACATACAGAAGTATTGTATTCTGTAACTTAGTTGAAAAACAGAAGTTCAAACAAAATTAATCCGCTCCTCATGATGATTGATCCTACTGCACTCAGAATATAAGCCTTTTACTATGTTTAAAGCCTGTTTTTATGCTTTATCATGATTTTATAGTACATAAGGGCATAAAATATTCCTATAACATGAAAAACCGATTAGATACTGATATTGTGATGAAACTATGTTAAATATTGACAATGGTTGCTGAAACCAGTCCTTTTTTAAAGTCAGTTTTTAAGTCAGAGCTACACTTCACTCTGAAAAATTTTAGACTCTCAAAAAATACTGAGAGTTTAAAATAACTTAATTTTATAAATAAATTTATCAAAAAATAAACATGAAACCTAATTTCTTCTTCAAGAACATTCACGAATGAAATTTGAGGGAATTTATGGGACAAGGGCCAGATTAGGCCATTCTATTCCAAATGAAAATTGCATAATGCGAAAAAATGCTAAGAGAAGTTGAAGAGTTACAGAAACTGTAATTATAATTAAAATTCTCGAACCAAATACCAGTGTTTAATAGGCTTTTAATGTTACTAATTTGCTGAATTGCAGGAAATTATTATGTTTATGTATAAAATTATGAAATACAAGATCTATAAACAAGGTTAATGTCCAAATAATCTGGGTGTAGTAGGCTCATTCATTATGAAGACCGGGTTAATTATCTATCAACTTCAACTTTTCAACAATACAATACTTCTGTATATACTGAAGTATAGTTTTCAATATTTTTCTATAATTTCTTTCCCCTATTTTGCATTTAGAATTTTATCATCTATAGTTATGGGGGTAATAAGAGATCTGCTGGTCATTCGAACTGAGTAAAGAGCTTTGAAAAGTGGTTTAAGAATTTAATTAGTATTAACTGAGATTAGAATACTCAAATACGCATTGACTAATAACAAATATGCAGGATACCGTTTATCCCAGAATTTTTTTAGTGGTAATGTAATCCAATATGGTGCCTGTAATTAAAATGCTAGTAATTAATTTTTGCCCCAGATAATTTATCTACGTATCAATATCGTCTACAAAGGGTACCTATCTATGGAATTACTTGGTTATAAGTCATTCCCCACTGACTTTTGTATCATCTATTCTCAGTATAAAATGGGCAAATTTGATGATTTTTCGATTGATGACCAGGCTAAAAACTATGTAATTTCGACTAGCTATGAATGAAAAACGGTCAAATATGAATATTTAGATGTGTTAAAGCCCTATTATTCGACAAAATAATATTTTAAGGCATTTTTAAAAAATTTTGAAAAATGAGAAAAATGTCAAAATTTCTCAACTTTAGGCCGTTTGAGGCACGTGTTAATATTTTCTGATCGATTTAAGATTTCGCACACTTTCTTAGGATACCAAAAGTAAAAAAAATATATAATTAATATTAAATTATTAATTAAAATTATATATTAAAGGAAATATTCATTCAGCATGTTGCGTCCAGATAAGCGTTCCCTTCACGAGACCCGTGCCCCCCCCGTTGAAAAGGAAAAGAGATCCCTCTAGCCCAGTTCTCTTCCTGGAATATGCATGTGACCGAAATCTTCTTTCTCAGAATTGGAGATACCGCGTTGTGAAGAAAGCGCTCACGCTTTTGGGTAGAAAGTAGAGATTTATTTTTAGTTTTTTTGTACAAATTTAAAAAAAAAACATTTATCTTACGAAAACTCAACATTTTTTAGGTAGTTGGAATTATTCCGCCACTGCACAAGCCCAATGACTATAGTAATATTACCTTTGTTAAAAAAGAAGTTACCTTTGTTCTGAAATTAAATAGATTTTCCTGTTTTAAAAGACCATATTAATACATCTATGCTATGTATTGTGATGTAGATACATCACATATTCGTTCCCGATCTCTAATTTCCTTTGGCAATTGAGCACAGTCCCCCAAAACCCAGACAAAATTCCTAAACCACTGGAAAACAACACCTGCAGAGTATTTCTAAGTGCAAAGCATCTTATCCCCCTTCTCTGTCACGCAATAACTGTCTTATAATTTGTAACACCAGCTCCAACGGTCCAAGACTTTGACTGCTTTATTGAATCTTTTCCACCCTTAAACTCAAATACCAGACGCAACCCATAAAAATCTATCCTCACCGTCAAGCCCCTTCCTTTGGGGAGATCTTACCGACACCCCAAAGATCTTCTGGGTCAATTTGCAGCTGGTGGGAAAAGCTCCATGTATCCAACCACCCACATAGAGGGACGTTCAATCAATTAAATCCCCGAACTTCTTAATTCCAAAATTGATAAAAATAACAATAACCTAGTAAAACTTCCACTCATTTTGTTCAGCGTCAGACGCTGATTCTAAAGACCTAAAAACTAAATTTCCATCTCAAACCCTTCATTTGCTTTTGAGCCTAGGAGGTTTTGAGACACTGTTAATCCCTCCACGGACCTTTAACCCCGCCACATCTTCCCCGTACTTGGCGTGTTGGCATTGCTTCGTGGGAGGTGTTCGTCACTCCTAATGAGGAATTTTCAAGCCAAAGTCTAGAATTTGGCTCTGTTAGGCGGCTGACCGACCCTGGTATAAAACCGGCAGACCCTTTGTTTTCTGCATGGCCCCCTCCTCTCTCATCCGTCCCGGTGCACGACTGTTACCGCTGGGTTCCCGCTTGACGGCCGCGGGACACTCAGTGGTATGCGCCCCAACATCGACCCCACCGATGGGAGAGTGGAGGGTCATCGACATTGACCGAAACCAATAATATCTTATTAAAATAGTGATGATGTTTCCAGTAGTCCCGAAACCCCGAGAAAGTAATGTTGTGTGGTTTTAATTCTACAAGTTTTTTTGGAGCCAAAGCTCGTCCATGGGAAAAGTGAAATCAAATTGTGCTACTGATTTTTGTGTGTGTGTGGTCCACGATCTTCAGTTTCGTGTCCGAATGGTGCCGCATCACCTTAGTGCTTTGTTTTCGAGTTTCTTGTGCGAGTTTTCATTTTACAATCAACCGTTCTTGGCTGCCTCAAATTTTCCCACCGATGATTTGGATGTTACGTTTCACATACAAAGAGTGTGCAAAATAAAGAACCCTGTATGCCTCAACCCAATAGTAATTCTTGAACTCTGTGTATTGCGTCAATTCTTTTCCTGACTTCAACCAGACCTTCACAGCGAACAGTAAGTGATGAACTTTTCATTCCCTTTCATCCATCAGAACAATATCTTTGATGTCATTAGCTTCAACATCCACGGCCTTTTCTTCTATTTTAATGTTTTACAATATTTAACATCAAACTCAAATTCTCAAGGCATCCTGTTGTTATTGCGGTGCATGTACTACCACTATACTGTTTTATAATTACCCACCATCACTTTTTTATAAATCATCATTACATGTATACTTTGAATTTTCGCATAAATTGAGTTGTCATTGTAAAGATCTTGAAACTGTAGAACCTAAAACCCTGAAAATCCCATTATCGAGTTTTTGAAGTTATCAAAGGTACAGAATTCCCTTTAGTAAACGCTTTTCTTCAATACACTTCACCTATCTGTAAAACTCTGTTTTTAGCAAGTGTAGTTTTCTTCCAGTAAAGCAAACATTAAACGATAGTGGGGGAAATCTTGTTTGCTTTCTTGCGTTACCTTTATCTGTAAAACTTTCTTTTCCGCTATTCAAGTATTTCGGCAGTGAAATAAGCAATCCCTAGAAGTTGATATAACGTAGTTCATAAGAGTTTAAATCGAAAATTTAATGGTCGAAAATAGAAAATATCTTTTTTTTATTTTAAAAACAACTTTTAAAAAACAAGCGTGATTTACACGTGAGTTTGTCTTAAGTTAATCTCAAAGATTACTTTTAATTTTATGCATAGGGGTCAATCCATATCAAGTGATCCAGAAAAAATATATTTTGTCGCTCGACCATTTTATAATCGAATTATTTTTTGTGTGTTGATTCTTATATCATTAGAGAGTCCAAAACCACAAACTTTAATTTTTTATCTATATTTATATTTTTAAAGCAGCCATCGATGTTCTACGTAACAGCGATTGTAAGGGTTTACGTTAACTAGCGTTATTCCTAAATGGTTTAATTTAAATTCAGGAAACAAAAGCCATTTTACTCAGAAAGATACAGGCTTTATGGTTGAATCAAATATAAGGGGTATTGTGTCCCAAATAGAAACTGCTAAATAATAATAGTTTCTGCACTAAAGCAAAAATTTAACATGCTATAAAACTATTTTAAAATCACGTTATTTTTATAATTCTTACTTTAAAATGTGCGTGTACCCCTACAGAATCCCATGACACCAATAACTCAATTTTGAAAAAAAAATGGCGTTTGACAAGTTTCAGAATAATAAAGAGATTCATTTAAGAATAAATCTGTAAAAAAGTTAATTTTTTCCGTTAGAAATCAATACTACGGAATTTGCAATGAGAAATCAAATAAACCTAATTGTAATTAATAAAGTGGTGAGCCTTCGAACTAAAATTGTACTTTTCAAACCGTTAAATTGAGCGTTTTTATGGCAACTTCAAAGACCTGTAACTCGAATTGTAAGCAAATGCCAAACACTGCATTTGTACAGAAGGATTATACCCTAGAAAGGTTTAACCAGTAACAATTTCAGATTTTTAAACTTTGTTCCACCAGAGATATTGGGGGTCAAAGTGGTGAATTTTTTGAAATGATCCAATTTTGAGAGTTCATAACTCTAAAAATAAACGAATACCGAAGTCAAATTTTTTTTAAAGTAAAGTTTAGGAAGCATACTACACCATCCTCAAGAAAAAAATAGAAAAATAATAGTTCCTTTAACAAAAATATGCGTTTGAAAAGTGAAAAATGACCATCTTAAAGCTCGACTTTTAGGGGGATTTTTTCTAATTGGGACTCAATACCCCTTATATTTGATTCAACCATCATAAAGCCTGTGTCTTTCTGAGTAAAATGGCTTTTGTTCCATGAATTTAAGTTAAACCATTTAGGAATAACGCTAGTTAACGTAAACCCTTACAATCGCTGTTCCGTAGAACATCGATGGCTGCTATAAAAATTCAAATAAAGGTAAAAATTTAAAATTTGTGGTTTTGGACTCTCTAATGATATATAAGAATCAACACACAAAAAATCATTCGATTATAAAATGGTCGAGCGACCAATTTTAGTTTTTCTGGATCACTTGATATGGATTGACCCTATACCGATTTTATACTCCAATTTTAACTACCATAACCCTTATTGGCAGTTAATTAAGAAAAAAATGGAGTTGTATGCGAATCAGAATTGGTGTACGGCAGTGATCCAATGTGACACCAAATGGTAAACAAAGTTACTGACAGCTTTTACTTTTTACTTTAACTTACGCCTTCTCGCTTGAGAATGCTGTTTAAAATAGTGGCCAACAAATGTTTCAAAATAAGTCCAAAATTGTAAATTTTTAAATATAAAATAATAGTTTTATTTTTCTACTGGTGACTCTATACTAGGAGTGCGATTTTGATGCAATACACATATGAAGGTAGGAGGTGTTAGTGTCGCTTGGAAATTAAAACGTATGGCTCTTAAATTTGGAACCAAAAAAACATTTAATTGAATTATTTTAACAAATGTTAGTAAAATACACTTAAATAAAAGGACGAGTGACTATATTTTACAACATGCAGAAATAAGCAGAGAGCAGGCGAAGAAAGTTGTTGTAGCGCAGAGTCCGAATTTCAAATCATTTTAATTTCTGATACAACGTTAAAATATATCATACAAAATCTTAAATGTAGTAAATTAAATACTATAACCTCTGAGTTCAACAGTCCTCTGATCCAACAGTTTCAGCCCTCACATTTTGTGTTCCATTCTAGTTCGGCAACCGCCCCGAGTATTACATGCACGCACAAGATGAAATGGACCTTCATGCTTTGCGAGAAGGAAACTACACGGTCAAGAACAACAAACCGGTCAAGATAAAACATTTCCAACCCACGAATGGCATCACCACCAAAGACACCGGGGCGAGATCGGCAATTAAGTCAAATACATCTCATGACTCTCTATATACCAGGCCTCCCAACTACGGACGATGACGTCAAACGTGAGTGAAAATCGGTTTCTATCCTCACTATACTTGTCGTGTTACAGTTAATTCATATAAAAATCTTCTTTATGTCCTAATGAACAATTTTTGAAAATTTGGTAGCTTTATCCAGTGTGTAAATATGTATCGACCCCCTTATTTGGGCCATTAAAACCAGACTAGTTGGATTAGTATTGAATACAGTCATTGGTGTAATCCGAGGATATGTTGAAGGGCTGGAGATCACCTCTGCGAGCATCAAGCGGTGGGTGAAGGAAGAAGACATGGAGAAGTTGGAAGGGGCGGTGCTGGAAGGTTTCGGAGAGAAGGTGGCCAAACAGAAGACGGACAACGCCAAATTGCAGAAATACATCAGCGATCAGGTATATATCTTACTACTAAATTTAAAAATAATTGAACTCTATCAAACGGTTTGGATAGTGAAGCAATCAAAAGCAGGGTGCGGTAGCCCTTGGTTTATAATTAATAAGTTATATTTAAAAGAGTATACAGAATACTTTGCACCCTTGGCGCAGTTTTATGTTGCCAATCACTCCCAAAATGCTAATGCAGCTGCAGTTTGCAAATGTTATCGCCCTCCCAAATGTCACCGCCAAATGGACAATGTAACGCATACAAGGATTAAGCCTTAATAAGGATTATCACTAGATAAAAAATAATTTGGAGAATTCCATTTATTCATTAATTTCTTGTTTAAAACGCTGTGTACCTAAGTTACACTATAATTCCGAAAAAAAAATCCTAAACAACTGAGATTTCCCTCCGGAACGTTTTACCAATACAATTATTGTTTGTCTGCCTCAAGTTGAGCTCCGGTCGTAGCTACTAGTTCACAGGAGCGGTCGGTCATAAGGTTTTTTTAAAAATTTTTTCTTTTTATCTAAGAACACTTTTAGTGTGATTTTTCATGGTCGTGTTCATGAAATTTACGATTTATCATTCGAAACCATACCACCGCTCCTGTGAACTGGCGACAACCGGAGCTCAACTTGAGGCAGACAAGCAATACACAGTTAGTTATAGATACAGTTTAGTTTTATGTAGCGGAATGTTTTTCCGATACATATCGGATACAGTTTTCAGTTGTTTCACAGACTATAAAGGACCGCTTTAAATTTCAAACTAAAAAAACATCCATTTATACCGGTATGATAATTTATGCCAGGATGTTTTAAAAGGAGAAAATATAGTTTCTCTAAAGTTTTAGGTACTCTTTGGAATTTTGAATTTTCTTTCTCTGTTTCCATAATAATAAATTTCAAATAATCTCTGGTCGTAGGTATTTTTGATACTCCCTCGGTGCAAATCGACTTAGTCACCACTAAATAGTTAATATTAATTAATATATAAAAATAAAACTAACCTCTATTATCTTGCACTTCTCCCACCGATTGGGAAAAACTTGAAGCACTTCAAAACATGCAGCTGAGAAAAATCACAAGATCCAGATGGTATCACAGAAATGAAGACATCCGAAGAGCTCTCAACATCCCCACTTTAAAAGAATATGTCTACAACGCAACAGTAAAATTCCTTGAAAATATAAAGAACCATAAGAATATATCCTTAAAGAAAATTCCAGCCGACGTACTGGCCTAGTGGTTAGATCACCTGACAGCGAAGCCGTACGTCTGGGGTTCGAATCCCCGTTTGGCATGGATGTTAGTGTGACTGTTCTTGTGTGTATGTGATGGATTCACCTATACGGATTGTATGATCTTCAGGTGAATTTGTAAAATTAAAAAAAAAAAATTAAAAAATTTTTTAAAAATAAAAAAAAAAAAAAAAGTAATATAAATTTTTCTCTGCCTCGCAATGTATCATCTGCTGCAAGTTTACTTTACTAAAAGGTCACCCTAACGAAATGGTCAAGATTTGAGAAGAGCCAAAGTTTATCCAGAGAAATTTTACGTGCAAGATCGGAGGTGGAGGCCGCTTTCAGCGGCCAGGTACTCCATAAATTCGCAGATCACATATTATCTTGCAAAAAATATTTCGTTGCTTTTAAATATATCTCCAACCTAGCGGAGTGAGATAATTTTCCCTTAAATATAAATAACAAATAATATACAAACGTGTCTTATGTCCCATTCTCACTTACGCTTGTCCCATTTGGGCCAACACAGCCAAATACAGACTACATCAACTCGAAGCAACCCAAAGTAAACCACTCCCGGTACATTATAAAAAGAATACATCAGACACAAGGTCTAAAAATTCCCCCTCTTCTAGCCTTTGTTGAAAAAACTGCAATAAATTTCTTTAACAACATCTCTACGCACACAAATCCCTTAATCAACATCCAAGACATACATTCCACTATTGACGCCAAATACACATATTCCAACCAAATCACCACTCTCTGAAATATATCATCCCCCTTAATGATAAATAACCTTCAATTGCTCCCTAATGTTTCTTTACTGAAGTTTCCCTCCTGTGGCTGTCCTCGATGTCTTACATTCTACCAGGTGTTAGAGCGAAGAAGCCGCATTCAGCGTATTAGTAAAAATCATTGCTGTATATTGCCATCAAATTTGGTTCCTTATGGTGAAGGTGTTAGGACCCTTCAAACGTGAATTGTATAAAAAATAAGCGAAAAAAATAGGGTAAAACAAATCCTACTATTTTTTACGATTTTTTTGTGCATTTTACGATTTGCGATCCTCGAAATAGTGTTATATAATCTTTTGACTCATAATATGTGCATATAGTAATTAGATTGATCATTTTCCTTTGTTTTCAAGGTACAAAATGTTTAAATATTCAAAGGTAAAAACATCATAGGGGCCGTTCGAATATTACGCAAGAACTTTTTGGTCATGTTTGACCCCTCCTCCCTTGGCAGCAAAAATAAGCAACCCCTCCCACCATAATTACGTAAGAAACTGCCCGACCCCCCTTGGGTTTTTTTACACGAAAGCAACGCCTAAAAACAAACAAACCATTTCACCCGGTTTAATCAATTTCTGGAATGTCTGCTCTCCAATTACTAGTTGACACAGCTCATTTAAAATCTTTAATAAAAGTAAATAATATTTCGAATTAGTAATTTGAATTTTCTGATATTTTTTGTCTTAAATTTCGTTGTAAATTTACGATGTTTTGAAATAAAATTTATCAGTGAGGCAAGACGTCACCTTAAGATGTAGAATAAAACCCTAGAGATTATGGATTTCAACAATGCAATCGGAGTTTCTGGGCTGTAAGTTACTTCCGGTTGACACCTCTTATACAACCATTTCCAAATCATTTCATTTTAGGGGACATCCATACATTACGTGAGACGTTTTTTTTTAAATCTGGACCCCCCTCCCCCCTTGGTGAGATTTAGTGAGATTTTGCTGGACCACCCCTCCCCCCCACGTGAGATTTACCTACATTTTTTTAAAAATAATTTACAGTATCTTATCTCTGTGTATTCCTTTCTTATACTTAAAAAAAGAAAATCGTATAATTTCTATCTTAAAAAGTTGACGTGAGATTTTAATCGACCCTCTTCCCCCCTTGGTGAGATTTGGTGAGATTTTTCCAAACCCCTCCCCCCTTTTTGACCTCACGTTATTTATGGATGTCCCCTTATGGAAGTTTCCACGTTTTACCCTCTCCTCACGCTAAAAACTTCCAGTCTTCTGGCTGTTGTTGTTGTGCCTTTTGGGGTGTTGCCCGCATCAATCTAATTTTTTTTCCATCTGAAAAATTTTGTGCCCACTTAAATGCTTAAAATACTTATCCAGATCTTATTAGTCATTGAAATATTGTTGCTTAATTTATCCATAGTAAAACATCGAGTAGCATGTCAACGGTAGAAGAGGAGGAAGACGATGAATTTGCTCTTGAGTTCGAAGACCACGCTAAGATAAAAGTGAGAACTCATTTATAAGTGTTTTTTAGATTAATACACAAATTGTAAAGATTTAACTTAAAACAATACCTATTATCTATATATTATATAATCCAAATACCACTGACTGACTTACACTCATCACGAAATCTCCAAAACTGCCGGACCGACAGGCTTGAAATTTGACAGAGACCTTCCTCTCGGCTATTAGACGCGCACTAAGAACCGATTTTAAAATCGAACGACTCCTTCCATGTTTTTCGGCGCTTTTTCGACTCCGTTTTACCCATTGAAATAACATTACACATTGTTGAAATGCATAATATGCAGGATTTACTTCTTATCTGAAGGCGACGCCTTACCTCACTTGATAAATATTATTTAAAAACATTTTATAACTTACAACGGAGTTCAAGACAAAAACAGCGTAAATTTCTAATTAAAAGTTAAAACAGTGATTAGAAAACTAAAGTAAATTGAAATAATTAATTTTGAAACATTAATTACTTTATTTTAATATTCTCAAAAATAAATACAGAGCGTGTTGGTTCACTAGACTTACATTCACTAGATTTTTTATTATTGTTAGCAATTAGTTTTTACTTTTTTCAAAGTAGCTTTTAAAGAAGTTGGTTATCATAATAAAATTCCTTCCTTCTGCTCATCGGGATTATTTTCGGATGGTTAGAAGATTTTTTAAATAGTCTGAGATGGCTATAATAATTTCTTTTGTTATAAGTTTTATTTATTATAGTGCTGCATTTATTGAATTGATAATAGTTAAATGCGCAACATCGGAACTGATTGGGCTTGGGTAGATATCAGTTACAGGGATGAAAAAAGGAACCGGGAATACCGGTATGAAAAGTTACCGGGAACACCGGGAAAAGTATAGGAAAATTAATGGGAACAACAGGATATGGAAATTATCGGATATACCAAGATATGAAAATTACCAGGAACGCCGGGATATGGAAATTACCGGGAACACTGGGTATGAAAATTATCGGGAACACAGGGATATGAAAGTTACCGGGAACACCGGGATATGAAAATTATCGGGCGCGGGGATGAAAATTATCGGGAACACCGAGTTATGAAAATTACCGGGAACACCAGGATATAAAAATTACCGGGAACACTGGGTATGAAAATTATCGGGAACAGAGGGTATGAAAATTATCGGGAACACCGGGATAGGAAAATTATTGGGAACACCGGGATAGGAAAATTATTTTGAACACCGGGATATGAAAATTATCGGGAACACGGGAATATGAAAAAAATACTGGGGAAACACTGGAGAGATTGGTGATTGCTGATATGAAAAATCAGACACGTAACTTGATAGAACTTTGAAAAAAGGAATTAATACCCTGCACCCGTGCAAGGCCGGGCAAATCAGCTAGTATAGTTATATAAGGGTTCAAGCTAAAGTGGATTTAAACTATGCACACACACACACACAAAAGGTCTTTGTCTAGTATGGTTTGACATTTTTGATAGTCACAACAGTGTTTGTGGACCAATCTATAATAATACTAGCTGATTTGCCCGGCCTTGCACGGGTGGAGTGTATTAATTCATTTTTTAAAGTTCTCCCAAGTTATATGTCCGATTTTTCAAATCACCAATAACCCCGGTGTCCCCAGTACTTTTTCAAATTCCCGATAGTTCCCGATAGTTTCATTTCCGATTTTCATGTTCCCGATAGTTTTCATAACCCGGTTTTCTCGGAAACTTTTCATATCCGGGTGTTCCCGGTACCTTTTCATATCCGGATGTTCCCGCTACCTTTTCATATCCCGGTTTTCCCGGTACCTTTCCGTATCCCGGTGTTCCCGGTACCTCTTCATGTCCCAGGTTTCCCGGTACCTTTACATACCCCCGGTTCCCGATAATTTTCATATCCAGGTGTTTCCAATAATTTTCATCCCAGTATTCCCGGTTCCTCTTCCCCATCCCAGTTCTAACTGTGACATCTCATTCCATCAAATATTTATCCTTTCCATGTGATAAAAACAATCACATTGAAATCATCTCTTTTTTTAAATCTAGTGTTTAAAATGTACCTTTTGAAGTGTACCTTTTCATATCCGGATGTTCCCGCTACCTTTTCATATCCCGGTTTTCCCGGTACCTTTTCATAACCCGGTGTTCCCGATAATTTTAATGTCCCGGTTTTCCCGATAATTTTCATAACCCGGTGTTCCCGATAATTTTCATCCCAGTATTCCCGGTGCCTTTTTCTCATCCCAGTTCCAACTGTGATATCTCATTCCATCCCGATTTTTTGTCTATTAAACATTTATCCTTCCTATGTGATAAAAACAATCTACTTGAAATCATCTCTGTCATTTGAAATCCAGTGTTTAAAATCTTAAACAGAATTTTCTTAAAGTATTCCCGCTATCCTTTTAAAATTCCGCAAAAAATAAATTTCAAAATAAAATAAATTTCAAAAATCCCTCGATAAAAAGTTATCACAAGTAAGCTTGTCTTCTTTTTAATAAAACCAACTTCTTTAAAAGCTTCTCTGAAAGAGTAAAAACAGATTGCTAGTTATAATAAAAATCTAGTGATTATAGTCTAGTAAACCAATTCCGCTATGAAGCAATGAAATTTTAGCTCTGTTTCCTTGGAAACTTTTAAATTCTTGCTATTTAAATATATTTTTTTGAAAAATTAAAATATTAAAGAAAGTAAATTAATTATTTTAATTTACTTCGGTTTTCTGATAACTGTTATAATATTTAAATACAGATATTCACACTGTTTTTCTTCATAAATTTCGTTGTAAATAATAAAATATGTATAAATGTTAATCAGTTATATTCATTCAAGTGAGGCAAGACTTCGCCTCAAGATAGAGAAGTAAACACTGCAATTTATACATTTCAACAATGCACAATGCTATTTCAATGGGTAAAACGGAGTCGAAAAAGCGCCGAAAAGCAGGGAAGGAGTCGTTCGATTTTAAAATCGTTTCTTAGTCCGCGTCTAATGGCTGAGAGGAAGGTCTCTGTCAAATTTCAAGCCAATCGGTCCGGCAGTTTTGGAGATTTCGTGATGAGTGTTATGAATGAATGAATCACCCGTATTTGGATTATGTATACAGGGTGTATCTGAAATAGTGCAACAAACTTTCAGGGATGATAGTACTCATCAAGAAGAACAAGAATCGGTATAGAAAGGGGGTCCAGCCCAAATCCCAGGGAGTTAAAAATGGAGCGACACCCCAAAAAAATTATTGAAAAATTCAATTTGTAGAAGAACTACTATTAGTAAAAACTTAATTATGGTCTCAAAAATTGTGGTTTAATATTATCTTTAAAATTACCTCAAAAGTCTTCAATTTAAAATTATTTTTATTATGAAAAAAGTTAAAAAACACAAAAAAATGTTAAAAATCTGCCAAAACCTTATTTTGTACTTCGAAATCCTTTCTTTTGATTTGATAATCTGAAAGATCATAGTTGAAAACCCTTAAGTCCAAAGTTTCACGTAATTACAATTAAAGAGTAGATGACTTGAGAAGACTTGAGATCCTGTTAAAGTTTGTTTTTTGAATGCGAAAACAGCTCCAAAAAACGAATGTTCAGGGAGAATCTACGAGTTGCGGATGGATAATCGCTAAATTTCTTTTCTCTCCCAATTTGGCGAAACATGCCAAGCTCCTACAGATCGCCAAGCAAGCTAGGGCGAACTGTTGTTGGCGAAAGTTGGCGAGAAATTTAGCGAGCATCGATCCGTAACTAGTAGATTTTCCCTGAACATTTGTTTTTTGGATCTTTTTTCACACGTCTTTAACAGGACCTCAAGCGTTTAATATTGATGGTATTTACATGAATCTTTCGATTTTAGGGTTTTCATCTATGCTCTTTCAGATTATCAAATCAAAAGAAAGGATTTCCAAATACAAAATAAGGTTTTGGCAGATTTTTCACATTTTTGTTTATGTTTTTTAACTTATTTCATAATAAAACAAATTTCAAATTGAAGACTTATGAGGTAAGTTTAAAGATCATATTGAACCACAATTTTTGAGACCATAATTAAATTTTTACCAATAGTAGTTCTTCTACAAATTTAATTTTTCAATGATTTTTTTGGGGTGTCGCTCCATTTTTAACTCCCTGGGATTTGGTCTGGGACCCCCCTTTCTATACCGATTCTTGTTCGTCTCGATGAGTACTATCATCCCTGAAAGTTTGTTGCACCATTTCAGATACACCCTGTATATAGAAAAGAGCTTTACGGTTCATTCATTCATTCATTCACCGATTCATCGGTTTACCTATCAACGCACAGCAAAATCTACCGGGGCTAAAGAGTCGAAACTTGGTGTGGTGGAAGACTTAACGGTGTATGCGCGCACTAAGAAGGGATTTTTCGAAATTCTTTTTTCTGACCCACAGGGGTGCTTGGAGTGTTTTCTACGTTTTTGAGCCTAGCACCGTCCCAAATGACCCTAGATCTTCGTAATTTCGCAGGAAGGTAGCCACAATACCTAGCCACAATATCTAGAAAAGCATTTTTTGAATTTTCGATACTTGAATTTTAAGGGGTTTAAAAATTTCAAAAACCCGATTTTACTGAGCATAAACAAAGTTTTACATTTTAGAAGAAAAACATACTTATAATTTGATATTTCGAAGCAACCGGTTGGTATTATATCTTCTTAAGAATATTTCAAAGAAAGTAATTTCTGGATTTTTCAATATTTCATTCTGGAGGGGGTGCACGGGAGTTCGAATATTTACTCCGGTTTTTAGTTTTTGCTTTCTATTGCCCACCGCATTAATGCGATTGGTATGAAATTTTAGCATGTTTTTCCTCACACAATCGGGAAGGTTTTCAAAAAAGAATTTTCGAATTCAAACCATTTTAAGCGGTCTTTTTTGGCCCTTTTCTAAATTCTAATGCGTTGCTTTAATGTTAATTTGATAACGGTTATTGCTCCTTCCAAGTGACGCATAACCTCTATTGTTAGAAATATTTATTTAAAAATATTTTATAGCAAGTAGAATTTTTAAAAAATCTGGTAAAGAAATAATTTGTGATAAAATAAATGTTTACAATAAATTAAAACTATTTAACCGAAAATTTTTAACTTTTTTCCATTCAATAGAAATTTAAAATAGCAATATTTCATCAGAAGCATTTTAGGTAGTTGATATAAATACACTAGCGGAAATAAAAATCCCAATACCAAGAAGGAAAGGAGATATCAAAGTCAAATTTATTTCTATGATTGCACATAGTATCTATGTGAATTGCTTAAAAAATCAGCCTTCCTGGATTTTAGGGGGTCGAGAAAAACAGGGAGGAGTGTTGTCTCCATAGGAGTCCATCACCGCCGTCACACGTCATGGTATTGAGTGACAGGGGATCTAAATGACTACTGAGGAATTGGAGGACCATGTTGCCTCCCCAGGTAGTCCAAATTCATATGGTCCACCAGCGGACGTTTCATACCGGGCTAGGTGATTTCTCCTCTTTCTCCGGACATGTTTTGTGAGCGTTGGTTCTTACGAACGGATAGGCCAGGGTAAAAATGCAATATAGGGGGTTAAGAAGAAAGCTTGGACATTGCATAAAGCATGTGTTTGTGCATTTTCTCTTGAAATGTGTCCCCAGGACAGGTCTGAAGGTAAGGACGGACAACCGGCTAAAAAAAAACTCAATGAAGCACCTCTGGTTGGTCAAAGTACCGGTAGATCCTACTGAGGACAAGCGGCAATGGGATGGATGTCGTTTGCCGTATTGCGGATTGTCCGTTTGGACCGCATAGCTTCTTGCATCTTTGTCTATAAACAAGGGGCCTTTCTGTTTCCAATAGTGCATGAAATAAGGAAATGAAAATCCCAATTTCATGACATTGTGTTTATGAGAGAATCCTGCTTCGGTTTGGAGCACCACGACGGTTGGATATGAGTTGAAGACACAATGGAGAGAGCGCACTCAGCTGATGATTTTCTAATCGTTCCACGGAGTGGTGATGCAGGGTAACGGAGTGGGGATGGTCCTTACCTTCAGACCTGTCCTGGGGACAAATTTCAAGAGAAACATACACAACCACATGTTGCATGCAATGTCCAAGCTTCCTTCTTAACCCCCTAGGTTGCATTTTTATCCCGTCTTTCCTGTTCTCTAGAACCAACACCCACAAAACAAGTCCGGTCAATGAGGAGAAATCACCTAGCCTGGTATGCAACGTCCGCTGGTGCACCATATGAATTTGGACTACCTGAGGAGGCAACATTGGTCCTCCAATCCCTCAAAAGTCATTTAGAGTCCCTGTCACTCAATACCATGATGTGTGACGGCGGTAATGGACACCTATGGAGACAACACTCCTCCCTGGTTTTCTCGGCCCCCTAACATCCAGGAAGGCTGATTTTTTAATCAATTCACATTGATACTATGTGCAATCCTAGAAATAAATTTGACTATGAAATCTCTGTTCCTTCTTGGTGTTGGGATTTTTATTTCCTCTAGTGTAATTCAAATGATGTCTACTTTTATTTCATGTTTGAAGGCGATTTATTTAATGAATGAGTTGGTAATAAATCAACCAAGAGGGGTTCAGGGGGTCTCCCCCTGACCTTTTTTTAATTTTAATTTTAAAAATCGGTTATTTACACTTTAATTTAAAAAAAAAATTTCAATCAACCAAGGGGGGTTCAGGGGGTCCCCCCTGACCTTTTTTAATTTTAATATTAAAAATTGGTTATTAACACTTTAATTCCAAAAGTTTTTTTGTTTTGTTTTAGATTTCAGGAAAATATTTTTTATTTGCTTTGAATTTTATGAAAACAGCGGGATGAAGGGGGGTTGATAAATATTAAGTAGGGAAGGAAATAATTCTTATTTATTTTATCACCCAGTTTGAAAATCCTTTTTTCCCGAGCAACGGCGGGTATATCAGCTAGTAACCTATAATTGAATAAATTGTGATTCAAATTTACTATAAATATATTTCATTTTCCTCTATGTTTAAATAATTCTTTGTAAGTCGTGTGCACTCCATTGTCCGTGACCTAATTTTAGCGTGAACATTTGCCTTGAATAAATCAACAGCAATTATAAATTTGTATATATTGGTACTAGGGGAGGGTGGGGCACCTTTCAACAGTTTTCGGTTTTTATTTTTTTGTGAAATCACAAATTGGCGCATCTTAAAACTTTCACTTGCATATCCTACCGTGGACTTTCGGACACATTGTGTAATTTTATCCAAGCTCTCAGTGAAAATTAAGTAGTCCAAAATTGCGTTTTAAAAAAGGTTCTCTTCTGTTAAAATCTGGCAACCGGGTGGGGCAGGTTTCAACAGTAGGTGGGGCAGGTTTCCACAGCGGGTTAATTTCTAAATTTTAAAAGTTTCAAATGATTTAACTTTTAACACATTGAAATATACATTTTAATAAAGATATTTTACTAGTTTGGAGTAAAATTTCTAACAAAATTTTCCAAATTTTGATGCTTTTCTGTTGTTTGTGTTTTTTGACTTAAATAAGTGTGTTTAACTTGATTTTTTCATTTAAAAGTTCTTTAGAGCTGTATTTCAAAAATATATTGTAAATTCGAGTGTTTTTCTATCTGAATTTGCCAAATATTTTATTTTTTAACCACTTTTAATTTATTTAAAATTTTGCTATTACTAATCATCAGAGAGAGGTATAAAATAAAAAGCTTTATTGAAATCGATGCATATATATACTAAATGCAAGTAGCACACAAGTAGCCCAAATTTTAGATGGATAGCCTCACGATATTTAAAAAAAAGCAAGCAATTTATGCAATGAAACTACCTAATTTCCTCTTGGAACTTGGGTAAAATAACACAGTGTCCGGATGTCCATGGTAGGGTATGGAATAGGCGTCAATTTATTTAGACACAAAAAAATAACCAAAATATATGGAAAGGTGTCACACCCTTCCCTAAACCTTATATGTTAATAACTTAGGTATGATCCATTTTTAGGATTTTACCAATTAGTATTACTTAACGGTCTTCTTTTATGTCTGTCAAAGCTGTAGATTGTAAATATTAATATATAAAACATTTACATAACATAAAAAGTGGTGACTTTATGTTTCAGCATACCGTCGGCTTGGCATGTTATAGAAATCATGATTCTCTGTATGCAAAACGCAGTAACGAAAGCTCCTTAAACTAAACTCATTGGCACAACAGCCCTAGTGGGCCAAGGCCTACGATGACCACATTTTCGTTCTCCTGACCGTAAAAGCTCCTAAACAGTTTAAAAGAAAATCCTTTTGGGGTAGACGGTTTATCTTGACGAATGCTGCAACATGATTTTATTAAATATCTGTTGTTTTTCAATAATAAGGAATGAGTCCCCAAATCACAGGTAGTTGTACAGCATGGGAAAAATGAAATATTAAGTCACACAAATCTGACCAATAGAGTCGGCAAGTTGACAAAAAATTTTATTTTCTGCTAACCATCATTAACGGCTGTATTAACTAACTTGAACTAAGGTTAACCTGGAATCAAGCTTTTTCCGACAACTATGATGGGCTTAAAACGTGTTTATCCTCTTCAACTACCAATCAGAAGCTTTGATTCCAGGTTAACCTATAACGGGTTATTCAACTCCCCCGTTTTGGGGATTACAGTAATTCATAAAATCTGAAGAAAAAAAAACGCTTAGTAAAAATTCTTTGAGACAATCATTTAGATTTTAACTTCTTTTGAAAGTGTTGTTTTCCAGTTTAAGTTTTCCCATCGCGGTCAAACTATATTCTACACCTACCATTCATTTTTATCCGTGAGTTTTAAATCTTCTCTTTTATAAACCACTAATCTGGGACTGATGTTATAAGCGTATGGTTTTACCGGCACGAGAAAAACTTTGACAGAAAAATAAACATTTAAAATAAGTACAAAGACCAAAGACACATTTTTGGCACAAACGTTTTTCTCGTGGCGGTCCGACAATGCATGAATCAATTTTTTATCTTTCAATAAGAACAACTTTTTTCTTCCTAAAGATATTCACTACAACAGGAAGAAATATTATGTTCCGGAACAACATTATATACGCGAAAATAACATGCATTTTTCTAACGTAAAAAAGGTTCAACGCTTCACTGGCGAATAATTTCGCTCCAGCGCAAAATTCAAAGCTGAAACAAAATGTAAATGTCGATTTTCAGTAAACTTTTGTTCCGAAAACATATTTAAATATCAAAGTAAAATTATTTTAGTTCCGGATCGAAATCCAAATGCCTAAAGAGGAATTTAATTTAGTTCCGGAATAAAACTTATTGTTGAAACTACAAACGATTTCCCTCCGGAACCAATGTAAAATGTCATGCATTTTTGAGCACTGTTCCGAAAATGAACAAAATATGTAAACATCACAATTTTAACTGAATAAAAGTGAGTCTCTTTTTCAGCGCGGTCGCACACCTCTCCACTACGCGGTCGTTCTCTCGGATGGGGGAGAGATCTACAAAATGTTGCTGGACCACGGAGCGGACCTCAAAGCAACCGATGTGGTGAGTACCACTAATTAACCCCTCTACTGCCCATAGCAGCAAATATGCTACAATAAGTTTAGCTTCAATTTTCAGCATAATGCAGCAATTTTCAGCATATTTTAAGTTATTGCAGCAATAATTGAACCTTCGCGTGCTATAATTTATTAAACTAGGAGGCTATCGCCCCCTGTTCGCCATCGCTCGCCAACCCCCGAGAACTGCTGACGCAGTTCCCCTTGGATTGCTTCGCAATCCTGTGCTCGCTTACGCTCGCTTGCCATACGCTGGTACAGCCTAGCTGTGTTTCATTACTAACTAAATTTATTGGTTAAAATAGAGTTTTATAAATAGTAACATGCAGCAGGGAAACATTAAACATGTGTATGAAAAATATGTATACAGTGTTTATCCTCTTCAGACCCGAGGTATAAAAAAATTATTTCAACTCAAATTTTTTTCTTGAAATAGTATTAAAATGCTTCACAAAGATCATAAAAATCTTCAATTCAAGAAAATGTTTTTCAGGGGGCTTAAAATTTAAGGTCCACCCTGGTGGACCTTGGTTCTTAACGTAGTAAAACATGACACCATTCCTATGGTATAAAATTGTTATTTTCTTTAATTATAATTTAAATATATGAATTATTTATAATTTTTTTGTCGTAGTAGGTTATTTTGAAGGTTGTAACTTAATTTCCTTTATAAAATAAATAATTTTTTAGAAAATTTAATTTTTTAAAAATTCAAAAATTCATTTTTAGGGGCATAGAAAACTTTCTGTGTTTTTTTTAAACATTTTTATGCAATAATCAAAGTTAATTTACATTTATACTGTAGAAAATAGTGTTCATTTTGGGTTTTACAGAATTTTTTAAAAAAAATTTTGAAAAATTAAAAAAATTTTGAAATTTTTTTTTTCAAATTTGCTATTTCTGTATGAAATTCAAAATTTTAAATGAAAAAAATAATAATTATCATTGAAATTATAAAATAAGTTTTTTAAATTCTCAAAATAGTTTATTTACCCGTTTTTTATTAATTTTTACTCCTACACATTTACCATCGTTAAGAACCGAGTTCCACCCTGGTGGACCTCTCTATATCTTGCTCTCCAAAACTCAAAATTTATTAGATTTCCTTACAGACTGTTTTATTCTGCTTGAAAGGATACTAAGTAATAAAACTAGTCAAATTAAGTCTCATAAATAAATTAATTTAGGTTTAAATTAATTAATATTCCCAAGTTTTGGATAGGACGCCATTTTTTCAAAAATCCTCTTTTTAAATATGTGCTGTGCGCAAAATTTTGTTTTAAAGCGCCATCTCTCGATTGAAATAGGAAGTAAAAACATCAAATAATACATATTATAGCTTTTAGCTGATATTTTTCAATAAAAAGTTTGTTTTTGAGGGGGTAAGCGAAGGTCCACCACGGTGGAACTGGGGCGTGAAGAGGTTATAAAATTCATGGGTACTGCTGCATTAGCCAAGAAAAGCCACCATATATCAGCCAAAAAAATGTATCAGATGAGTACATTAACATGTATATGTTATACTTAAAAGTATAACATGTATGTGCTTTTACTTACCCCATTATTTAATCACTCCTCTAAAACTTCTTTGTAAACACAATTGTAAATACTCCTGCTTGGAGCTACAACCGTCACAGATTGGAATAATACTTTCTAGCTCTACTTAAATCCATCCTTAAAATTGCTTTGGAATTAACGAAACGTAAACCAAACAAACCAACCGTTGCCAACGGGAGAAAACAAATACCTCCAAAATCTAGCTTCACGTAAGAGAAATATATATATATAGATATAGGTTCATTTACCAGATTCAAAGTTTTTTCTTCTTTTTTACACAAACAAAAATTAGCAACATAATTTATGTTTTAGTTTTCTTTTAAATTTGAAGTAGATACTTAAACTTTCTTTTGGAAATTTTATTTTTATTTGGCACACACTATACGAATAGATAGAATAAAAAAATAATTTTCTCTTTAGTTATTTATTGTAGTAGGTTATAAGGTGAACCCTCTTAACTGCCCACCACCACAATGGAAAAATATTTTTATTTATTTATTTATTTATTTATATATACACTGCCAAACAGAAATAATCCAATTACTTGGCAGGGAAAATAAAATACAAACAAATACAAATACAACAGATAAAAGACACAAAAAAGTACAAAGAAACATGAAACAAGTAAACACTCTAAAAAAAATATATGTACAGAAAAAATTAAGAAGAAACACTTTCTAGGTATTGATTTTTCAATTTGGTAAAAGAATCACAGAAAAGATCAATTGATCCGGGAAGATTATTCACTATTTTATAAAATTGAAACATGGATTGATGTGAAAGATATAGCTTTTAATAAGTGGAATTTTGAAAACAATTATGTTTCTTGTGATGCGTGGTGGAACGTAGAAGTTAAGTAACTGTAGTAAAGGGGGGCAGTCAATATTATATCTTATTAGGTTATAGTAATACTTTAAAATTGAGAGATGCCTTCGTTGTTCCAAAGTGATGTTAACAGTGATCCCATTCAAAGGTGAATTCCCAGTTTTGAAAGATATGTACCGAAGAAAACTTTTTTGAATTTTTTCTATTGAGGAAATATGCAATTTATTGGAGGGACTCCATACCACACAGTTGTACTCCAATATAGGTCTAACTAAAGTAAAGTAAAGAAAAATTAAGACTTGAATGTTAGAAAAATTAATTGTGCTTCGTTTGAAAGCTCCCAATGCTTTTGTGGCCTTTAATTTAATGTCCTGAAGATGCATATTAAAAATAAAATTTGATTCATAAGTGACACCAAGGTCCTTAATGTGGGAAGTTCTAGAAATGGGCAAATTATTGATAGTGTAGTCTTTTGAAAAAGGATTTAGCTTACGAGAAAAAGTTAATACAAAACATTTATCTATGTTTAAATATAATTTATTAAGCGTGCACCAATTAGATAGCTTAGAAAGTTCAAACTGTAATGTATCAAGATCATCATAAGAGGATATTCGCTTGTAAATTTTTAAATCATCTGCAAATAAAAGACAAGATTGAAAAAGTTCAGTGATATCATTTATAAACAGAAGAAAAAGAAGGGGCCCCAGAATCGATCCCTGGGGAACTCCGGAAGAGCTAGAAAAAACACTAGAGAAAACAGAGTTGTACTTTACGAAAAGAGACCTTTGAGAGAGATAAGAACGTAACCAAAAGAGTAACTTGTGGTCAAAACCCATGTTGAAAAGCTTAAACAGTAAAATTTCATGATCAACGGTGTCAAACGCCTTAGCGAAGTCAGTGTAAATGACGTCTAATTGCTGATTCACCTGCAAGGCATCTGAAATTTCCTTATTTAGAATGAGAAGATTTGTCACAGTGGATCGTTTTTTTTAAAAACCATGCTGGTTAGGAGAAATGATCTGATGTATTTGTAAGGAAATTTTGTTGTGAATAACTGATTAAAAAATCTTTGCAAAACAGGATATAATGGCTATAGGTCTGTAATTTTTTACATCCGATCTTTTACCCTTTTTGAAAACAGGAATGATCTCGGACGACTTCCAAATATCAGGGAAAGTGCAAGAACGAAGAGATAGGTTGAATAAAATGATTAAAGGGTAAACAAAGATGTCTACATTAGCTTTAATAAGATAAGGAGGCACCAAGTCAAGGCCACAAGAACCAGAACCTCTCAATCCTTTTATACTATTAACAATGTCATCATGGGAGACATGGCTTACCTTAACTAGATCAATAGAGTTTACACCCATAGCAGTATCAAAATCGTAACCATTTATCCCACCATCAGAAGCACTATAAGCACTAGAGAAGTAACTCTTAAATGCCTCAGCCACATCACCGTCATTCAGTAGTTCAATATCATTGTAATACAAACTGTTGGCACTGTGAGTTTGATTTTTCTTTCGGTAATAAGACCAAAAATACCTAGGATTTAACTTCAAAGATGATTCGACTAGGGCAATGTGGTGCTTACGGGCCACACGAATATCAGACTTAATACTTTTCCTGATTGCTTTAAAGCTCTCAAGATCTCTCGGGTCATCAGAAACTCTAAACTTCTTTAAATAGGAATTTTTCAGTTTGATGTTACTAATAATGTCTCTGGTGAACCAAACAGGATATTTTCTGTTGTAAGGAATAAATTTGGGCACAGACAAATCAAGAATATTGTACAGTACGTTGTAAAATTCAAATAACGCTGCACTAATACATGAATAGTGATTTAAAAAGTTCCAGTCAACAGATGATAAGAGTGTGTACATTAAGTGAAAATTTGCTCTTTTAAAGTTATAGGATTTGGCAGAAGAATCAATTGATTTGCATTTAGACGATTCAGGTTTTAAGTTTTTGACTTTTTTTGTTCTTATTAACTTAATAAACAAAGCCGGATGGAAACTATCTTCGCTAGTTATTGGAAGAACAGATTGTGAAACTGATACACTAAAACTATCCAATCTCACCAAAACAAGATCCAGTATTCTCTTCAAACGATTTTCAATCAAATTACATTGTTTCAATTTGTGACACTCAAGGAAACTAATGAAATCATGAGAAGCAAGTACCTGGTCACCCGGATCAGAAATTTGCCAATTGATAAAAGGTAGGTTAAAATCTCCAACAATTATAATGTTAGATACATTAAAAAAATACTCGTCTATAATGTCATAAAATTCATGAAAGACACTGCTACTAGTAGATGGAGCAAAATAAGCACAACACACAAAAAAGCTAAAACTGTTATTAAATAAAAGTTTGATCCAGATAGCTTCCCCAGAAAAGTCAAAATTAGACAGTACTCTTGCACTCAAGGATTTTTTTACGGCAATCATGACCCCTCCTCCGCGACACTGATTAGTAGATTGGTAACAACGATCACGTCTAAATACATCATATCTGGCATCAAATAAATCATGGCTTTGAAATTCCTCATTAAGCCAAGTTTCAGTTAGACAAATTATATCATAAGTTTCAGCAATGCAAACTTCATATATTTCATGGAATTTTGTTCGCATACCGCGAACATTTTGATAATACAAATTCAAACCTGAAACAATATTTCCCAGAGATCCATCACAAGAAGATAGTCATTCAATTGCAGCTGAGTCACAAATAGAAACTCCATCAGGATCATCTATAATCTGATCCCGCCTGAGACGGCCCCTGAATCTGGATATAATACAGCCTTCCGGCCATAAGTCTTCATTAAGAAGCACGTTAATATCACATTCCAAAGTTTCAACATGAAAAGAAGAATAATTGTTGTATTTTGTTTTCATCTTAGAACACACCAGATGTTTCAAATCAAGGGATATCAGAGAATCGGTAACATCCTTAACTTGTGTTGCAGGATCAAGTCTGGAGAGGAAAATGGCTCCCCTTTTAGGGAACCTCTCGGCTGATCTCAAGAGGATTTACCAGCTCCAGTAATTGTGTTCTTTCTAGATGATTTAAAATTCTAAATACTCAAATCAGCCCCAATAATTTTAGATCCCTTAATTTACTCTCCTTTCGACATAATGCATACTTCCGTATCATACTTTATATTTTTCGCCATAGTAATTTGTGTGATTTTAGAGAAAGAACATATAATTCTAGATCAATTCAAACTTATCAGATTCCTAAATTTTCTAAGGATATCTTTACTAAACATTTCTTTTACCTAGCTCCCAAATTATTTAACAGTTTGCCTCTAAATTTAATTAGTATAAATAATTTATCTTCTTTTAGACGAAATTTATTTAATTTCTTAATAAATATCGACGATCCTGATCTATATTTTCACCTCATTTGAAGCAAAATCATTTAAATTTTGCCCAGCTTTTTGCCAATTTTTTAATTTATTAAATTGTGTTTGGTTTTTTCCTTCTTTGTTAATCAATTCATGTAAGATTTTATTTTTAGGTAGCCTGAACGGGATTTCTGAATTTATCCCCTTGGCTACTAATATGTTCTTAATTTCTGTATTTGTTTTTCTGCCCTTGTGAATAAAGATTATTATTATTATTAGATGAGGCCAGAACTCTGGGACCCGATGTAGAAGCAACAGAAAGTCCGTTGTGTTTGACAACAACAGGAGAAGGCATGACGTGTTTTGCCGCTCTGGTGACATCAGCATAAGACTTAGTGTCAGCATTTCCAGTAACGTGTATCTTTTCAGCAACAGATTGTACTTGTGGGATCTTATTCTCTAGGCACTGGAACCTATCCTCCATTTCCTGTCTGATATTGACAAACTGCTCATTCAGGTCGTTCAGACGAGAAAGGATCGCGGTAGCCGACAAGGATCACGATCGATCGTCCTCTCCTCATGGTGCTCATAACATTCAGAAATAGTCCTAATGATTTCAGCAAACTCAGCCCTGTCACCAGAAGCTTTTGCTTTATTCATGTAGTGTAATAAAATTACCAACATTTTTTTATATTTTAAATTCCTTTTTTTAATTTGAAACTAGGGGACTGAACTTGAACTTTACAAATTTTACCTTTTGAATGTTCAATTATTACTGTGCAAAAAATTATTTTATGAATAGTTATTTTTAGTAGTGGGCATTGGAAGGTCAACCCTATGATTAAAAAATTATTTTTTGCCTTAAATATGGGGACAAATAAAATAAAAATTAAAAGAGAGAAATTTATTTTAAGTTTTTACTTCAATTTTTTCTTTTTTTAAATTTTTAATTCAAATTAAGAAATGAAACTGGGGACTAAACATAAACTTCATCAATTGTATATATACCACCTGAATATGCAATTATTGCTGCAATAACTCAAAAACGTGCTGAAACTTGAAGCTAAAAATAATTTTTATTTCATTTGGCCCCAAACTACATGAATAAGGAAAAAAAATTTCCCTTTGTTACTTCTGGTAGTGTGGGCATTAGATGGTTATATGGACAGTTTCAACACTGAATGAAAATTACTCAAACTCCGAGGAAAATTTACTCAAATTTGAAACCCTTCACATGTTTCAAGAAATGTGATAATCCGGGAATTAGTAATGTTGAGCATTAAGTAATGAAAGCATTGATAAAAGTCATTGAATTAATCTCATAACCCGCCTCACTTCGGGCATTATTAATAAATCCCGGTTTCTACCTTAACACACTAAGGTTGTCTGCAAAATAAGGTTACTGGCGTATACCTTGGCTTCTTTTCTACAAATCCCAGCCATGACCAGCTGTCTGCTATTATTATCATAGATTTGACAGCTTTTAGAGGTGTAGCTTCCACTCGCTTCTCCCGCCAACCGCATTGTTCGTCCCCTATGTTCGTCACGGGGGTCTTTACTACGTCCGTTTTTTTAATTCATGGTACCATTTGCGCACATTCTGTACGCTCATACATTTTTCTCCGTAGATTTCACACATGTGGGAATGAATGACCACAGCCGCAATTTTGTTTCGCACACAAAAACCCTCTCAGAGCGTGGAGGGAGAAGCGAGTCCAAAGCTCCATCTGTAATAGCTGACAAACCTATACTAATCGTCCCAGACAGCTGGCCGGGGATTTGTAGGAAAATATCCATGGTTTACACGCCAGTTATACTCTATTCATTTTAAACCGGCGACTGAAGAATAGTGCTTTCCCCCGCTAAAAGCGTAACCATGGCTACGCTCTTCACGCGGCCAATAGTATGCCTTCTTCGTCTCTGTGAAGTTGATAGTTTCCATGGTTACTGATTCGGTGGTGGGGAAGGAAATATTTTCGGGTGCCAGTTCAAAATGAACAGAGTATAGTACGGCCAAATCCCGCGTAACAGCGTTCGCAGGTCATAGGGAACCTTATTTTACGGACAATCATAGGACTGCAATCATAGGGCGAAGACTGCATCTGTTTCTCTATCATGCAACGTCACTATAACGTAGTCACTCGAATTGTTTATGTGATACATGATGTGATATAGCAGCGTTATTTGATTGCGCTACCGTGCTAATAACCAGTTGAAGCTTGGAAGAAATTACCAAAATATATATTTATATTTATAAAAATAAGTACCATTTGAGTGGTGACAAATCAATTGTTTGAAACTGATCAAGATGAAAGTAGTGGGCCTCCTGATTCAAGATGGAAAGCAGTGGCTTTCATCTAAAAGCTTCTTATCAAGATGAAAGCATAAAAATCTCGCAATATATCGTCGGCTCATAGGCGAAAGGAACACAGTCACTTAATATCATTTTTATTGGTAAAAAACAAAGAAAAATCCATGTAAAAGCAACTTAAAATCCTATTTCTAAACAAAGGTTAAACTAAACATTATCCAGAGAAGGATCCCACCAATCAGAGTCGGCGATTCCTTCTTTGATTGGTGGTTAACTGATTAACCAATGATCAAGTAGCACAAAATACGGCCGATAAAATCCTATTTTAACATGTTAAACAAAAAAACTTTCCGGGGCAAGACCCCCTTTTAAATAGATATCAATAATTTAGATAACTTTTAAGAAAAATACAGGAATTTTTCAGTAGGTTATATGACATTTGAAGGGTTTGGTGGATAAAAGGGTTATGTGACATTTTTTGAAAATACGATCTAATTCAATGGATGAAATAGTTAGGCGCAGAAGTGTTACGTAGCAAAATCTGAATATTTCAAAACAGCTATGTAACATTTTCATGCTAAATCCATAGAGGATGAAGGGGCTATGTAACATTTTCATGCTAAATCCATAGAGGATGAAGGGGCTATGTAACATTTTGATGCTTAAGTCATAGAGGATGAAAGGGCTGTGTGCCCTTAACTCCTGTAAATCATAACTTAACTTCATACAAGTAAATACATGGTCCTGTAAATCATAACTACATGGCCAAACTAGAGCTGCTTTGGTAAACTTATGTCTGAAAAAATTGAAATTATACAAAATAAAATGAAATCTGTTACAAGTGCTCCTCAACCTGATAAAATGAGTAGACATAATGTGAGACCCAACAAAACTAGTGAAGATGTCAAGGTTTCTGTTATAGATATGGAAAATGTTTCGAATGTTTTTATTTACATCTTGCTTCATTCATTCGTTAGATAATTTACAGATTTAAAAAAGTTTGTGGATGAAGGGGTTATGTACACAAAATATATAAAAATACATAGTATGGATACAGGTAAGTAAATAAAACTTGGTACATTAAATAATAGATGTCATTAGACTAATTTCATACCCTCACTTAGTGACAAAACCAAAAAACGAAAAAGTTGCACATGAAAACTTTGAACCTAAATTACTCGAAACTAGGATTTTGTAACATAACCCCTTCATCTCCCAAGCCCTTCATTTCCTTTGGGACGTAGACAAATATTTCCGTTCATTCAAAATTTGGTAAAAAATTATTTTTAGATAAAAGCGTTTTAAGAAATTAGAGTCCTATGAAATGTAGAGATATATTATACCTAATTATTTCAAATCAAATTATAAAGTGTACGGATAACTTAACTTTTGAATATTTACCATATACAAGCTTTTATTTTCTTTTTGTTTTGTTTATCATAAATTAAATGGGATTTTTTATCAAAATGTTTCTATAAAATTCTATAAAATGTAAATAAATTAGAGGGCAAAAAATTTATTAACCTTTTAAACGCCGCAATTCAAATTTCGAATTAAAGGTTCTGATTTTTCGCTTAAATGGCTTGTTTCATGATTACTAAAAACATTTTAGTCATTTTTTGGCAGAAAAAAAATCCTAAGTATGATTTTGAGGATGTTCCCATTTGGGAACATCGGCGTTTGGGGTGAAGTTTTTTGGGGGATTTCCAAAAGGCACATATTTTACAATTAATTCAAATAAAATGATTGAAATAGCTTTCTACTCAATAATTATGAACATTTTTATGATAGTGGATAATTTTTTTCATTTTTATAATCCATACTTGGACGATTGAGTAACATTTTATAGTTTTTCATAAGAAAAAATTAACATGTTTATTACTCACGCGAAACTTTTCCGTAAATTTTTCTTGCACTATGAGTAATATTTTGGTGTAAAAAATACATAAGAGTGTTCCCATGCTCTTCAAAGCTAAAAAGTTACGTTTCTGTGAGAAAAATTAGTTTTAATTACGATTCTATACGGATATCTAGCATAAAATCCACTTATTGCATTCAAATCTAATTAGCTTTCAAAATTGATTATTATAATTATCTCCATTGATTCATTAAAACTGTGTTTCTCATGGAAGATTCCGAACTGAACCACATATATCTTACATCCAACTTAGTTTAGAAGAGTCTTTTTAGGTGTACGCCCTTTTCCTTATTTTCAAAATTTTTTTCCTAAAATTGTTTTGTAAAAAAGTACTTGAACAGAAATATGTACTGAAATCCACAAAATCCCTCCAAATATGCTCTTTGCATAACCTCTAATGATAATCACTGAAAATTAATCGATCAGGGAACTAGAAGAATATACAAGTGTAAGAATCTGTTATAAAGAATTGGAATTTATTTCTTCATAAATCCGGTGAAAAAATAAAAATTACATATTTTTCAATTTAAAACATCATTCTTAACCTGTTTAGACACTTTGAGACACAAAAGGTTCAAAAACTTAAAGAAAATAGGAAATAACTGGAATTTTTGCATGTTATAAAAATCCCCTCAAATACTATACCCCAAACGCCGATGTTCCCATTTGGGAACATATACGTTGTTTTGGTAATTACTCTCCAAAATTGGAATATAAAACTATTCTGTCAAGCCAAATTGTAAGATGTTTACTTAACCTACCTAAACACAGCCAAATTATTTAAAATTAAATTTAATTAAAATTTTCACAAGTTGAAACTTGTGCAACTTTTGAAAGAGAAAAAAAATCTCTAATTTTGATGTAAATTCTACAAAAAGGATTAAATAGCACGTGGAAAACTTTGCATGTAAAATAACTTCATATATTTGAGTTGCTTTCTACCAAGTATCAAATTCCTGCATGAAAAATTAAGTAGTAAAAAATTCCTTAAAATGATGTTCCCATTTGGGAACATCGGCAGGTAAAAGGTTAAGGGGAGATGGAAAGCTTTCTTCTTAAAAAGGGGGTGGTTGTCTCAAAAAGTTTGGAAACTTATGCTTCAAGACCTTGCATCAAACCAATCGAATAATCTACTCTAATTACTTTTCCGAAACCACCGGACCTTTTCCCTTCTTATCCCCTAAGGGAGTGATTATTCACGATTATTCTACTGTTTTCCTTCCATGAGGTAGGGTTATTTGTGGAATGAATAGGTGAAACAATAAAAGCCACTGAAACTCTAGCCCAATGACTATAATAACTTAGTGCCTTTGTTAAGAGAGTAATAATAAAAAGCGGTAAAAATGTTTTATTTTCTTGAAATGAATAATTCCATTAGTAAAAAGTATTTTTGAATATATTTAAATGATGTCCATTCTGCCCACAAAAGGTGCGGGAATTTTTCAACTCCCCTCACTTACTAAATTTTTTATTTAGGGTATGGGGAAGGGCAATTACATAATATTAGTGTATTAGTAAACTTAGAAGGAAGTTGCTACCCTTGAAGAAAGCCCCTGCTAGATATCACTCACCAACCCTCAGCCCTTTTAGAACGCTTCGCAATCCTCACAAAACCTTGTTCACGGAACTTACTCAATTCATAAAACATTCGAAGAAAAAATCTGAATTTTTGCATAAATAGAGTTTACATTGTATCTTGAAAATGTAGAACCTAAAACCCTGAAAATCCCATTATCGAGTTTTTAATGTTATCAAAGGTACCGAGTTCCCTTTACTGAACGCTTTATTGCACCGAGTTCCCTTTACTGAACGCTTTATTGCAATGCACTTCACCTATCTGTAAACTGCGTTTTCAGCAAGTGTAGCTTTCTTGCAGTAAAGCAAACATTTCGAAGTAGTGAAGAAGTCTTGTTTGCTTTCTTGCGCTACACCTTTATCAAAAACCAAATTTATCACCTTGTCAAAAACAGGAAATATCTTTTATTTTAAAAACATCTTTCAAAAAAACATGCGTGATTTACACCTGAGTATTAAAGCCCTGGATCCTCTACCTTAAGTAGCGACATCACGCTCAATCGGCCGCCATTGTGGGGGGAAATCACTATACTAGTCTGGATAGTCTTGCTTATCGTCACTAGTAGTGAGTTCTCCCTACAATGGCGGCCGATTGAGCGTGATGTCGCTACTTAAGGTAGAGGATCCAGGGCTTTAGTGAGTATGTCTTAAGTTAATCTCAAAGGTAAGTTTCAAATTTATGCGTAAATGAGGGGTAATTTTTAAGGTTCCTTAAAACCCATTAAGCGCCAAAGCTCCCATTTTGGGAACATGTGATTGGGATTTTTTTCTCAACAAGTAATTTTAGGTACATATTTGAAATTTTTGTCATTAATTATTGAAGTTTTGAGCTTCATTTGTGATTTTTTTCAGAAAGATTGGAATATAAATTATATGTTTAAACAATTCTCAAACTTCACGAAAGTTGTCCTCTTTTTCTTCATGAGAAAAAAAATTCATTAAAAATAAAATATTTGACCCCGAAATTTCTGAAACCCCAATTATGAAGAAAAATTATTATGGTTTTAAGTCATAACAACCAGAGTCCAAGAAAAATAGTTTGAAAGGGTTTTACAGTTGTCTATTTAGAAATGTCCCAAAATGGGAGCTTTGGCCTGAAGTGACTAAGCGAAAATCCCCCCGGTGTTCGCGGAACGTATCCATTGAATTCGCTTGTTTCCTGTTTTGTATTGCCTTTTTGTAGGGTCCCACGCTTTTTTCTCCGGCCCCTTCGATTTCTTATTTCGTGTTGTCGAAATCCAGATGTTTTATTGCCCCTGGAACCACTTAAATTAGTCACGGTAACCTCTAAAATTTGTCTCGGTAGGTCCCTTTTCTGAGAAAACATGTTTGAGGAATGCTCCCGTGTCTGAGAAATTGTTGTATCCGTACTTGGGGGTTGGGAGGAAGATCAGTGAAAACATAGCAATGGGACTTAAGCAATATTTATTTATCTTAATCAGCCCGGCGTGGACACACGCGTCTGTCCTCAGCTCTCGCCCTCTCACAAGTGGCGGGCGGTTGCCATTCCGCCCAGACCAAACTTGGAGTCGCTGTGGTGTTGCCACATGCAACAAATACAACACCCTCCAACACATAAATTACACTTGACTAAAAAATATAGCATAATAAAAGTATATAACTAAATGACACAAGTTCTTGATTAATTTACACAGACGAATACAGAATAAAGTCAACAAGGATTAGAAGTCACACATCAAGTCTGACAGGAGGTCTTCTCGCTCGCTGGGACCGTCTGGGGGTATGCACCACTTCAGGAACTGGAGGAGCCGCTGCTCTGCCGGGGGAGGGAGTCACTGCTCCGCTGGCGAAAGGAGTCGCTGGAGGGTGCTCTGCCTCATCCGGCAGAATGGGTTCTTCGTTGACCCCTGGGGACGGTGTCTCTGGAGCCCGCAACCGCAGTTGATCCTGGTGCCTGACCACAATTCCCATAGGGGTCAGAACTCTGGACATAACTCTGCCCATGCGGCTTTCCACCTCTCCTGGGAGCCACTTTGGTCCCACCCTATGGTTCCTGCTCCAGACTAAGTCCTCAGAGCAGAAGGTAGTTGGTCCCCGCCCTGCATTAGCAGCCAGACTTCCCTCAGGCCGCAGCAGATCTAGGCGGCTTCTAATTGGCCGGCCGAACATAGCAACAGCTGGTGATACCCCAGTAGACGAACAAGGAGCCCTGCGATAGTTAAACAGGAAGCGATCTAGTCGCTCCAGGAATTTACCACCAGTGGACTTCTTCATAGCATCCTTCAGGGTGCGCACTAGACGCTCTGCCTGGCCGTTAGACTGGGGATGGTAAGGCGCAATGTGGACATGCACAATTCCACACGCCCTTAAGAAGCTACCAAACTCCTCACTTGTAAACGAGGTGCCATTATCGGACACAAGAGTCTTAGGCAGGCCAAAACGAGCAAAGATGCCACGTAGAGCAGCAATGGAGGCCCTTGATGACGTGGAGGGCACCACCACCGCCTCGAGCCACTTGGTTGCTGCGTCCACGACCAAAAAGATGATATTGTTCTCAAAAGGGCCTGCATGGTCAACATGGATTCGACTCCATGGGACCGTCGTATATGGCCAAGGGGACAACTTGGGTGGTGGCTCAGAAGCTCCTATCTGGCAAGCTTCGCATGAGCGCACCAGCTCCTCAATCTGCCGGTCAACCCCTGGCCACCAGACTGACTGCCGAGCTAGGGCTTTCAGTGCGCACACTCCTTGGTGCCCAGCATGCAACTCTCTCAGCACATATGCCTGGTACTTGGGCGGAACCACCACCCTGTTACCCCGAAGAATAACCCCAGTCTCTACTGAAAGCTCTGCCCGACAGAGCCAATATGGCCGTATTTCTGCATCAACTGCTTTTGGCCAACCTTTGTGAACGTACTCCATAACTTTCCTAAACAGAGGGCTCGCCTTCAATTCCATCGCAAACTGGTGAACCGTCACTGGACTATCATCCAAAGCATTAAGGAGCAGAACAACATCCGCTGGCACCGTCATAGATGGGCTTCTTCCAGGCCTCAGAGGTAGCCTGCTACATGCATCAGCGTTAGAATGCAGGGAGCCCTTCCTATATGCAATGGTGTAGGAGTACCCTGATAAAATAACCGCCCAGCGCTGGATGCGTGATGCCGCCATGGGAGCTATGGGCTTCTTCTCTGAAAACAGGCTCACCAATGGCTGATGGTCTGTCACCAGAGTAAAAGTGCGCCCCAAAAGGAATTTCCGGTATCGGGTCACCCCAAAGATCAATGCCAGTGCCTCTCTTTCCAGCTGACTATAGTTCCGCTCAGCTTTTGTTAGGGCTCTTGAGGCGAAGGCGATAGGGCGATCGCCAGACCCCGACGGGTGTGACAGCACAGCTCCCACACCATACGGACTAGCATCACACTGCAGCTGAACCGGCCTACCCTGGTCAAAATGCACTAGCAAGGTCGATGAAGTTAGGCTTTCTTTGGCCTGTTGAAAAGCCTGGCTCTCAGCTGCACCCCAACTCCAGGGCTGGTCCTTAGCCAGCAGCCGGTACAGAGGGGCCAGCATGGTAGCCATATTCGGCAGGAATTTCGAATAGTAGGCCAGCAAGCCCAGGAATGAGCGAAGCTCTTCAATGTTCCTAGGATTCGGGGCTTTTTCAATGGCCTCTATTTTAGTTTGCACTGGGTGCAACCCCTCTGCATCAATTCGATGCCCCAGGTACTCCACAGTAGGCTGTAGGAAAGCACACTTATCAGGCCGTAATTTAACTCCTGCAGCCTGGAGAGTGGACAGTACTCTGTCGAGGTTCTGCAGGTGGCTCGCAGTCGAATCGCCTGTGATCAAAAGGTCATCCAGGTAACACAAGGCTCGTTCCTGTCCCTGTAATAGCTTATCCATCTCCCGTTGGAAGATTGCTGGAGCAGATGCTACACCAAATGGCAGCCTGGTGTACTTGAAAAGTCCCTTATGGGTATTGATCACCACCAGGTCCTGTGAGGAGGCATCCAGCTCCAGTTGACAGTATGCATCCGACAGGTCAATTTTGGAGAACGACACACCCCCAGACAACTTGGCGAACAGGTCTTCAACATTCGGTAAGGGGTAGCGCTCAAGTTCCGTAGCCACATTGACCGTGAGTTTGAAATCGCCACACAGTCTCACCGTCCCGTTTGCCTTTAGCACTGGAACTATAGGAGTTGCCCAGTCAGCACAGGGCACTGGCTGCAAAACTCCCAAGGCAACTAGCCGCTCGATCTCCTGCTCCACTTTAGTTAGATATGCATATGGCACTGGACGGGCTTTGAAAAATCTGGGCGCCACCCCGGGAATCTGGTTTAGGCGCACTTTTGCCTCCCTGATATGACCCAGGTCACCCGAAAACAACTCCTTGTGGGCCTCCAAAATGCCTGAAAGCGAGAGCGGAGGTGTCATGATGGCATGAGTGCCCTCTAGCTGGATGTCCTTTAGGACCTCGAAGCTCATGATCCAGTCTCGGCCCATCAATTTGGCACCACAATCCCGTACTACCACCATCGGCAGCCTTTTTTTGGATCCCCGGTAGGTAGCAGTCACATTGGTTACCCCAGCAATATCTAGCTGATGTTTTGTGAAGGACCGCAGCTTGAGGTCTGTTTCCTCCAAGGCTGGGAGCTTCCCACAGTTCTTCTCATAAAAAGTGAAGGGGACGATGGTGAAAGGGGCCCCAGTATCCACCTCCATTGACAGCGGAATCCCCTCCACCTCTACCTCCACTTGACAAGAGGGAATGGCCTCCGGTCGCGACGACACTGAGAAAAGGTCGTAAACTGTGCTTGAGTCGTCCACTGAGTCTTCCTGACCCACCTGGTGAACTCGCTGGTTGGAGTTCCTACCCCTCCTTCTCCTAGGGGCCTGACTTCTGTCCCTGGCAGAGCACATCTTGGCCAGATGGCCCAATCTTCCGCAGGAGTGGCATCTGCTGTTGCTGTGCTTACAGTTGGCGGCCCAATGACCCGTCTCGCCGCAACAATAACAAACAGAGTCCTCCCGAGCTCCGGTGGCACCCCCTGCTGGTGGCTTATCTTGTCTGATCTTGTTTACCAGGGGCTCCGCGCTGTCACCTCCACGAAGGTCCACTGCATTTTTGTTGGCAGCCTCCATCGCCACAGCCAGTTCTGTGGCCCTTGTAAGCGTCAGGTCTCGCTCGGACAGCAGCCTCCTCTGGATGGACTCCTCGTTTACGCCGCAGACCAGCCGATCTCGCAGCATCTCGTCTAACGCCATGCCGTAGTTGCATTGCCTCGCCAAGCGCCGCAGCTCCGCGACGAACATGGACACCGTCTCGCCCGGCCTGCGGGAGCGGCTGTTAAATTTAAACCGCTGGACAATGGTCGACTGTGGAGGCTCGAAATGCGCTTCCAGAGTCTGTTGGAGCTGCACCAATGTTCTTGCCGTTGGCAGCTCGGGAGCCAAAAGATTTTTCAAAAGGCCGTATGTGCTCGCGCCGACCGCTGTCAGGAATATCGCCCGCCGCCGATTTGCGTCCTCCAGCTCGTTAGCGATGAAGAATTGTTCGAGCCGCTCCGAATATTCACTCCAGGATTCCGTCTCCGAGTTGAACTCTCCCAGCGCTCCGAACAAGGCCATCGTAGCTTCTATACGGTCACGTGCGTGTTAGGCTTACGGCTTACCCGCTGTTCCTCAGGTCCTTACTCACATCCGTCAATAGATCGCATCCCGTCGTCAGTTGTTGTATCCGTACTTGGGGGTTGGGAGGAAGATCAGTGAAAACATAGCAATGGGACTTAAGCAATATTTATTTATCTTAATCAGCCCGGCGTGGACACACGCGTCTGTCCTCAGCTCTCGCTCTCTCACAAGTGGCGGGCGGTTGCCATTCCGCCCAGACCAAACTTGGAGTCGCTGTGGTGTTGCCACATGCAACAAATACAACAGAAATGTTAGCTCTGCATTCTAGATTTTACGTTCACCTAGTGAGGAGTGATTAAGAAGAATCTTGCCTCAATTTCAGCGTAAAAATGCCGATAAAATTTTTATCCGACTCAACATAACAAAGGATATTAGTGTTGTAAAATGGAAGGATAACAAAGTGGTGTGTTTAGCTTCAAATTTTGAAGCTATGGATCCTTGGAACAGGCAAAACGTTGGTGCCCAAAATTTAAAAAGAAAATTGATTAATCAAACCGGAATAGTTGGATCTTATAACAAAAATATGGGTGGCGTGGATCTTCTTGATCGGTTTTTAAGTTCTTACTGACCAAGAATAAGGGGTAAGAAATGCTGGTTGCCTTTTTTCACCAATACTCTAAATATAAAATAATATTAAAAATGTTAAATTATAAATGCAAAATTATATTGCTTAAAACATGCCCCATATAATCTACCATAAAACATTAAAAGAATGGAAGAATAAGAAAAAAATAAAATGGTTAGAAAATTCACGAGTTTTTTATTTATGGTATAAATATAGTTAATATGCATTTAAGTGACTTATAATTATCTTTATTAATCATATTAATATGTTTGTAATGGTTTCTAACTTCATTTAGCAAGCTATAGAAACTTGCCATTGAACGAGTATCACAAGGACGGAGAAATCCGCGTTACCCCCATTAATCGCCAAAGCTCCCATTTTGGGAGCATATCATATCTCCGGTCTAAATAAAGATTTTCTTAAAATTTAAACGGAATATGACTAGAGACGTATATTGAACCTCAAAACATAAAAAAAGTTTTAATTTTTCAATGCCGTTCATATAGCGGCCTTTAATGGGTTAAGAGCAAAGCTTATTAATATTTTTATGGTAAAAATTTTACTATACCGATTTTATACTCTAATTTTAACCATCATAACCTTTATTTGCAATTAATAAAAAAATGAAGTTTTAGGCGAATCAGAAATGTAGTACTGTTTTAGTCCAATGTGATACAAAAAGGAACACACAGTTACCTAACAGCTTTTAATTCTTACTTGAGCGTACGCATTCTGCGAGTTCAAAATGCTTTTTTAAAAAGTTTGAAAGAGGTTTTCCATGAGCTCTGTCATCATCATCATCATATATGAGGAGTGCACAGCGCCGGAGGCGCTTTTGCTCCGCTTGAAATTAAGAATCATCAGTAGGAAAAAAACATGACTAAAACGAGAGATTGAGATTAGGCTGCAGGCCTATAAAGCAGAAAAGGTTAACTTTTCATATAATAGTAGTATGGTGTTAAAACATTGGAGATTAAGGGGGATGAAGACGTTGCGTGATCGTGGTGGTAGAGAATGGGAATTTCTTTGCTGGATCTGGATCAGAATGGATAGTTTGGATGCTGATGAGTAGGTTTGGGTGGGTTTCAACAGTATGGAAGAACCGTTTGGATGTGTTCTCTATGAAGGTAGAGAGTTTTTCAGTTCTTAGTTCTATTTGAAGATCCTTGTTCTTAATGTACCAAGGGGCGTCAGTGATGCGTCGGAGGACTTTGTTTTGTATTATCATGAGTTTTCTGATGTTGGTTTTGGCTGCTGTGGCCCAGATGGGAGAGGCGTAAGTGATGAGAGGACGGAGGATTGATTTGTAGAGTAGGATCTTGTTTTTTAGAGTTAGGTGGGATTTCCTGTTGAGTAGGGGATACATGAGGTAGAGCTTCTTGCTGTATTTTTTGATGGTTTCATCGATGTGCTTTTTGAAGTTGAGTTGCTGGTCTAGGTGAACGCCCAGGTATTTTACTGACTTGGTCCACTTTAATTGATCTTGGAAAAGTTGGAGGTGTCCTGGGAATTTAGTTTTCTTATTTCTTCTAAATATTATGGCTTGAGTTTTGGAGGTGTTGATATCAATTTTCCAATTTTTGCACCAGTCAGCAATGTTGTTGAGGGAGTTTTGAAGGTGTTTCTTGACAACTGTGATTTTATAGTGCTGCGAGATAATTGCTGTGTCGTCGGCGAAGAGGTGGAGATAGGTGTTCGGAGTTTTTGGAATATCATAAGTGAAGATGTTGTACAGCAGGGGAGAGAGAATGGCGCCTTGAGGAGTGCCGGCTTTTATGTTAAAGGCGTTGGAAAGTTCCTTGCAGACGCGCACCTTGAACTCTCTGTTGTTGAGAAAGGAGTGGATGATTTTTATTAGATAGGGAGGAAACTTGAGGGCTATTAATTTATAGATAAGTCCTTGATGCCAGACTCGGTCGAAAGCTTTTGCGATGTCGAGGAAAACAGCACCAGTTCTTTTCTGATGATGGAAGCCGGCGGTGATAGCGTTGGTAAGTCTAAGAAGTTGATGGACAGTAGAGTGTTTTTCACGGAAACCGAATTGTTCAGGAGGTAGGATGTTGTTTTCATTACAATGTTGGAGTAGATGAGGATGCAGAATTTTTTCATAGATTTTGGAGAAGCTGTTAAGGAGGGAGATAGGTCTATAGCTGGACGTTAAGTTTCTTGGTTGGCCGGGCTTGGGGATCATCACAACGGTGGCTGCTTTCCAGGCATCAGGGAAGTAGTTGAGACGAAGGCAGGAGTTGATAATTTTGGTTAGGTTCGTTACCACGTTGATTGGACATTTTTTGAGAGTGTTGTTATCTATTGAGTCTGGGCCAGGGGATTTCTTGTTCTTTAGTTTTCTGATGACATCAGCAACTTGAGTAGGAGTTACAAAGAAAGGAGCTGGTGAAGGGGGACTACAGGATAAGAAGACTTCAGTTGTACCATAGACGTTGATGTCATAAATAGGGTTGCAGAGGTGGGCGTTTGGTTTGAAGGTGTCAGCAAGAGAGGATCCAAACAAGTTGGCTTTATCTTCATCTGTTATGGCAATACTTGTTCTATCATCAGGTTTGGAGAGAGGAGGAATGGGTTGAAATTTGTTGATTAGTTTCTTGTTTATTTTGTAGAGGGAGTTGTCTTCTGTGGATAGTTGAGATAGAAAGTTTTCCCAGCAGTTGTTGTTGAATTCTGTAAGTTTTTTCTTGATGGTTCTTTGTAGGCTGTTGAGGAGTTTTTTGAAAGGAGGGTATTTGGTGTCTTGCCATTGTTTACGTATCCTGTTCTTGTACTTTATGATGAGGAGGATTTCAAAGGGTATCTTTCTTTGGGATTGGTAGATAGTTTTGAATGTACTGGCTCTATCTCTGGCGGTGTTGATGGAGTGAGAGAGGGCAGCGATGGAGATGTCTATGTCGTGAATAGATGTAGCAGGTGGATTTCCAGGAACGGTGTCAAGTAAGATGTCGTGGAATTTGTTCCAGTCGGTGATGCGGAGCTGACTTTCATCAGGAGAGATGAGGGAGGTGTCGTGCATGGAAAGAATGACTGGATTGTGGTCGCTTGAGAGGGCAGAAATACTTTGGATCTTGGAGGGAAGGAGTTTACAGGAAAGACCAATGTCGAGGGTGGAGGAGCTTCTGGTGCTGTGATAAGTAGGGGTGAGAGGTGCTATGATTTCGAAGAGGTGGTTGGAGCAGAATCGGTAGAGATGGTTCCCGTCAGAATTAGAAGAGCTGTTATTCCATGCTGGGTGCTTGCAGTTGAAATCGCCATATAGAAGGAATTTCTCATTCAGTTGTGTGAGTTGGAGAAGTTCGTTTAAGTCCAGTTTATTAAGTGGAGGTTTGTATATGGAGGAGATGGTAAGATTGGCTTGGTTGTGAAGACGTAGAGCTATTGTGGTATGTTCGAGGGAAGAGGTAGTGAGGTGAAGGAGATGATGTTGGAATCCATTTCTGATACAGAGAGCAGTACCACCACCACGATGAGTCAGACGGTCTGTGCGATGGATTATGAAGTTGGGGATGGAGAGAGTGTCTCCAGGCCTGAGGTGGGTTTCTTGGAGAAGAATGACATCAGGGTTGTGGTGGTTAACAAAAGAGCGGAACTCCAGAATTTTCCCTTTAATCCCATTTGCATTCCAAGAGAGTACTGAGATGGTGTGTCTTTTGGGCGTCCGGGGCATGTTATTTCCAGATTGATAAAACTTTTTCGAGTGCTTGAACAGCGAATGTAATTTTTGTAACCAGAGAATCTGAAGAATTCCAAATGGTAATGAAGTTTTTCGCGATGTCGATGGTTTCTTGAAATTTGGAAGCAAGTCCATTGTTAAATAAGCTTGAAGAGAGAGGATTGTTAAATTCAGTTGAAGGTATGTTCTGGTTGGTGTTAAGAGAGGAAGGCAGAGTGGAGTTGACTTGGGAGGCAGGGGGAGGTGAGGAGGATTCTTCATTGGAAGGCTTCAATGCGATGTTTTTCATTTGGAGTTCTTTTTGTCGCTCCATGCGTTCAATCCAGATATTTCTCTTGGGAGGCTGTGCAGGAGGTTGGTTGAGGGGATTTTTTGAGCAGCCGGTGTAGTTTGCAGTGTGGTCATCACCGCAGTTGGCACACTTCGGGGGATCTTCTCTTCGTTTGGTGCACTGATACGATAAATGATTCCCAGCGCACTTCACACATACCGGATCCCTTGTACAAAAAAGAGATGAGTGATTGAACAGCTGGCACCTGAAGCATTGGGCTGGGCTATGTCTAGGACGGAGGGGTTCGACGCGAATTTTGATGTTGGAAATGTACTTCAGATTGTGGATTTCTTTACTTTTTGGTGTCTTGGTCAGATGAACAATGAAGATGGGAAGGAATTTCTTTTTCTGGGAGTCCTTATTTGATCTATCAGGCATCTGAGATATGTTGATCACTGGGAAATCGTGTTCTTGAAGTTCGGCTTTCAGCTCTTCCATGCAGAAGTTTACATCCAATCCCTTGATTACAATTTTCAGCTGTCTTTCTTCTTGGAGAGGAAAGGAGTGGCTTTGAAGTTTCATTAGTGACAAGTGGTTTTTTATTAACCTATGAACTTCAGGAGATGGTGGGATTATCTTCAGATCTTTTTTATTCATCTGTCCAAAAACAGGTTCTCCAGCAATAGACGATAATTCCTTTAGGAGGGCTTTGGGATTTGAGACATTTGCCACAAAAATGGGCGGGCCTTTCTTAATTTTAGGGGTATCATCTTCATTGATGTTTTCAGATTCATCCATGTTTTCATTTTCAGTAGGGGTTTCTTCTGTTTCGAGGCGGCCATATTTATTCTTCAGTGGAATTTGTTCAACAGTGGAGGAAGGTCGACTGTTTTTACGTTTTTTGGTTTTCACAACCTGAAAATCCATCTCTTCAGCTGGACTTTTGGTGGCAAGGTTGTTGGAGCTGGAGATTTCAGCGAGGGTTTTCAGAACGTTACCGGTACAGTTATCGATAAACAAGTTGTTGAGACGGTCGTTAATAGCGATGGATGCATTGTGGAGATTAGCCATGATGGTATTATCAAAATTGGGCGGCAGAGAGTTGCTATTCATTTTACCAATCAGAGTGGACAATAAAATGTTGAGATTTTGTCTTACTAAGTGAAGGGCTGGAATATCAGAACAAGCATTGATAAAATTGATACTTCTCACAAGGTCAAATGAGAACAAAACGGCATCAAGCTGGTTGAATTCACCTAGGGCTGGGTAGATCTCGCCGTTGAAGCTGGAAGACATCGCAGTGGGCATAGCTGGTGATGTCGAGGATGATGGAAGATGTGACATCTGAGATGCTATCATGGCTGTAGCTGTCATCTGGGAGGTCAGGACCGAATCCTGGCCAGCTGGCGGCACTGCTTCGCCCATAGAAGGGCCAAAAGATCTAGCTTCGTCGTCAAGGTTGGACTTCAGGGTTTCGCTCAGCTGAGCGGGAGGAGGAACCAGCGAAGCTGGTTTTAGTATGAAGGTGCTCTCGGGTTGAGATATCATTTTGGCCATGATGTCCTCCATAGTAGGCATCGAGGTCATCGTGAGGTTGTCCCTGCCGGTCCGCCAAAAGGGGGGACCAGCGAAGCTGGTTAGGAAATCGGAAGGATAGAACCTGTTTAAATCCTAGCAGCAGGTGAAAGAAAAATTCGTACGCAGGCAGGCAATGTCTGTTGTCTATGAAGAACTCCAAATACCGAGAGAAAAACACTGGTAGTTCGGAGAACAAAAATATCACCAATCTGGGATCAGCAATTTAAAACGGATCCCTAACTATGCAGTATCAGTTCTACTCAGTGGTGGCTAATGATAACCATCAGTCAACTTTTATACCCTTCAGCAGTGAATCTCCATGAGCTCTGATGTGCTATTTTTAATATATAAAACAATATTTTTATTTTTCTACTGGTGACTGTATACTAGGACTGCGGTTTTTATGCAATACACATATGGAGATAGGAGGTGTTAGCGTAGCTTGGAAATTAAAACGTATGTGCTCTTAAATTTGGTACAAAAAACATTTAATTGAATTATTTTAACGAATATTAGTAAAATACACTTAAAGAAAAGGACGGGTGACTTTACTTTACAACATGCAGATATAGCAGAGAGCAGGCGAAGAAAGTTGTTGTAAAGTAAAGTCCTAATTTCGAGTGGATTTAATTTCTTATATAACGTTAAAATATATCATACAACATCTTAAATGAGTAAATTAAATATAACCTTTGAGCTTTGAGTGAAATCCAACAGTTTCAGACCTCACATTATGTGTTCCATTCCAGTTAGACAACCGCCCCGAGTATTACATGCACGCACAAGATGAAATGGATCTTCAGGCTTTGCGAGAAAGAAACGACACTGTCAAGAACAACAAACCGGTCAAGATAAAACATTTCTAACCCACGAATGGCATTATCACCAAAGACACCGGGTCGAGATCGGCAAGTAAGTCAAACAAATCAAGACCCTCTATATATACAAGGCCACCCAACTACGGACAATGACGTCAAACGTGAGTGAAAATCGGTGATTCTGCCATGGTTAAAACTATGGAGTGACGTCAAAGATGAGGGAAAGTGGAAAGTGATGACGCTGGACGGCCAAGTTGTCAGGCCTTGTATATAGAGGGTCTTGAATAATTACTACCATTTGAGTATAGCTGACACCTGACACCTCTTAAATGTGATAACGGGTAATGTTTTGATTCTAATAATATTATCAAAATGGATAAGTCCCAATGACCCCTATATTTATATTAATTCATTTTGTATAGTTTTATGTGATCACTAGGGCTGGAACTTCCATGTTAATTACATATCTTTTCAGAAATCTGATATTGCAGGGATCTTATAAATTCTACACGTTTCAAGGGATTTTGGATTAAGACCATTTTTATTTTACATAGTTTGCCGTACTTAGGTTTATTTACATGTTTTTACATTTTAAAAAACTATAATTACATATGTTTGGTGTATATTCTTCAGTAATATTTTTAGAGCATCATATAAATTATCATGTTTAAATAGAAGGGACTTTTTTCTCGAAATTTTTTGAGGATGATGGATTTTAATTTAGTGATTGTTAATAAAAGTTCTAACTTCAGTCTCATTATCCTGCAGACTTCTACGGGTTAAAGGAATCATTGAACAAGGTAAATACTTGGTAAAATAGGTTTGAGGTTAATGATATGCAGTATTTAGTCAACCGAAGTCTGAAACGACATTCCTTTACGACGAGGAGCACTTAAACAGAGAACCACGACTCATGTCTTTTTAAAGTAGCCAATAAAAATTGTGATCTTATTTTTTAGTTTTTCTTGGTCTTCATAATCATCAATTTCAAACAAGGCCTGGTAAAAGGAACTAAATGAATTTTTTGTGTTCATGTTCCTTAACGATATTCACTATAAACAGTAAAAACAATTCAGTTCTGGAACTAAATTGAAGAACAGCAGAGTTTATTTCCGGAACTAAACTAAACAGTTGAAGTACAGATGAGTTTAGTTCTTAAACTAAATTAAGCTGTTGTTTAGTTTCAGAATGAACAAAATAGGAAATAAAAACAAGTTCTGAGTTTTGATGGGATTCATTTGCCAGCCGTTTCAAACCCTGGTATGTTGAAAGTAAAATCAACGTGAAAGAGGCTTTTAGGTTGATTAAGACTATTACTCAATATAATGTCTAAATTTCTCTCATTTATTTAAACGTGGGACATTTCCATAGCGGAATCACCCAACTTAATAAATTAAAAATTTCAAATGCAGGTGAATAGAAAAAATTTTAGCATACCATATTTTTAAAACATCTCCTAATATAGTGGTGACTTTTGTTTGCAGGTTCCGATCTGGATTTACAAAATATTGCAAGTATAAATTAAATGCATTTTTTAATCGAGTGGTGACTATGTGTTTCAGGTTCCGATCCTAGTGCTTAAGAAAGATCGAAGCGATCCACCTGGCGGTGTCCAACGACGACCTGAGCGAGCTACAGGGACACCTACAGGAGAAGGGGATGGACCAGATGGCGCTGGCCAAGGACGGCATGGCCCTCCTGCACCTGTTAGCGAGGGCGGTGCGCTACCTGGTGGACATGTTTCCTGAGACGCTCAACGCCTTAGACAAGGTGGAAGGTCATAATTTGTCAAATTTTGTAACTTCAATTAGAAGTAAATAAAATATCAAAAATATATACAGTCCCTTTCAAGGCTTTCAACTTTAACGGCAACGTGTCCGACATGGAAGTAAGGTAAATGACCCTGGAGAATCCATTGAGACGACTTACAGCCGCATTGTGGGGAAATAACCTACTTTTGGCGTTTCTGCTGGGTAACGCTGAGTAGGTTCTGAAAACTTCCCAAGCGAAATTCACAGATGTGGACGAAAATTTTATAGGAATAAGATGACAGACACAAAACACTAAGGGAAGGCGTGCACTGAGACTTTTCGCCGCGGCGACTGGAACTTAATCTGTCAATCGGGCTATGGCAAGAAGCTATAGCGCACGCATTAGGAAACTAGACTCTTATGGCCGATTCCCATAGTTAGAGTGACAGTTATGTTCCAGTCGACTCGACGAAAGTCTCAGGGTGCGCCTATACCTATTGTCATTGTACCTATTGTATTGCAGACCTATTATATTGTAATACTTATTGTATTGCATTGTAATACCTATTGTATTGTATTGTGAAAACTTGGCTTTGAGGAGGAGAATTCAATAGGAGTGAAATAAATTAATATTAAAAATTTGGTCCTGAGTTTCCAAATCTATTCAATTAGCAGAACTTGGCTTGCATTTGATGAACCTTTTTTGATTGGCCAATTTAAACTTCATCAGAGAAAACGCGGCCAGTTCATTCAAGAGTTTGTCGGTTTCTCTCCATATCCCACCTATTAAGATTGCATTTAGCGTTAAGAATGGCGATTTTAAAGATTATTTTACAGGTTTTCCACTGTACTTCCGCATCTGATTTTTTCACAGTATAAGTGTATTCAGTCATCTACTAACCTCTGTAAAATGTTTGTTCATTTCTGCGAGTTTAGCCTGTAATCGTTTTCTTGTTAGTTCAATACACAGAGGTCTAGGATTATAAACCTAGTACTAAACAATCAGTAACTAAATAAAACCAGTTTCTTACCTCATTGTGATTGGTCCACAGGAAGGACTACGCGGCGGCCATGTCCAGAGAGCCGGAAGCTTCCAACTTCTTCAAGATGCTGCTCGAGGCGGGAGCGGACACTAGGATAAGGGACAACGTGAGTATATTGAATACTAAACCACCATCCTAAAGATTCATCCACAGTAAGGCGCATACTACACTAGCACCTACAAGAAGCGAGTTTTGTAAAAGAACCATTAATCTTCTCATCAAACTGTGGGAATTTTTCCTGTGGAGGAATTCCAGCAACCGGCCACTGCGAAGCTTGTCAGTGCGGAGTACTTTAACCGCTCTGCTACAGGAGTTATCTACTACATCGCCCCCTCGATTCCCCATCCAACTTCCCTCCTCTGGATAACTTCTTAATCGTTTTTTTAATGGAGATTTATCGTTCTCACGTCTTCTTCTCGTGTCACAGTGTGGTCACAGTCACTGAAAAACGTCGCGCGGCACATAAAGATGAATAAGAGGAGGGGGGAAAGAAATGAACAAAAATTTTACACCATATTCTACAGTAAAAACTGCGATAGTTAAAATTTTCAAATAATCATTTCAAAGCTAATATAGTTTAATTGGATGTATCTTTCTCACCATTTTCCCTTTCTTGTTGTAGCAAGGGCGATCTCCAGAGTATTACCGGACCCATCACGTGCCCGTCCGCCATCCTCCCAAGAAGCAGCTCAGTAGGTCAGAACCGTTGCCTCCGCAGCGCAACCGTAAGTCCACTCTGCCAGGTAAGTGATAGTTAGGCCTTCTCTCAAAAGATAGCAGCACGACAATTAAAGAGTTAGAATTTAATGATATAGCTTGATATACAGGGTGTTTTAAATAAGTGTTTCATAACTTCTAGGGGGATAGTAGACACCTAGACGAGTCAGAATCACATAGGATTTGGGGGTCCCAGACCAAATCCCAAGGAGTTAAAAATGGAGCGACAACCTAAAAAAATTATTGAAAAATTCAATTTGTAGAAGAACTAGGTAAAAATTTAGTTATGGTCTCAAATTTTGTGGTTTAATATGATCTTTAAAATTATCTTTAAAAATTTCACTTTAACTTTTTTTATTATGAGAAAAGTTAAAAAACCACAAAAAAATGTGAAAACTGCCAATACTCTTTCCGTTGATTCCTTTCTTTTGATTTGATAATCTGAAGATCATAGTTGAAAACCCTGAAGTCCAAAGTTTCACGTAAATACAATCAATATTGAGATACTGATACTCTTGAGATACTGTTTAAGTTTGTTTTTTACGTGCGCAAGCAGTTTTCTAGAGCTGTTTTCTGAACAGTTGTTGGCGCACGCAAAAAACAAACTTTAGTAGGATCTCAAATCGTATGTGATTCTGACTCGTCTAGGTGTGTACTATCCCCCCTAGAAGTTATGAAACACTTATCTGACACACCCTGTATATTTTACGGGCAATGTGATAAATCGGACATTATTAATAATGCCCGAAGTGGAGGAAGGCAATGTGATCAATTCAATGGCAATTATCAATGAAATTTATCACTCTACCTGCCTCCATTCTGGGCATTATTAATAATGCCCATTTAATCACTTTGTTCGTAATAAATGTTCTTTATTGTTAAATGGAGCTCCCGGACCCACAGGGGACACAATCTCCTATCTGAATTTATCATGGTTAATTAAATCGCTCAATTCTGAAACGTGACAAACACCACTTTTTTCAAAAATGAGTTATTGGTATGATGGGGTTCTGTAGGGGTAAACGCACATTTTAGTGTAAGAATGATAATTATAACGGGATTTAAAAATTGTTCTCCGGCATGTTAAATTTCAGCTTTAGTGCAGAAACATGTCAAACGACGTCGCTTGACAGGTTTCTGCATTTAAACTTCCGGAAATTTTGTTCATGCCGTCTCATCTGCAGCTTGTTTGGGACTGCTGTTTTTTATTTAATCGCATACAAGCACTATATGCGATTTGAAAAGTCATTCTTTAAAGGTTAAGTCCATCAAGCATTGGAAGTTTTTGTACGAATCTCAAGACTAAGGACGTTTTGGTAGCTATATATTTAATATTTCCATGCTTTTGGCCCTTTATTACATCCATGTGATTGAGATTTTGGATCAATGAATCATTTTATTTAAAGGGGACATCAAATCGTTACCCCATCTCATAATATTGAACTAATTAAATAATTTTATAGGCTTTTAAAGTAAAATCGTTTTACTGTCCACAAAGTTACATCTAAACAACTATCTAATTGGCTTCGAATATGTCTATATTAACATTTTGAATTGGCTGACCACTATTTTTTTAAGTCTAGAGTTGAAGTCATTTATAAAATCAGGTATTTATGCATCTACTAACCAAAAGTAAAAAACATAATAACTTTTTTATAATTTTATGTGTTAGTTTTTAACAAGAATATGTTATTTTCAACTAATATTCCCAATTTTATTACCAAATCCTCAAATAAATTAGAGTTAAAAAACTTAAAAAAAATTTTTTTTTACTTGTAAAATATCCAAATGACGCCTACTTTAAGAAAAATAATTACTAAACATTTTCATAAAACTCTATTGAGCTTCTATTACAGTTTTTCTCGTTTGTCTTAAAACATGAAAAGTGGCGTGTGACATGTTTCAGAAATAAGCGATTCAATTATGAATTTCAAACCCTGCCAATGATAGCCAAATACAACGCCAAGGAACTCCCCACCCAGATCGTAGCGTTCAACACTTCCGGTTAGAAAAAAAGTACCAACCCAGTCTCAATCTCCCCTACTAGATAGTTGAAAATAAGCGTTCTACGCGAAAGCGAAGTACACCATTTTTAACTTTATATAATGCACTTTAAATTTAAAAATGATATTTTAATGTTCTGAAATATAAACGTTAATTTTTGGTTTATTAAGTGGTGACTATATTTCCTACCAACTCAATTGAATCAATTTTGTTTTAAAGGTATTTCCGCCAACAACGCTTCCCTACCTCAGGTGACCCAGGACAAGATCAACCATTGGTTGCATAGCGGTGACGTAGAGCACATCCGGGGTATCGTACAGACGGTTACGGGCAACACTTGGTGGGCAAGACATCGTGGAACGAGGAAGCCAAACAGTATCTCAAAGCTCTGCCTGCACATTTGGTAAACAAACCATTTATACTAGACTTTTGAACCTAGTCTAGTTTCTAGACTTTTTTATGAAGTTGGAAAAAATATTCCTAGATCCACCATGAAAAATGGATAGCAGGTTAAATGTAGCTTTCAGATAATTTAGATGTAATACTTAAAACTGTGCAATTAATGGACATTGTATGTTATAGGTAGAAATAACGTGGTTTTTAAAAGTTTAAAGCTCATTTAAAGATAATTTTATTAAAACAAACTTCTACTGCAACTTCTACTACAAAACAGTCTATAGTCCGCGTAAATAAAAGTGGCGGTTCGTCACCACGGCAACGACGTGGCAGTGAAATAGAACTTCTATTCCACGGCCACGTCGTTTCCATGGTGACGAGCGGCCAATTTTATTTACGCGGACTTTAATATCATCTTAATGCCAATCATCCAGTATTCTATCAACCTAAATATTCTAAATTTCCTTAATTATTGTAATAAGTTCAATATTCAATTCAGCTCAATATTCTATAGATCGCCCAATATTCTATCAATAATCTATTAAGCTTTTTCTTCCTTAATTCCTTCCACACTCTGCTTTCTCCTTCGCCTCCTACTTACTTTTTCTTACTCTTCTGTTAACTCTCTCTTAACTTACTCTTTCTGTTAATCCTCCATAATTCTATTAACCTGATTATTCAATTGATGATCCAATAATCTACTATACTATGTTCATTTAGAATAGGCACCTGAAAAATAGTGCTTTCCGGTAAAAGCGTAACCATAGTTACGCTCTTCGCGTAGCCAATAGTAAGCCTTCATCGTCACTTTGACATTTATAGTTGCCATGGTTACCGATTATGTGGTGGGTTTAAGGAAATGTACTCAAGAGCCTATTCAAAATGAATAGAGTATAAGCTATTCCCCCAGCATTGTGCTAACCAAGCTTTCTCGTATTCAGCTGAGAGTTGGCTTCGCGTTCGCAGTGGTGGAAAGCAGCGTCCTGATGGGCCTTCATCGTCAGTTGGGGTCGGACGAGGGGCTGCTGAGGGCCAGGATGCCGAGGGAGACTCCCTCCTGCACCACGCGGTGCGACACGACCAGCCGGATGTCCCTGGAACGACAGCACGACGCTCTGCTCAATGCAAAAGACAGGGTATGATATTTACTCACCACTATAATATTGAGAAGATTTATAATATATAATAAACAATTACAACTCAGAATTGCAAGAACTGCTGTAAAAGCTTTTCATAAGGGTTCATAAAAAAGGACCTAGTGTGTTTTTAATTTAAGTAGGGAGAACCGATCAGGTGAATGAACACATTGCCTTTGGATTTGCGATTTCCCCACTTTAAAAATTTTTCAGGGCTTTTTCTCTGTCAATTTAAAAAAATAAGGTATGTACCAAACAAGCTTTTTCTCAGCAATATGATGGAAGTGTTTCCAGATCTCGGAAACTAATAGTTTTCAAGGAATCCTGATCTTAGTGCAAAAAGTGCGATATAGGTACGGCAGTAAATGAACAAAGTTTGTCCTAAATATGAATACTTTTCTCCCAACCTTTTACCTGCCGATGTTCCCATATGGGAACATCATTTTAGGGAATTTTTTACCATCTAATTTTTCATGCAGGAATTTGATACTTGGTAGAAATCAACTCAAAGATATGAAGTTATTTTACATGGAGAAGTTTTTCACGTGCAATTTTATCCTTTTTGTAGAATTTACATCAAAATTAGACATTTTTGGCTCTTTCAAAAGTTGCACAAGTTTCAACTTGTAAAAATTTTATATAAATTTATTTTTAAATAATTTTGCTGTGTTTAGGTAGCTTAAGAACACATCCTGCCATTTGGCTTGACAGAATAACTTCAAATTCCAATTTTGGAGAGTAATTACCAATAAAACGTATATGTTCCCAAATGGGAACATTGGCGTTTGGGGTATAGCATTTGAGGGGATTTTTATAACATGCAAAAATTCAAGTTATTTCCTATTTTCTTTAATTTTTTGAACCTTTTTTTATCAAAGGATTTAAACAGGTTAAGAATAATGTTTTAAATTCAAAAATCTGTAATTTTTATTTTTTCACCTGATTTATGTAGAAATAAATGCCAAATCCTTACAACAGATTCTTACACTTGTATATTTTTTTAACTCTCCGATCGATTAATTTTCAGTAATTATCATTAGGGGTTATGCACAGAGCATATTTGGAGTGCTTCTGAGGATTTGCTTATATATTGTGTTCAAGTACTTTTTCTATATAAAAATTTTAGAAACAAAATTGAAGAAATTTGAATATAAGCAGATTCAAAATTATTCTTTACATTAAATAGCAGTTGAAGGTTATTTATCGTTAAGGGGGATGAAATATCTTTCAGTTAGTATGGTGGTTTGGTAGGGATATGTAAATTTTGCGTCTGTAGTAGTGAAAAAATTGCCGTGAATGCTAATTAAGGGATTTACGTGTGTTGGGATATTGTTAAAGAATAGTGTAGTTGTTTTTTCAATAAAAGCCAGAAGAGGGGGAATTTTGAGATCTTGTCTAATGTATTCCTTTGTAATTTACCTGGTTTATCATTCTAATTGTTTACATATGTGCGTAGACGAATACATGTTTACATGTTTAGGTATTAAATAATTTGATGGTGATTATTACAAAAATTTTAAATAACATGCTTGCTTGCTTCTTTGATAATAATTTTTCGTTTCGGGTTTCTTACAATGAGACACAAATCCAAAGCATATATAACTATAAGGCAGATTTCATGACAAAACTTTAATTCTAGAGTAAATCTTTACATAATTAGGATTTTTTACTTCATTTTTTAGCATATTAATACATGCAGTAAGATAAGCACTTTTGAATTTCCTATGAATTTTTCAAAGAGGGAAATATAAAATTTTTAATAATTCATATATTATTACTTAGTAATTACCAGGGTTTGAGATTAATAATTACGGAGACGGGAGAAAAACTCAAAATCAGATCGAAATTTTTATTTGCCACTTTTAAAAATCAGACAGCGTTTTTTATCACACAAGGATCATCGTTTGGCGAATAGAACAGAAAAACTCTCGTCGTAATCATTACTGATGATTTTTATTATAGGGTCACTTGGGGTAAGTGGGACCCCTTTTTGGCCTAGTTCATTTTTGGAGCTTTATAGAAAAAATTTGAAAGGGTTTATTTTGTACTTGTTGACTAATTTCGTTAAAGAGTCTATCGATAAACAAATATTTATCATTAGTTTCTAAAATAAAGCTTTACATTTTTCTTAACAGGTCTTTTTATCAAAAATGAGATGGGTGACCCACTTACCCCAAGAGATGGGGTAAGTGGGTCACCCCCTCTTTATTTTTATATAAAGCAAGAAAAACTTAAAAGGGAAGTAAGTGGGTCTTACTTGATAAAGTACAGTAAATTTCAATATAAAATATTTTATTGTAACTGTGTCCATGAGTAAGAAATATACTCACATCAAAATCAATGTGACAAGGTAAGAATAGAATGAAAAGCAAAATAAGTATTTTAAAGAATGTTTTGAAAGGCCAAAGAGATATGTTTTACTTTAGCATATAAAATAGTGTTGAAAAAACATAATAAGGTTGATTAAGATTTATTTGACACTTTAATACACATTGTAAGATAAAAAAAGAAATTATACACACTAAATGAGAATGAACACTATTGATGAGGTATTTCACTTTACTCACCATAACTTGAATTATAACGCAAATTTGATATGAAATGTCGATCAAACTATTTATAAATTTTAATGAATTTTGAAGTGGTGAGTAAAAGGTCTTGATACTTGCTACTATAAATCGAAATTTTCTGAAAATATTGGGGGGAAATTGTCCCTATGACCCCCCTAAAATCCGCCCATGTCTTCAGTAGTAGTTCCTATATCATATGGAACCATCTAGAACCACTTATATCATAATAAAGGGTCCCACTTACCCCACACTGAGGGGTCCCACTTACCCCAACCATGCTAAAACTATGGGGTATTAAAAAAAACTATAGGGTAAAATCAAAAATTTTGAAAAATTTCAAGTTACCGTATGTAATTTAGGTCAAACTCTGCAAAACAGTTCAATAAACATTAAAATGTAATGAAAACTTAACTTGAAATACTTCTTTAAAAAATACGTCTTGAACTCTCCAAAAATTCCATTCTGGGAATCTATTTTAAATTAGTTCTATAATCTTAAAAATAAATTAAACAAATCTCACATATATGCAAAACTCATCGGTGTGACAAGCTGTAACATAATCAATGCGAGTAAGTGTGAAATTTCCTGTACATATTATAGTTTTAGGGGGGTGACCCACTTACCCCTGTGACCCACTTACCCCAAGTAACCCTAATGATTATTTGTGATTTAGTGCCAGAAATAAAAATAACGAAAGATTGCCAAATCGCCAACGGATCTGAAAAATACCTAGGAGAACGCCTATCCTGGAAAAGTTAAATTGGCGGTTTTGGAGAGGTGTGAACGATATTTTTTGGTATTATTTGAGTACTACTTTTTGATCGAAATATATTCTTCACTAATAATGATTATTATCTGATTAAAACCGTACCGATGAAATTAATTTTTATTTTTTATAGAAACCGATTCCGATCAAAATCTGATCATGAGTTTTATGCCTTAAACCAGGCATGATTTTTACGATTTTAATCAATAAATCTGGTTTTGGCGATCAGTTGTGATCATTAAATTCAAACCATGGAAATAACTGTAGATAAATTATATCTTCCTCACACCACATCATCATCATCATAATAATAATGATAAATCGATCCTGGGGTATCACCGTATAAGCAGCGTAAGCTCCATTTTTTGTCATTATAGGTAATAGGTAGAAGCAGAGCCATAACCAAACTAAAATTGTTTCGGGAGGGGGGACTTAACCTTACTCCTAAAAGAGCCACTAACGAGTACATTTAAACGTTCCATTTTTGATTACTTAAGAGAATTATTTAAATTATGTTTCACATTATGTTAAAATTTTTAAATTACTCATAATCATGATTACTCATAATCATGACCCCCATAAAAAGTTTTCCTCAAATAGTTAGCTCAATTTTAAACATTTTTGGCTACACCCAAAGAGAACATTCCATTGTGAACCACAGAATTTTCAAGGGAAAATGTTGTAATAGAAGTCAAAATATCGAGGGAGTTCTGGGGGTCCTACCCCAGATAAATTCTTAATATTTGCCCCTTAACCTAGAACTTATCTCAAACTCTACCAGGGTAAACACAAAAGTAGCTTGTATTTTCCCAAAAATAACTTGCTCGCGGAATTCAATACGATTCAATATAAATCAAATTATTATCAACATTAAAACTGTTCAATATTCTACCATATTTCAATGAAATAACTCACACTCGAGAGTTTTCCAGACATATTTTTCAGCTTTTGATGGAAAACGATTAACACTATTATGTTTAAATCTATAAATTATAAAACTACATTTTAAAAGTGGTGATTTAAAAGTATTTTTGGGGTTCTGAAAATATGTTTTAAATTTATTTTTAAAAACCCTACAGCTGAAAATATCGGCAAATAACGTTTGGAAATCGAACATTTCTCATAGTTTTTTTTCATAAACAATATTCAGGGTCAATAAAACTCATAAAATTAAAATTATCGGGCAAATAAAGTCGTGTTTATTTTTATAATTACGTTTCGTCCTTCTCTGTGGAGGAATCATGTGCTGAAGGTTTACTTAAAATGCACAGGGTGTCTTTAACCCTTTCGCACCGGACGGGACATATACTGTCCCAGGCTGGAAACTTTTTGAAATTACGGCTGGGACAACATACGTCCCAGTTACTGAAAAACATCTAGGAACAGAAAATAACACCAAGTTGCGCTGCCAAACGCATCATGATTCTTGTGTGATCTCATGATTATCTAATCTCAGTTCCCCAAATCATCAAGTTCCCCAATTCCCCAAGCGATAACCGTGAATATTGTTCAATTGTGTTGACTCTTATGCCAAGTTATTCATTTCTGTTGCAAAACCACAGTCACCTTCACGGGAAACCCGCCAGTTTTTCATTTCATTCCAACTCTTAGCTCTTGCATTTTTGCTGCATAAGCATCTTCAATTTATGTATACAACGACTATTGAATTACTAGTAGTAAGTGTGAGTTTGCAATCAACAAAAAGCATCAGTGGGACAAAGGCTGTTCCAGAAGTATTTACTCCAAGATTACGGCCGGGACATACCTTGTCTCGGTAGGCAAGTGCTCTGGGTTTACGGCGGGACATATGCTGCCCCATCAATTCCGCTTTAAATATTGCTGTTTTTGTTGATGCGTCGTTGTGGGATAATTTATGCGTCTCTTGGACCATCAGACTTTCATACAAAAAAGTTATTTCTTCGTATTATCATTTGGAGGAGAAATAACTGTTCCCGGTAATGAGGCGCACTAAACTGATTTTTTGCCGTATTGAAAGGGTTAAAATGGAAGTAAATTTTAAAATTAAATATTGGAAGTAAGTTGCTAATTACAGTAGAGAAAATATACCATGATGAAATGTCGAAATCGCATAAAATTATTCTTGTTAAAAGTAAAAAATTATTTTTTAAAAATTGAGGAAAAAAGTTTAGTGTTTTATCACCACGAGAAAAACTTTTGGCGTTGTACAATATTATGGCGAAGTTTATGGAAACAAGCTTTTTTGTTCCTCTCAATATTTGGGGTAATGGTTATTGATATACGCTGATAAAACCTTTTCTCTTCCAAATGACTGTTACAATAATTTAGATTTGAACTTTTATCTGTATAGATTTTTCATGTGGCTGACGCACTATAAAAATACATATAAAATACGTAAATAGGTAAGATATTTAAATTTATTAAGTTACGTTGTCATTTTCATGCCCATAAATTAAGGGTAATTTGATCTTCTGGGAATAATGACACAAAACAATATAAGTTTCAGGATCCTCAGATATATGCAGAAACACATAAACGCTTCAAAAAATGTGTTTACACCCTCCAAAAAGATCCAAATGCTTAAATCCCCCTGAATTGAGGAGGTGTCTAATTATATCGTACAAAAATCATACTTAAAGGTATCCCTCGTTGTTTAAAATCATGTATAGAGTTTAGGAATATCATATCCTTAAAAATTAACTGAGAATCTTCTGCTAAATGATTCACACATGAACGCTTCAGATAACGTTTCTGATGTTTTTGGAACTCTATTATCACAGGTTTCATATACTGGTTCTGCGGTAGCTTCCATAAATCCTTTGTATTGAGATGGATTTCTTTTGACCTTTTTCTTTTCCAGCATGATTTGTTTAACTTCCCGACGAACAATTTTAAAGATTTTACCAGCTGGCCGGTTAGAGTCAGGCCTTATGCCCAATCTGTGACAGACGTCAATGGCATCTCTAGTAGGGTTGGAAAAAACCCAAGTGGGTTGGGTTTTTTCGGATTTTTCAAAAAAAAAACCCTGAAAAACCCATATAAAACTGGGTGTTTTCGGAAAAAGTGTGGGTTTTTTCAAAATTAAGTGGTTTTCTCCTATATAATAAGTGTTTTTTTTTAATTTTGGTGAGATCTTTCTATATTAAATGTGTTCTATCAAAATAATGTCAGTTTTTCCATTGTTAAGTGGGTTTTTTCAAAGTTGAAACTTTTTATACTTTGAAAAAACCCACTGAAATTGTAAAAAAACCCTTATTTATTGAAACCTGGTTTAAATTTTGAAAAAACCCACTGAATTATGAAAAACCTCCTTAATTTAAACTATAAACGTCTTACTAAATTCAATAATGAAAAGACCCACTGAATGATGAAAAAAACCATAATAAATGAAACCCACTCAACTGGAGTTCTTGATATGTTATTTCGTTCAATGTTTTTCTTAAATATTAAAACTGCCAAAATCTTGAATTTACTTGAAAAAACCCAAAAATGGGTCCAAAATGCGGGTTTTTTCACATGCGGTTTTTTGAAAAACCCCACCCATTGAGTCCAACCCAATTCGGTCCAATCCAGCCAACCCTGATCTCTAGTAAACTTCACATCGAGTGCCACACCGACCTGCCTTACGATCTCATATAAACATCCTCGTTCTTCGCTTCAGGAATCCCCTGAATTTCTAAAGAATTACTTCTAGTATATTGTTCATTGTCCTCTATCCGGAGTTTCAATTATACAATTATCCTCTTTAAGTTAGAGCTTTCAAGTCTTATATTTTCAATCAGCTGTAAATACTCAGATAGTTTGGAATTCTGTGCCGTTATTGCATTATTATGTTCAGTCACATGATCATGGAGAAATTCGAAATACTTATTAATCTCCTTCTCGATTCTTTTGCGATCCCCCGATGTCTCGTTTTGTTTAGCCAATACTTCATCGATCAAGCCTAACAATCAAGCCTAAATTAAGTATGTGTTTCTCCACAGAAATTCTTTATTTTGTATTTACTGACGATATTTTGTTTCACAGATGAGGATGACTGCGGTGATCTCGCTGTGGCTGAAAGAAAACCTCCCGTCGTAATCATTACTGGTGATTTTTACAATAATGGTTATTTGTGATCATAGTTTTTTGAGTTTAATTTTTCGTGCCAGAAATAAAAATCTCGAAAGATCGCCAAATTGCCAACGGAGAGATACCTTGATTATTCTGAAAAATATCGAAGAGAACGCCTATCCTCAAAAAGTTAATTGGCGGTTTTGGAGAGGTGTGAACGATATATTTTTGGCACTATTTGAGTTCTATTTTTTGATCGAAATATACTCTTCATAAATAATGATTATTATCTGAGTAAAACCGTATCGATGAAATAAATTATTTTTTTAATGGAAACGGATTCCGATCAAAATTGATTATTAGTTTTATGCTGATGATTTAAACCAGGCTTGACTTTTACGATTTTAATCAAATTTTAATCATTAAATTTGGTTTTGTCGATCAGTTGTGATCATTAAATTCAAACCCTGATAATAACTGTAAATAAATTATATCTTCCTCACCACATCATCATCATAATAATAGTAATTCGATCGTCGGGTATCAGCGTAAGCTCCGTTTTTTGTCATCATAGGCAGTAGCTAAAAGCAGAGCTATAACCAAACTAATTTTGTTTCCGGAGGTGGAACTTAACCTTATTCCTAAAATACCCACTATAGAGTACATTTAAAAGTTTCATTTTTGATTACTTAAGAGAATTATTAAAATTATGTTTCATACAATGTTAAAATTTTACAATTACTCATTATCATGATGAGGGTTTCCCCCATAAAAAGTTTCCTTCATATAGTTAGCTTAATTTTTACATTTTTGGCTACACCCAAACAGAACCACAGAATTTTCAAGGGAAAATGTTATAGTAGAAGTCAAAATATCGAGGGGAGGGAATGCTGGGAAATTCTTAAATATTTGCCCCTTAACATAGAATTTAACACAAATTTTACAGGGAACACACAAACGTAGCTTGTATTTCCCCTACAATAAGAATAACTTTTCCGCGGATAACAATATTATACCATTTCAACGAAATAACCCTCACTTATGTGAGTTTCTTGACTCGAAAGACAGAAGGTCCCGACAAACAACCTCAAACTTATTGTTAACACATATAAATTTTAAAACTACATTTTAAAAGTGGTGATTTAAAAGTATTTTTGGGCTGGTGAAAATATGTTTGAAATTTATTTTTAAAAACCCTACAACACTAAAATAAACCAGCAAATTACGTTTGGAAATAGAACATTTCTTGTAGTTTTTCTCATAAACAAAATGCAGGGTTAATAAAACTCTCATAAAATTAAAATTATCCGGATTGATATACGCTGATAAAACCTTTTTTCTTTCAAATGTGTGTGGCAATAAAGTAAAACCCTATTTTAACTTATTTTATCACTGGCCACGGTAGCTTCCCCACATTTTTATGCAAGATTAACAAACTGGATACCAGCTCCTGTGTCTGCGGTCAGGAAGGCTGCCCGTTACACTACCTACAGACCCCCTGTGAACTGTCACCTGATTTCATAAAACCTAGAATAAATGAAGATCTTTAGGCATACTTTAGTAGAATAGACAGAGGAGGCTATAGGGAAAAAATCAAGAAGATATATAACACCCTCAACAGAAACTATTCATTCATCATGAGCTCACTATAGCATTCCATTTCAGCTTAATTTAAAATTTTTATTGCATATCAGTTTTCATAATTCCTCTTAAAAAAGGGAAAAGCTATCTTAAATTTAAAAGTTTTAACCTAAATTTATGGCCCAAGCAGAACTACAGTAATTGATTCAATAATCTCTTGGTCTTAACATTAGGCCTTAAAAAACTGAAAGAAAAATTTTAAAAGAAAACTCTCAAAAAGAAAGGTGTAAATATGAATTTAAACAGAAAAAAAATTAAAATTACACAGACCTTGAGAATCTAAAACATCAGAAATTTAATTATAAACATAACTTTAAAAACTTCAAGTGCTCGGAGCTTAGCATTTTAAATTATAATATTTGTTTTTGTTCATAGTTGCTCTGTCAGCCTATTCCTCTATCATAATATATTATTTCATGTCTTCTTTTTCAGTTACTAATTGTAAACCCTTTAGACATATAAGACCTACTTGTTTTTATAAATATTGTATTTTAATACCTTGTAATTTTAAATGTAAACATTGTTTTAATTGTATATATTTCTTATTTTATCGAATTTTAATGTGCGCCAGGTGTTGGCGATCTTTTATTCAAAAGGCATTTTGTAAAAAGAGATATTTTCCTAAATAATGACCCCGCCGGCTCCTCCTGGTCCACTCCCCTGGGTGTGGGCTCGCTGGAGTGACACTTTTCCCCCATGCCTTTTAATAAGATTAAAAACCTGCTTGCGTCGGTTAGTCGGGCAAGCGGGGCTTAGTCTGTTAGTCTGTGTGTGGCAATAATATAGATTTGAACTTTTTTCTATAAAGATTTTTCACGAGGAGGTTGCACTATAAATATACATATAAAATACGTAAAAAAATAAGCGTAGAAAAATATAATAATAATAATAATAATAATACACTTAATTTCATTAGGATAAAGAAAAACATGGCCCAGGAAAATATTAAAATTTATGCTGCCACATTTAAAAAAACTCTAAGTTCTTTATGTCGCTCACAAATTTAATTAAATATCGTTTGAAAATATTAAAATTTGGAAAAGTTCTCTCTGAAACTCAATTGTGATAAATAATTAAATAATTTTTGAGCGAGATAGATAAAACTGTTTTCTGAAGGTATCTATGGAAACGAGGAATATCGCATAGTATTATGAGTCTTCTGTTAGATATATTATTTTTTAAATCGCAAATATTTTTGTTATGCTGTAGAAAAGGTACCATTGGATAATATGCGTAATAGCGAATAGGTAAGATATTTAAATTTATTAATTTAGAAGGTTTTATGTCCATAGATTAAGGGTAATTTGATCTTTTAGGAAAAATGACACGAAACAATGAAAGTTTCAGGATCCTCAGACATATGCAGAAACAAAAACACATAAACGCTTCAAAAATGTGGTTCCGCCCTCCAAAGAGATCCAAGTGCTTAAATCCACAAAAGGCATACTTAAAGGTATGCCTCGTTTTTAAAATCATGGATAGAATTTAGGAATACCATATCCTTAAAATTTAACTTAGAATCTTCTGCTAAATGATTCTTACATGAACGTTTCATAGAAGAACTAAAATCCAAGCAATAGCAAGATTCTTAAATGAAATAGTAGAATAACAAAGAAGAAAATAATTATCCCCCTAGTAAGGAGTTCCCAAGTTAACATGTAATTAAGAAGTATTATTACCAAAGAAGTAAAGAGAAGACGAAGCGATAAATTTTTGTCAGCAAATGTCTCAAGTCAATCTCAACTCAACTCAACTCAACTGAACGTTTCAGATACCGTTTCTAACGTTTTTGTAACTCTATTAATCACAGGTTAACATATATATACTGGTTCTACGGTAGCTTCCATAAATCCAACGTCCTTGGTATTCAGATTTCTTTTGACCTTTATCTTTTCCAGAATGATTTGTTTAACTTCCCGACGAACAAATTTAAAGATTATACCAGCTGACCGCTTAGAGTCAGGCCCAATCTTTGACAGACGTCAATGGCATCTCTAGTAAACTTCACATCTAGTGCCAAATCGACCTGCCTTACGATCTCATAAACATCTTCGTTTTTCGCCTCAGGAATCCCCTGAGTTACTAAAGAATTACTTCTAGTATATTGTTCATTGTCCTCTATCCGGAGTTCCAATTATACAATTTTCCTCTTTAAGTTAGTGTTTTCAAGTCTTAGATTTTCAATCACATGATGTAAATACTCAGATAGTTTGGCATTCTGTGCCGTTATTGCATTCTTTTGTTCAGTCACCTGATCATGGAGATCAAGTAGGTGCATAGTTAAAAATATAATGCAAACATATTTTCGGGATATCGTTGCTTCCAAGAGATACAGCACCGGAAAACATACAAAAATTTTTCTTCTCATGAAATAACCATGAACATCAAGAATTTCTAGGGGCTATAAATTGCGCAATATTCATATCTTATGGTCTACTTCTGTATATAAAAAAATCAGAGCAATCAAAAAATTCAACCATCGACTGAGTCAGAGCTTCAAAATAACAGCTCTTCAGGCTAGGCGTGCACTGAAGACTTTCGTCGCGGCGAACGAAACTGTCACTCGAGAGCACTGGTTTTCTATGACGAGAATCTTGACAATTGGCCTAGAGTCTCGTCCCCTAATGCGCGTGCTCTAGCTTCTTGCCATATATAATAAAATGTTCAAACTTGTGTCGAAAGGTTAAAAGAAGAAATAAAACCAACGCAGAGCAACACAATAAAACAGAAATTGAAAGCTAAAAGCTTACAGCCGTTTCGGCGGTATAAAACAACCGCCTTCATCAGAGCTAAAAAAGGGAATACAACATAAAAACACCTAACAAACCAGGTCAACGAAAAACCAAACAAAGTTACAGTGAGAAATGAAAGCAATGAGAAATGGAAACTATTAAGAACCGCGCAACTCAAGTACGTCTAACCAGGCGGGGTGAAGTGCTGGAACCACAGATAGGTCATTAACTAGTTGATCCGCGTTTTTTCTTATGTGGAAAGTCTCATAAAAGTCGAGCTCAAAAGGAGAATCACATTTCTGGATGATGCTAGCGGAATCGAAATCAAACCTGTGACCGGCACTCCAAGAGTGCTCGGCGATCGATGAACGATGTATTTCCTGTTTCTTGACACAAGCCCTATGCTCTTTGAGGCGAATCAACAAGGAACGCTTGGTTTGTCCAATATAGGATAAACCACATTCGCAGAAAACCTGGTATATACCCCAATTATGTGGGACTCGATCTTTGGTAATAGTGAACCTCAATTTATTTACAGGTAAAAACACAATCTTAAAACTGAATTTATTGAATATTCTACTAATTTGGTAGCTAATTTTTGGATAAAAGGGGATAATTAATAAGTTTTTTGGTTTATGTAAGTCAGGATTGTGGGGTTTATAGTATCTAATAACTGCCTGGTCTACAATAAAGGAGGAGTACCCACGATTAATAGCTATTGCCTTGATATATTTTAATTCATCATTTAATAAACTCTCACTTGAACATACTTTTATAGCACGGTGAACAAATGTGTCAAAAGCCGCAACTTTTTGTTTATGTGGATGGGAAGACTTGAAATGTGGGGGCAATGAGACTGAAAAAGGTTTACGATAAACACATGTGTCGAAATTTGATCCGTTGCGTATATCACTCTTGGAGTGCCGGCCACAGGTTTGATTTCGATTCCGCTAGCATCATCCAGAAATGTGATTCTCCTTTTGAGCTCGACTTTTATGAGACTTTCCACATAAGAAAAAACGCGGATCAACTAGTTAATGACCTATCTGTGGTTCCAGCACTTCACCCCGCCTGGTTAGACGTACTTGAGTTGCGCGGTTCTTAATAGTTTCCATTTCTCATTGCTTTCATTTCTCACTGTAACTTTGTTTGGTTTTTCGTTGACCTGGTTTGTTAGGTGTTTTTATGTTCTATTCCCTTTTTTAGCTCTGATGAAGGCGGTTGTTTTATGCCGCCGAAACGGCTGTAAGCTTTTAGCTTTCAATTTCTGTTTTATTGTGTTGCTCTGCGTTGGTTTTATTTCTTCTTCTTGCCATAGCCCAGTGATAATTAATTATGTTCAAACCGCAGCGACAAAAGTCTTCAGTGCGGGCCTAGCCTAAGGAACACACAAAAGTAGCTTGTATTTTCCCCCAAAATAACTTGAGTGTCCCATAGATAGAAGGAGCTGGGGCCAACATGGCTCTACCTTTTCAACGAAACAACTCACAGAAATTGAGTTTTTTGGAAACTTTAGATTTATTAAATTTGAACCCTGTTGATGATGTTTAAATTTATATATTATAAAACTAAACTTTAAAAGTGGTGATGCAATGTATAATACTGTGTAAAAACGTATAGTACGTTTAAAAATTTATTCTTAAAAACCCTATAACTACAAACCAGAAAATAATGTTTGGAAATCTCGTTTTTTTATTAATTTTGTTTTCATAGACAAAATGAAGGGTGTCTTTAAAATCCGTTTTACATTGGAAATGTGTTGTAATTAGAGTAAAGAAAATAGACTATGTTTAAATGTTGATATGGCATAAAAGTCTTCCATTGTTATTAGTTAAAAATTTTTTCTTCAAAATCTATAGGAAAAAGTATAGTCCTACCTCCACGTGAAAAACTTTTGGCGTCGTACAATATTGCGGCGATTGTCATGGAAGCGGGCTATTCCCCTCAATTGAAGGGTAATTTATAAACTCTTAAAAACGTTTTCTACCAAATCTGTGTGACTATCATTTAGAGTTTTTTTCTGTCAAGGATTGTCTCGTGGCAGTCGGTGACTGTACAAAAATCTTCAATATGAAATTGTGAGAAATGTCGAAATGATAGCTCAGAAAAACACGCGAAAATAGCTGATGTTTAAAGATAGAGTCGAAATAAATGTTTTTGCGCCTTTAAAAATGCCCAAAAAATAAATTAAAACTATGTTGTGACGACGGATTATGACGAATTAAGATTCAAACATCCAACGAACTGCTTAAAGAAACTGAAAATTTTATTCCATGTGAGATTTTCACAAATCTCCCATTTAATGTTTAAGGGGTATTGGGGAAAACCAGGTATAACATTATTTTCCCCCGAAATTTTTCTATTAATGCCATATTCGTCACAGTTCACTCTTTCAAGCGATCTGTGTTTAAGGGCCATATTCAGATGTTCGCCATCAGTGAATCCGCCGCGCGTATCCGCCGAAATGGTAATAAAATTAACTTTTTCGTGACTCACTTTGTCTGAAACGCCGAAGACGGACTCACCGACTCTCTCGCCGGCGGATACGAAACCGCCGACGACTTTCTCTTCTCTCATTGGCTGAAACCGCGCTGAAACCTTGGAAACAGTTTGTTTACATTCTTCATTCGGTTGTACTTCGTAACAAAAATTTGGCGTCCATCTTGCGTGAAATGTGCATGCTTTGATTAGTAGGATGTTGGTATGGATTAATATATTAAAATAATTGGTAACTTTAACAAAAATGAGAGAGCACAGAAGAAAATGGAACAGCTGGGATAAGAGTCGCCATGTCAAACCAACACTCCTTGCCCTGCTTCGGATCACGCCCGATAGCAAAGAAAAATGTATTGAGGTATGTAAATTGTATTTTTATTTAATTTTCTCGTTTATGGAATATTTCAGAATTGGTAAATGTTTTAGTATTCAATATTTCGGATCAATTCGGTTAGATGTTCCGTTAAATATCACCAAGTTTGTTTTGGTATCAAATATTAGAAAAATCGCTTCAAAAATTACTAATCTTACTGTGATAAAAATGTTCATTTTGTATAAAATTGAATAATTTATAATATTTTTAATGTTGCATTAATGGACGTGGCAAATTTCTTTTTGAATTGTTATATTTTAAGATTAAGAATTCTGAATAGACTAGAGGAAGTCCAATTCAAGATATGAATTAAGAACATGAATGGTGTTCAATACTTTTTTTTATTCAGTGGAAGTTATAAATGAAAGCTTTAAAATAAATATATTTTAATTTTTTTTAGATATTATTTTTGCACAGAATATATAATTTGGTTATTACTTGTAATTCTTGATTGTTTTTATGCGCAGCTGACATAGCATTTGTTTGCGTTGGACTATCACATATTTAAAGAATTCTTATTCTCTCGCTTTCTATTAAACTAACTTCCTTCCGCAAAAAGGTTTTTTTTTAAATTTAGGATAGTATTAATTGAATTATGAAGTTTACAGTTTACACCACACACATACAACATAAAAATCATTGTTGTTGTTGTTGTTGTTGTTGTTGTCGTGTGCCACTTGGAATACCCAAGCTCCGCAAGGATTCAAGGCAAAGGGGGTGCGGCTCCTGAGAAAGTTAGGCCCTTAAATGGCAGGAGTCCGACTTCTGCCTCATGAGATGATAGATGCTGCCACTATCTATCGCCACCTCCACAATTTTGCCATGCATCTGAAGGGGAGGGAAATAGTCTCCAGACACCTGGACCCAAGGTAAACTGCGCCATGACCGACCTCAGGACTTTCGGACCCACAGATTTAACGAGCACGTTGAATGTATATATAAACATTTCAATATATAATTGAATAGTAATCAATTATACTGTTGAATAATTTTTTCTTGTATGTAATTAATATTTTGATTTTGTTTACATGCTAGTATAATTTTTTTCAGCTCAACTAAAATGCTGTTCTTTGTGAATCCAAGAAAGAATTATTGAAAAGGGCAAATTATGAAAGTTTAAAAGGATGACACTTCTATTTAAACTGAGAGTTATCTTTTAAAAAAATTAACCATTTGATAAATGGTAATGGAAATTAATCAATTATTCATTTAAATTGCTTTGAGGTAGTACAGTTATTGTATTTGATATAATTTATGAAACAAACTTGCTCCTATGAACTGTGACCATCAAACAGTGACAATCCATACTTAAATAAGTCAAACGGTATCTACTAATAAATGCCATTATTTAGAAAATAGTTGTAAAAATGTTTGAACAAATTGGTGTAGTGCTTACTTTTTTTGTTGATAATAAATAATCTTTTTTGTGATTAGAAGAGTTTTTATGTTTTTAGGATTTAGTTCATACAATATACTTTGAAATTTTTATAAGTTACACTTTTGTCTAACTGGAGTACTAAAAATTTGTTTCTAAAATCTGCCTCACTCTTTCCTACATGTTGTACAAATTTCAATTCAATAAAGAGTAACTGCAATAGTTTACACATTTAACTGTTGAAACATACTTTTTGCTAATTGAGTGGAAAATTCTCCAACAAATTAAGTATGCAGTTAAAAATAGAATAAGTTGAAGAATATAGAATATTTATTTACAAAATTCCTAAACTTTATTGAATCTATTGTAAGAATAAAAAATGGAACTTCCAAATATTTTGAAGATATGAAAATAGTGTAAGTATTATTTATTTTGTTTTATATAAGCTTGCAAAGTTTCAGTTTTATAGATTTTAAAAATGCTGCTAATATTGGGAAATGGTAATTAAGGATTAGTTTACTGCACAATAAGGTGAGTAGTGAGAGTCTTTCAACCAGAATTAAGAAACATAGTTCCTACTTCCTAACATCTTGCATTAAATTGAATTTAATGAGTAATTCCTTTGATGAAAAGATATTTCCATGTAATCATACCTTACAAAATAACTAATTTTTTTCTATTGAATATTTTTTTTCTACCCTTTGCTATTATCTCCCTTTTTTATAACCATTTTTCCAAAATCATGTAAGAATGAATTTCCAAAACATACTTGGAATTAAATTTGGGAAATGAAGCATTATTGTTATGAGTTACAATAATTACTTGGTTATGATAAAGGTGCAAAGCGTTTAGAAATAAAAAAGATAAAATATTTTCTTTTTCTTTTATTGTTTTTATTAACTCTTTAATAAGTTCGATTAGTTAAAAGCTTCAGCTTGGTTTCTAGTTCACTCAAACAACAAAAACAAGCGACTTGCAGTGCAGATTGAGTTTGTTTACATTTTTGGAAGCATGTGAATGCATCAGTGACATTTTCCCGCCTTTTAATAGACAGATTTTATTGGTCGTTGAGCGTTTCAACGTCACGCCACGTCAAAAACACAACTAACCAATGAGCTGACTCTCCGAGATCTTCGCCTCTTTCGGAAGGCGATCTGAATACGGTGAATGAGATTCACACTGGGCGGAAACGCCGCCGGCGGATTCACTGATGGCGAAGATCAGAATATGGCCCTAAATAGCAATTCATAGTAAACGAAGCTGATTAAACATATCTGTTAATACTGATACTGTTTTAAAATTATTTTATTAAAAAACTTGACGGTGACTATTACAAAAATTTTAAATAACGTGTTTGTTTACTTCCTTAAAAAAATTAATTTTCGGATTTCTTACAATCAGACACAAATCCAACGCGTGCCTAACCATAAAGCAGTCTATGTAATGGCTAAACTTTAATTCTAGGGTAAATATTTACAGGATTAGGAATTGGGATTTTTCACTTAATTTAAGAACTCTCGTATTTCCTATGAATTTTAAAGTAGAAAATAGAAAACATATAGTATTACTTAGTAATAACTGTAAATTACAGTTATTACAAAGTACTGATTATTACGACGAAATGACTTTTTTTGTTTGAAATTCTGATGGTCATCCCATAACGACGCATCAGCAAAAACAACTATATTACAAGCTTTATTGATGGGACAGCATATGTCCAGCCGTAAACCCAGAGCATCTGCATACCGGGACAAGATATGTCCCGGAATTAATCCTGGAGTCAATACTGCTAGGACAGACAGCCTTTGTCCCGCTGCCGCTTTTTGTTGATTGCAAACTGACACCTATTATTGGACCACCAATCGTCGTTGGATCCGTTAAATCTGTCACGTGACCACCCCTCTGGCCCTGCCAAATCCCATGTGCAGAGGTAAACATTCGAATTGCTGTATATGACTTGTTAACCGTTCGTGAATTGAATTAACACTTTTTTTTGGTTTGATGGTTTGGATAGTTGCTACTCTCCCCTTTCATATTTGTCACCAAAAGTTCGGCAAGAATAGCGGCCGACTGCAACTATTGTTGGTCAAGGGGTCACTGCGGACCAGTCTGGAATACTGCGAGGTAAAAGAAACATGTAGGAGTTTAGTGGACAATTTCAGAGTAGCCTTATGTGATTTGCCATTGCCGATTAATACAATAGAACCACTAGAACTATTTTATAGGGGAGAGTGGGGCAGGTTTCAACAGTTTCGTTTTCGAACAATGGGTGGGCAGGTGATCGCGGACGGAGCGAAGGGAGAAAAAAAATGCGAAATTCTCTATGGGTTGGCGGGAAAATAGTTCGAAGAGCGCGCTTGTAAAATCGATAAAAAATAGAAAAAAATGTCCGATTTTATTCAGTAAGGAGGCAAATTGAACCTGAAGGATGTATCTAACTATCGGCACCATAATTGTTTCGAAATTCCTACTAATTTTTTTTCAGGAGAAAAACGGAAGTTAATTAAAAAACAACCCTCGTAATATGTCCTGGCGCATATTATGCTGTCCCATCAATAAATTTAAACACTATCTTGTAACATCATTGTTGTTGTTGAAATGTGGTTAAGGGATATCGTTTATGCGTCTAACATACGACCTTCGAACAGCAAAGTTATTTCAATGTAAATATCACTTGAAGGAGAACATTTTGGGATAAATTGTAGACACCATGTAATTTTTTGTCTTTGTGTATGAGCAGGGCACTCATGATCCGAAGTTCATCGTACTTTTTATCGGACTCTGTGTTGGTTCTGTTGAATATGTGCTGCCAATAAAACTTAATTATGTGTTTAACCTAGCTAAAATCAAACTTATAATCATCAAAAGTAACATGCAATTATACAAAATAATAATTAAGCCTACAATTATGTACGGTTGTGAGGCTTGGGTCCTTAACTAGAAAGATACAGATAGGTTTGGGAACTCAGAATCTTAAGAAAACTTTTTGATGATATTCAAGAAAATGGAATTTGGAGAATTAAAAACACTAGAGAAGTAATGGAAAAATACAAGGGAATTGATATTGTAACGGACATTAAGATAAGACGCCTCAGATGGCTAGGGATTATATCAAGAATGGAGGATGCTAGAAACGTAAGGAAAATTTTCAACGTCAGAGTTATGGGCATCATCCTTAAGCAGGCCCATGCCCTATATGGCGCGTCTATACTTTTACGATGGCCTGTTTTAAGGTCCCGCTTACTTGGTGGGGTCAATAAGCGAACAAAAGAATTCCCCTCTTCTAAAGAGGATGCTAGGGGAAACCACACAAATCGATCGGAGATTCTCTCCCTAACCACTCAAAGGGCCTTTCTAAACTTTTACAACCAAAAAAACCGCCGTGCTCTGGGCACTAAGGGGATATAGGCTGCAGCTAGAGATCGCTTCCTCCTTGATTGTCAAAACGAGATTTATGAGCAGGGGAGCCCCACACAAAAGGAACGCGATATTATCAATGCTTCTAATCTCCCCTGAATGGCCTGGACTCAGGGGCCAAAAGTGATTCAAAAACAAGTCACAGTTCTAAGACAACGAAATGGCTGTTCCCCAGTGTTATCAATGCTCCTAATCTCCCCCGAATGCCCGAAGGAGCCTGGTCGTTTTGTGTGGTTAGCTTAGGTCAATTAACGGACAAAAGACGATCCCCTTCTCATAAATCTTTCGTTTTGACAATCAACAAGGAACTGCAGCCATAGCGCGTGAGTCTAAAATTTTATGTTGGCCTCGACAAGGCTCTTTCAGGCATAGGTTATCTACCCCATCTGTTTGTGTGGTTAGAGGGTTGGAGGGAAACTGTTTTGTTCGCTAATTGACCTTACCTAACCACACAAAGATATGGGTGAGATATCCTTTGCCTGATAAGCGTCGTCGATGCAATCATAAAAGTTTAGATGCACGCACAAGAATATTCCCAATCTCTTTGTGTGGTTAGGGGACGCGTAAAAAGATATCGGGAAGATTCTTATCTCCACATATTGCCTTAAGAACGGCGGTTATTCGGTTGTAAAAGTATAGACGCGCCCATAGCGTGAGTCTTAAGTTTTATGATGGTATCTACAAACGCTCCTTCGGGCATTGATAAACTCCCCCATCTATTTGTGTTGTTAGGTGATGTCAATTAGCGAACAAAAGAAGTTCCCCTCCTCTGAGGGAAAACTCCATAATTACACAAATACACTAGCGGAAATAAAAATCCCAACACCAAGAAGGAAAGGAGATATCAAATTCAAATTTATTTATGTAATTGCACATAGTATCAATGTGAATTGCTTAAAAAATCAGCCTTCCTGGATATTAGGGGGCCGAGAAAACCAGGGAGGAGTGTTGTCTCCATAGGTGTCCATTATCGCCGTCACACGTCATGGTACTGAGTGACATGGGCTCTAAATGACTTTTGAGGGATTGGAGGATCATGTTGCCTCCTCGGGTAGTCCAAATTCATATGGTGCACCAGCGGACGTTGCATACCGGGCTAGGTGATTTCTCCTCTTTCTCCGGACATGTTTTGTGAGCGTTGGTTCTTACGAACGGATAGACTAGGGTAAAAATGCAACATAGGGGGTTAAGAAGAAAGCTTGGACATTGCATAAAGCATGTGTTTGTGCATTTTTCTCTTGAAATTTGTCCCCAGGACAGGTCTGAAGGTAAGAACGTACAACCGGCTAAAAAACCTCAATGAAGCAGCTCTGGTTGGCCAAAGTACCGGTAGATCATACTGAGGACAAGGGGCAGTGGGATGGATGTCGTTTGCAGTACTGCGGATTGTCCGTTTGGTCTGCATAGCTTTTTACATCTTTGTCTACAAACCAGGAGCTGAAAATGGACCTTTCTGTTTCCAATAGTGCACGAAGTAAGGAAATGAAAATCCCAATTTCATGACATTGTGTTTATGAGAGAATCCTGCTTCGGTTTGGAGCACCACGACGGTTGGGTATGAGTTTGAAGACACAATGGAGAGAGCGTATTCAGCTGATGATTTTCTAATCGTTCCACGGAGTGGTGATGCAGGGTAACGGAGTGGGGATGCATTGGATTCCCTTTCTGCAACTCCTGAGTATGATTCATCAGTACTTCTTCCAACCAGAGCTGCGTCATTGAGGTTTTTAGCCGGTTGTCCACCCTTACCTTCAGACCTGTCCTGGGGACAAATTTCAAGAGAAACATGCACAACCACATGTTGTATGCAATGTCCAAGCTTTCTTCTTAACCCCCTAGGTTGCATTTTTACCCCGTCTTACCCGTTCTCTAGAACCAACACCCACAAAACAAGTCCGGTTAATGAGGAGAAATCACCTAGCCCGGTATGCAACGTCCGCTGGTGCACCATATGAATTTGGACTACCTGAGGAGGCAACATGGTCCTCCAATCCCTCAAAAGTCATTTAGAGCCCCTGTCAATCAATACCATGACGTGTGAAAGCGGTAATGGATACCTATGGAGACAACACTCCTCCTTGGTTTTCTAGGCCCCCTAACTTCCAGGAAGGCTGATTTTTTAATCAATTCACATTGATACTATGTGCAATCATAGAAATAAATTTGACTTTGATATCTGCTTTCCTTCTTGGTGTTGGGATTTTTATTTCCGCTAGTGTAGATGGGGGAGATAGAAGTGAGATTTTATCTCCCCTCCACTGGTTGTCGATCCCATCATGAAACTCTAAACCCACGCATAAGGTCTGTAATGCCATGGTGAATGCGGATGTGTTGGTTCTGTGGGTTAAACCCCATTTTCCTCATGATCTCCCTCTGTTCCAGGCGCGAATCCGAGGTGTCCATGAGGCGGTGGTTCGAGGCAACCTGGGTGAGGTAGAAGGGTTGCTGACGCGGAAGAGGTTCGCCCTGAGCCGCGACCACCTAGGGGCCAGCCCTTTGCACCTGGCAGTCTTACACGCCCACCAGGAGGTCTTACACGCCCATCGTGAGGAACTTCCCTGAAGCCCTCGAAGGACCTGACAACGTAAGGACTAGTTTGTTGCACCACTCACAGCTCAAAATATTTGCATTTTAATTATTTATTAGAAATCCTTCAAAAAATGTTTGAGACTGTTATGACGTGCTAGATTACACTGGGCAACAATTTTTGACAAAGTTCGTGTAAAAATGATGAAAATAGCCAATTCCTACTGAATTTGACCTTCTGAATCCGAATATCACCTTAATAAAATCTGGTTTAATTCGAGTTTTGGAGATACCAGGGGGGTCTGATTTAGCGTAATTAATGCTGAAATGCCACTGTTTTTTAAGAATATTTTAATATACAATACTCTATTACCCATTTAATTGCGCAATATTTTATCTGAGATGTTTTCTAACACATACACATTCGTAAAATAATAATAATAATAATAATAATAATAATAATAATAATAATAATAATAATAATAATAATAATAATAATAATAATAATAATAATAATAATAATAATAATAATAATAATAATAATAATAATAATAATAATAATAATAATAATAATAATAATAATAATAATAATAATAATAATAATAATAATAATAATAATAATAATAATAATAATAATAATAATAATAATAATAATAATAATAATAATAATAATATTTGATAAAGAATTTGTCGATAAGAGTCACCAGGTGGTCGACAAAGTTGAGATGTTTTCATAAGAAATAGTCCCATACATTCATGAAGTAATAAAACTAATAATACATTAACATCTACCTCTTGATGTTAACGAGTGGCGTTTGTTCCTAGATTCCTCTAAATTGAGTCTAAAGATGGTATTTCTCTACAATGGCAATAAGCTCCCTTCCATTCCCATTGCATTTGCTGCTCATATGAAAGAGACATACGAACACATGCAGTTACTTCTTCATTGAACTAAGTACGCAAAATATGAATGGTGTGTCTGTGCCGACTTGAAAGTAGTTGCGTTATTGATGGCCTTCAACAGGGATTCACAAAATATTGCTGCTTCCTTTATGAATGGAACAGTCGTGCAACAGAATTACACTACATTCAAAAAGACTGGCCTCCCAATATATGTTTGAAACAAGGAATAATGAATGTCAAGAACTCTCCTCTTATGTCTCAAGAGAAAATAATCTTACCTGCTTTACACATTAAATTGGGCATTGTAAAGCAATTGATTAAAGCGATGGATAAGACTAAGCCAGCTTTCATTTACTTGCGTCTGAGTGAGGCAAAAATAAAGAAGGAATTCTTATAGGTCCTCAGATTAGAGATATTTTTAAATATTCAAAATTTGAAAACCTTCTAGACTGTGATGAAAAACAAGTGTGGGATGCACTCTGTCAAGTTTGTGTTAACTGATCTAGGCAACGCAAGATCGGAGTATTATAAAGATCTTGTTCAGGACATGTTAGCCTTAAACCAGAAATTCGGTAGTCGAATGTCCTTAAAGCTGTATTTTTGGATTCTCACCTCGATTTCTTCCCTTCTACCTCTGGAAAATTCAGTGATGAGCATGGTGAACGTTTCCACTAAGATATGTCAATAGAGCTACGTTATAACGGAAAGTGGTATGCCTCTATGCTTGGGGGCTATTGCTGGACGCTTTTTAGAGATGATCCAGGTATGGAATACAGCCGAAAGAGAAAGAGAACTCGTCAATCATGATTTGGTAGTACTTCATTCTGTTATTATAATTTATTTATAAATTATGCAGTGAAAAAAACTCAAAGTTCAATTTAATATGTTTTAGGTATTATTTAGAGCAATATCTCAAGATTACAAAAAAACCCGAACCAATTTCCAATTTTTATTGCCATATTCGTGTTCAGCATGTCGAAATCTATTAGAATTTAACATTTTTATCATTTTACATTTTCACTGTTGCCCAGTGTTATTTAAAAAATGCATGGTGCCTTGCATAGTATGGAATATAAAACGGATTTAGAGTTTAATTTATTTCTATAGAGTATAGAGCTCCATACGAAGACATTTTTAATTTTTTTCTGATCATTAGTTAATTAATATTAAAAACTACAATGGGCAGAAGGTTTTGGGGTTTGGTGCATGACGTCATTTCTGTCTTCGGTACAAAATAAATCCACGATTCACTGACAAAAATAGGAGAATTGGCAATTTGTTATCTAATCAATAACGTTGTGATCGCTCACCGTGTGCCAAGTTTTAATAAAGAAAGACCTAAATCTATTATTGTACAGTTTAAATCTAAGCCAGCTAAAGATGAAATACAAAAAAAGTTGAAAGAAAGAAAAATAACTACATCTGAAATAAATCCACGATTCACTGAATGAGCACCTCACACCTGAACTTAAAAAATATTCTACTTATCAAGGAACTTCAAAAAGGTAAACCACTTCAAGTTTTGCTGGGTGCGAGATGGCAAGATTTACGTGAGGAAAAATGAAACATCCAAAATTTATTTTATTTATCACACTTGTGCGAAAGCGTTTCCGGCAACGGTTAAATCCTTTTGAAAGTATTGATTGGTTGAACATTCGGGTGAAAGCAGATGCGACGTCACGTAGGCCAAACCTCCGATTCTATCAAACGTAATTTTTGAAAATTAATTAGAAAAACAATGATAAACAAATCTAAAAATTTGAAGAAATGCGTTTTATAACCCCATTAATGATTTCCAACGGTCGAAATCTTGAATTTCAACAAGTGTTGTATTCCCTATTTATTAGAAAAACAGCAAGAAACCAAAACAACAAAAAAATAAAGAAGAAAAACAAACGAATGAATACCAATTAATAAATAAATAAATAAAAGGAAAATATTTTTTTAAATTATGAGATATCATTAGAGCAATAGCTTGTGTATGATATAAAAAAATCCTATTATATGGTAATTATTCACAACGCTATTGGGATTCATTTAGATATTGCTCTAAAATTTTTAAATCGTGTTGTGCGCTTCTGTGAATTTGGTGATATTTGTTTTAAAATCTGCGTAAAAAAAGTAACAACGATTAGTTGCTGTTGTTTCCGAGACTTTTCATTTTTGGAAGTTTAAACTCTCATTAGGCAAAGGTCATTTTCGTTCCAAAAGCTAACAAGACTCTGGCAACGGCTGGAAATCTGTGAAACGTGTTTATTTTTCGCTCTTCCGAACTCTTGAAAATATTCAAAGTTTCCACATACAAAAAGTATTGAATACTGTTTTTTCTTCATTTATATATGTAACTTATGTACTTAATTTATAATTAAGCTTCATTATTTTTAAATCGTCAAAAAATGAAATGCAAAGCGTGCGCCGAGGATATTCACCAGGAGGATCTACTATCTTGTACTGGTGCTTGTGAAGGTAACTTCCATTTCACTTGCTGTGGCTTCACCGATAAAACTTTTAGAAAATACACAGCTGATAAAAAGAAAAGGTGGATCTGCATAACATGTAGTCAGTCACTTCCAGATGTTTCTAATAAAACAAAAGCTGAAACAGTGAAACCGGAGACGATCATCAACCTAAATCCTGAAATCATGAGCTTAATTGAAAAGCAGAATAATGAACTGAAAAAATTTGTGTCAGACAAGCTTGATGACTTTAAACAGTCTCTGGATTTTAATAATGAAGTTATTCAAGAATTAAAAAGTTCTGTGATGAAATTGGAAGATTGCTAATAAAAACCTAAAATCTGAAAATAAAAGAATTGCAGAAGAGAATCTGTTAATGAAAAAAGAAGTCAAGGATCTAAAATTATCTGTTATAGAGCTGAAACAGTATTCACGTCGGGCTAATTTGGAAATTTCGGACATCCCTGAATCTGAGAATGAAAATATCGAACAAATTCTATCAAAAATAGGAGAATTGGCAAGTTGTGATCTAATCAATAACGTTGTGATCGCTCACCGTGTGCCAAGTTTTAATAAAGAAAGACCTATATCTATTATTGTACAGTTTAAATCTAATCCAGCTAAAGATGAAATACAAAAAAAAGTTGAAAGAAAGAAAGATAACTACATCTGAAATAAATCCACGATTCACTGACATGCCTGTATACTTCAATGAGCACCTCACACCTGAACTTAAAAAAATATTCTACTTATCAAGGAACTTCAAAAAAGTAAACCACTTCAAGTTTTGCTGGGTGCGAGATGGCAAGATCTACTTGAGAAAAAGTGAAACATCCAAAATTTATCGTATACAAACTGAGGAGGACTTAAATGGCGACCTCTCCAATTGATTTAATTCAGGTAACTCTTCCGGATTGTAAACAGTTATTGTATTTGGATGATTTAGAAAAATTTTTATTGCCTGGAATAGTAGTAATATTAGTGTTATTCATGTAAACATTCGAAGCATCCGTATGAACTTTGATAATTTTATTGCTCTTACTTCTAAATGTATACAACATATCTCAATAATTGTTCTGTCAGAAATATGGATCTATGACAGTGAAAAAAGCTTATACTCAATAAATGGGTTTAATTCCAAATTTTGTTGTAGACAGAATAACAGATCAGGTGGTATTGCTGTGTTTTTTCGTGAAAACCTTGATCTCATTGAAATAGACTCGGATTTAAGTACTGCTGAAGCTATTTTGTTATATAGTAAAAGCTTGAAATTGTGTTTATTTTCTGTATACCGTTCACATGAATTTTCTATCTCAGATTTTAATTTAGAACTTCAATCTACTTTAGCTAAGCAAAATTATGAAAATATAATTTTAATTGGTGATTTAAACATTAATATTCTTAACGACTCTAATAACTGTATACAAGATTATCTGAATTTAGTGTATCATTACGGATTTCAATCTTATATCAATATACCAACTAGATCACTACTCACTACTACGTGCATAGATCACGTATTTATTAAACATCAAAATTATATGTCTCCCCAATCTGCAGTTTTTTTAAATGATTTAACGGATCATTATCCAATATTATGCAAATTAAACTCAAGCAAAATACTTAATTCAAAACAAAAAAATAATTCTGATATCTCAATTAACTATAATCAACTATTAAATTACTTATCACAATATAAAATGAAATGGGATACCAACATCTCTCTGGACCAACAATATAATTCATTTGTGTTTAAGATTAATTCTATTGTAAACAACTTTAAATTTAAAAGAAAATTCGGTAAAAAATTTAACAAAAATTGGATGACTCCAACTATATATTGTTTGGTTCTAAGGAAAGAAAAATTGTTCAAAAAACGTAAAAAATATCCTTATGATGAAATCTATAAAGTAGCATATAAATCAACTGTAAATTCAATCAAAATAAAAATAAAATGTAGGAAAAATGAGTTTTATAAAGAACAATTTGTCAAGTGCTCGTCTAACAAGCAAAAATGGGATTTAGTCAATAATCTCTCTATTCTAAAAAAAAGTTTTTGGTGAACGGTTTCCAGAGAAAGGCTTTTTAATTACTGAACCGAATGACACATATATGGTATCAAAATGTCCGGATTCTTTTCGGATTTCCGAGTAAGCCCTTCGATTTTTACAAAAAATTCTCAATTTTAAAATATTTCCATTTTTTTAGATAACGGATAAGGTCGCAGTTACAAAGTAAGTATTGTCAATCAAAATATTATGCATCCAATCACAACGACCGATTGACGCTATATTTTAAGATGAAACATGTTTTTTCACCTTTTAAAAAAGTACTTTCTTGATGAAATATCCCTCAAAGACTAATAAAAACTCTAAAAACTTACATGTACGCTATTTTATACTAAAATTTCACACTTTTTGTCCAATATTTATAATTTTTATTCTGATTTTATCGAAATTAATTGTAAACATAGAGTGATGTTTTGTCTCTTATTATTTTCGATTGCTTAAACGGTATTGTTTAACAAGTCTGGGTTTAAAAAATATGAATGATAAACACTAGGCATATTATACTAACGAGCTACTTTAAAATAATGGTTTTTGTTTGGTCAGAATATTGATAAACAATTAGAATTAGTTATTTTTATAATCATAGATTAAAAATAATTAAGATGAATATTTTTAAAAACATTTCGTTTAAATGTTTAATAAGTTCGAGTTATATATTCAAACTTTTAAGGGAGATTTATTCATGGAGGGGATTTGGTGACGTATTTTTGGAAAGTTGGTTGACGTTTTTTTGTAAATTGTTTAATTGTTTTATAAAGTGTATTAAGTTTAGCGAGTTGGAATTTATGGGAATTGCGAAGCAATTCCAAAAGGTCCTGCGTCAGCAGTTTACGGGGGTTGGCGAGCGATAGCGAGCAGGGGGCGGTAGCTCCCTAGTATCATAAATAAAAGTAAGTCTAATAAACTACCTGACTCATTAAGTAATTGTGATTTAGCTTTGAAATTTAATTCTCATTTCTGTCACAATAATATGTCTTCAAACGTTTTAAGTGATGATAATTTTAAACAGTATATTTCACCTTGTGAAAAATCTTTCGTTTTTTTTTAAATATTTGATTATGAAATATATGATGTCTTAAATTCTTTTTCCAACAAAAAATCTTACGATTATGACGGTTTAAATTTTCAAATTATGAAGCAATTTTCCATCAATAATGTTGAGTTTTTGACAAATTTTTTAAATTCATCTTTTGATTTGGGTTTATTCCCAAATTCATTAAAATGTGCCACTGTAACACCCATTTTCAAATCTGGTGACAAAAATATTTTATCAAATTATAGACCTATTTCAATCTTGCCCGTTTTTTCTAAATTGATTGAAAAATTAATATCGAATAGAATTTATGATTTTCTAAACACGACAAAATTTTTTGCTGAAAACCAATATGGTTTTATAAAAAAAAAGAAGCACCACAGATGCTCTTTTGAAATTCACTAACTTTATTTATACCAGCATAAATGATAACAAAAAGACCCTAGCCATATTTTTGGATATTTCCAAGGCATTTGATAACGTTAATCATAAAATTTTAATTCAAAAACTCAATTATGCTGGAATAAGAGGTAACATTTTAAATTGGTTTGTATCTTACTTACATAATAGACAACAAAGAGTAAAAATAGACAGTGATTATAGTAGTTTTATTTCTCTCACCAAGGGTGTTCCTCAAGGTTCTATTTTAGGACCTTTACTTTTTTTAGTTTTTATAAATGATTTCTGTAAATTAAAATTATTTGGATCTATTATTTCGTATGCTGATGACTCGGTTCTGCTTTATTCATGTCCCGATTTAGATACTCTTAAATTACAAGTAGAACAGGATTTATTTACTATTGGTAATTGGTTCTCATCAAATCACCTAGAATTAAACTTGAATAAGACTAAATACATATATTTCAGTTTGAAGAACCCTAGCTTTAATTTTGAACCTAAGTATCACTCGCCTAACTGCGCAGCATTTTCGAATTGTTCATGCTATTCTCTTCAATCTGTTAATAGTATTAAATACCTTGGTTTGTATATTGATTGCAACCTAAAATGGAAAACGCATGTCAATGAAATTTCTAAAAAACTTCATTTTATTCTTTATAAGTTTTACTACCTAAAAAATAAAATTTCAAAAGACTTTCTGATCACTCTTTATTACTCATGGTTTTAGTCTATTATTAATTATGGAATTTTAGTTTGGGGGAGTGACTATAAATCCAATTTGTATCCGATTATATCTGTACAGAATAAATGCTTCAAAATTTTAAATTACTTTAAAACTACTAATACACCTCATTATAAATCCCTAAGATTACTACCAATTCGTTATAATGCCTTTTTTAGAATAATTTTACAACTTTTTAAAAATAAATCACTCTGTAAATTAAAAGAAAACATTTCAGATAGACGTCCTAATATAATCTTTGAACTACCAGCTATACGTAAAGAAATATATCGCAAGCATTTTTTATATTTAGCTCCTAAGTTATATAATAGTTTACCATTAGAGTTGCAGTCAATAAACAACTATTATCATTTCAAGAAAGTTTTATTTACGTTTTTAATTGAAATTGACGATATTGATTTATTTTTCCACGTTTAGAAGCGAAATTACTCTTTATATTTTCCAGTTTTGTCCAGAATGTTTAATCTATGTATATTTTGATAAATTTATGTCTTGCGTTTATTAATTAATTCAAAAACCTTATTTTGTTTTCTATCGTTTCTGTTGTTTTGAATTTTGTAATTTTATATAAACTTAATTATTATTGTTATTTACCTACTTTTTATATAATTTAAGTAGTCACCAGTACTGGCTCTGTTGCCTCTTGGTGACCAAACCTTATTTTGTAGATGGTATTTTTAAAGCAAAAAATAAAAAAATTATTATTATTATTATTATTATTATTATTATTATTAAATTATTAAAAAATTATTATTTATCCAATATGGCGGATTTTCCAAAATGGCGTCCACTAATGTTTATAATAAAAAAAATTATGATGATAAAATCGTAATTTTTTCAGGATATGGTAAGAATTATTCTCACCATGATAAGGTGCATGAAATTTTTCACTTGGGGGAAGTTAGATTGATACTGGCAGGCAAACCGAATGGCAAAATAAAAAACATCCAGAAGGCAAATTGGAAGCTTTTAGCGTGGAAGGAGGGAGAAACGTGCATAATTATTACAGCTAGAACGCTAAGTGAAGGATAAAGGGCTACCAGAAGGCACCAAAATGGAAAAAGAGTAAAGCTTTATTGCTAAAAAAGCAATAATATTTACTGCAACTTCTAATTGCGACTAGTTAGTTAAATAGCGTTCTGTTATTTTATTGATTTTACTAGACTTACATTGTTACATGACTATGAGAGGTGTCAACATGCTGTACCGGAAGTAAAACACAACCCGTAAACTCCAAGGTTAATAGAGTACTACAGGTTGGCTCATAAAATGTAAACAAAGCGAGGTCGTTACGTCACAACATACCGGAAGTTGATCTCCCAATGTTAATCCTATGAGAAACTGTGCATAAAAACCGACGAAAACAACTAACTTCTGCTAATTTAATTTGTCTTTTGGCGATTGTTACTAATAGATGATAGTTCAAAATAATTTTTAAAAATAAAATAATAGGTGTAACTAGATTAATTAAGTTTTTATAGGGTTTTAATTTTTACTAAAATCAGATCATTCACAATGGGAAAAGCTCATTTACGGCTCTTATCTAAGCATTGTTGAAATAAATCGCTCGTCCTAAGTTTTTTTATGAATTTTTTAGCTTATTTAATCTTGATAACTGGATATTTTTTATTGTTTTAGTTATGAAATAATTTTAAACGTCAATAATCTCTTTTCAATTTTGCATTAGTTTCAATGGTTTCAATGTTCTTATAAAATATTTTACTTTAATTTTCCTACATTATATATTATAATCTGTTCATTTAGAATTGGCGCCTGAGACAAAATGTATTAGAAGCAGTTACTATTGTAATTATCAATACATTTAATTTTTTAATACAAATTTAAGTATTTCCATTGCATTTCCAATCATTCACTTAAAATTAAATGAAAAGGAAGATGAAAGAAAGTATGTGAGGACCAAATTACGTTAATTATAATAATAGTTAAGTGTAAATTTACAGGAGACTCTATTTTTAGAAATTAAATAATCACAATACCACACTGTAAAAAATTAAAACTTATGAACAGTAGAAAGTACAAATAAATTTAATTCGGAAATAAATAAAGAAGCTAACTTACGTAAAATAAGATACTTTTTTGTTTGTTCCTCTTCTATTGAAACAACCTGAGACCGCACACCAAGATCCGCCACCTTTTGGCATTTTTAAATCATTTGTTTTACAATTAATAAAGCATTTTATAAGAAAACCATATGAAATGAAAAAAAACTATTCATTTGTTTAGAAAATTTGCAAACGATTATTTTGAAATTCACGAAATTCCAAAGATGAGATGGTAATTAATGGTATTATGGTAATTTGTAATAAAACAATCTATTTATTAATGATTAATATGATTTTATGCATGAAAAATGTGACAGAAAAATAAATTTTAAAATTTATAATCTTTAATTTATTAATATAATTATGAATTATAATTATAATATTAATTAAAATATAATAATAATTTATTCAAATATTGTCAATAGTTATTTCAACAATGCTTAGATAAGAGCCGTAAATGAGCTTTTCCCATTGTGAATTATCTGATTTTAGTAAAAATTAAAACCCTATAAAAACTTAATTAATCTAGTTACATCTATAATTTCATTTTTTTAAATTATTTTGAACCATCATCTATCAGTAACAATCGCCAAAAAACAAATTAAATTAGTAGAAGTTAGTTATTTTCGTCGGTTTTTATGCATAGTTTCTCATAGGATTAACATTGGGAGATCAACTTCCGGTGTTGTGACGTAGCGATATTTTATGAGCCAACCTTTAGTACTCTATTAACCTTGCGTTAACTCCAATTACTAGTTTACACAGCTCATGTAAAATCTTAAATAGTAATATAGTCTTAGTAAATAATATTTCAAATTAGTCATTTGAATTTTCTGTTAACTTTTATTATTTAATAAACATAAGTTTATAAGGTTTTTTAAATTTCGTTGTAAATTTAAGATGTTTTGAAATAAAATTTATCAGTGACGGAAGACGTCACCTTAAAATGTAGAAATAAACCCTACAATTTATGCATTTCAACAATGTAATCGGAGTTTCCGAGCTGTAAGTTACTTCCGGTTGACACATCTCGTACTTATGTCAATTGACAACCATTTTCAAATCATTTAATTTTTACGAAAGTTTGCACGTTTTACCCTCTCCTCAAGCTAAAAACTTCAAGTCTTCTGGCTGTCGTTGTTGGGCCATTTGGTGTGCCCGCATTAATCTAATTTTTTTTCCATCTGAAAAATTTTGTGCACAATATTTATCCAGCTCTTATTAGTCATTGAAATATGGTTGCTTAATTTATCGATAGTGAAACATCGAGTAGCTTGGCAGTGGTTGAAGAGGAGGAGGAAGACGATGAATTTTCTCTTGAGTTCGAAGACCACGCTAAGATAAAAGTGAGAACTCATTTATGAGTGTTTTTTTATATTAAAACACAAATTGTACAGATTTAGCTTTAAACAATACCTACAATACAGGGTGCATAGGTAAGTCCCTTTACCCTGACATAAATTGAAAACGGAGCAAGCTAAAGCTATGCAATTAAGGTAACGGTCTAGGAAAGTGATCATGCCCTATCGGATGCAACACTTTTCAACGCCCTCTACTAGAAATTTAAGGAGTTCCTTAAATTTCTGCAACTCTAGCAGAAATTTAAGGAGTTATAAATTTTATTTTTAAAAAATTATTAGAGATTTGCTAAATTAGTCAATTAGGAAGTTGTAGAGCAGCGTCGATTTAGTAAAGAAAAGACACCTTAAGCAGAAAATATCTTGAACAGAACCTATAAACGGACGCTCAATTAGGTTGAATTTACGTATTAAAACGCTCCTCACGAAGACAAAATGAGAAATTTTCAATTTTATAACTAAGAATACTTTTAAGTCATTTACTTAAGTCAGTGGTTCCCAAACTATTTTGGTCGTGGAACCCCAAAATTTGTTACCAATGATCGCGGAACCCTGAATATTTTTTAATCAAAGACTTTTCAAAATTTAATATATGATATTAAATGAAACCAGGCGCGGATCCAGGGGGGGCACTTTTCCAGACAATCAACTTTACCTTTTGGCAAAAATGTCAAATTCCTGGGGATTTTCTAAAAGCATCAAGCAAGATCCCCTTCTGGTACCGCTGGGGGGTATGGGAGTTTGAAAAAAGAAGTTTGAAATTCGTTTTCCCCAGAAATAAGTTTGAAATTTGACTGGTGAAAGTAAGGTTTTAACTCTTTTTGAGAACATTTTTGTGTCTAAGGGAGGCGGCACTGTCCATTCTTATTTTTTTACACTAATTTTTTTAATGAAACAAAGTTTGTCCCATGGAACCCCTAAATTTTTTCGTGGAACCCCAGGGTTCCGCGGAACCCACTTTGGGAACCACTGACTTAAGTCATTAAAGACGCAAAATCTGAGTATACTGACATTTTTGAGACACAACACTGTTTGTAGACCATTAACCTAAAATAGAATATGTTGTGATTCAAATTTATTATAAATACAGGGTGGTCCTTAATTCATGGTAAAAACTTTTAGGGGTGTTAGAGTACACCTAGACGATCAAGAATTGGTATAGGAAGGGGGGTCGCAGTTACACCGTTAAAGAGCTAGGTCCTAATGTAGTGCGAGCGCGTTTCAAAAGGCCGTTTTTAGAAGGCCCGTGTGACGAAACAAAACATAATAAAATGAAAAACATTATTGCATGAGGTACAGGAGTATCCGTACTACTTAAATCCTCAATGTGATAGAAATTGAACCACTTTCTAAACCGCGGAGTTAGTTTCAAAAGTGCAATATTAATCTTTTAGTCAAAGAATCACATTCCTTAATGGTATTTAGAAAAATGATGATGGGGAAGGAATTTTCAATGATCGTAACATGGATCATTGCAACTGTTTGATCATTGAAAATATCTTCCCCGATCATCATTTTTCTAAATACCATTAATGGAACTCCATTGTTTGACTAATAGCACGTTTTAAAACTCACCCCACGGTTTAGAAAGTGGTCCAATTTCCATCACATTGAGGATTTAAGTAGTACGGACACTCCTGTACCTCATGCAATAATGTTTTTCATTTTATTATGTTTTGTTTCGTCACACGGGCCTTCTAAAAACGGCCTTTTGAAACGCGCTCGCACTACATTAGGACCTAGCTCTTTAACGGTGTAACTGCGACCCCCCTTTCTATACCAATTCTTGTTCGTCGTGATGTACTCTAACACCCCTAGAAGTTTGTACCATGAATTAAGGACCACCCTTTATATTTATAAAATTCCTTTTCCTATGATTAAATAATTCTTTGTTTCTCGTAGGTATTACTTTATTCGTGATATAATCTTAGCATGAACATTTGCCGTGAATAAATATACCGCAATTTGAAATCTTCACGAATGTGTGGAATGCAACATTGAAAGACAAAAAAATTATTGATTATACTTTAATATTTTTAAAAATTTAGCGGTGAGTATTATCCCCACTCCCTGAACAGCCAATAAAAATTATCCAATTTACTCAACTGCTTTCAAATGGCTCACTACCAAGGTAGTACGTTTTTGGAAGTTTGGTATGTGAGGAATTTTACTCATAGGAATAAGGAAACAGTGCTTTCCCACAAGACTTCGTTTTAGCCAGATCTATATGACTATACATTTTTTCAATTCCAGTAATTTCTGGGAAAAATACCACTAAGTTTTTGGACGATTGCAAATTCATAGAAAAAGGAAAAAACTAATATTTATGATTAATAGGGTGGAGCGAAAAAAACTTTTTTTCGAAATTCAAAAAGATACCTATGGCAAAAGTGGTCTTATGTAATAAGATGAAAAACCGCGCAAAAATTTTTTAAATCGGTTAATATCTCAGTTCGCGCATCGAGCTCAAAGTTTATAAAAATGCTTAAAAATGAAAATTTTCCGAAATTTTTAAGATAATATTTAAATAAAATTTATAGAAATATTCTCGCTTGTAACCTCTACATAAAAGCTCAAAAAAGTAAAAAAAGGAATTTTAATGTTTATTTTATAAATATTTGGGTGCGCAATTTTGCTTGTAAAATGCGATATTTTCGAATCATTGGTTAGTTTGTTTCACTGTGCAGCTCTTCGCCCGTTTTGTATGAACAGCCCAGAACTCATCACGGGGAGATAGCTGCACGTCGAGTTCCACCCACTCCCTACCCAACCAACCTACCAGCCATAATTTTTGTGATTTTTTAAAATTAAATTTTAAACAGGAATAAATTTATGGACATAAATTTAAGGAAAAAATGAGGACACTTACGTACAATCTCAACACTCTATTAGCAGCAGTGATCCATCTAGAATGTGATAGTGGGTCAGGATTTCGGAACGAAAAATCTTCGGGACAATCCCCTGACTTTATAGCTTTGCATATGACTAATAAATACGGTTGGTCTTTACTCAACATGTTTCGGTCTATTTCGGGAATGAAACAATCAATGGATTCATACTCGACTATAGAGAGCTTTTCACAATGATTGAGCTGTTTTCCAATGGGTCCCGAAAAAGATGTTGGCCCTGTGGTAACTCCACCCAAATAATGAAACATATGGCGAAAGGGAAGTTCATTAAAATGTAGTAGACAAATTCTCCATTGCAGAGGTCTCCCTACTTGCAGTTCTTACTGACGAATAGCCCCTTTTTTCCAACCGGTGTTCGTAACGGTGTCGTCACATCCTATTACATAATTTTTTCCAGCGAAATTTCTTTTTCAATAAGATAAGAAATAATACTACGTTCTATGTAGTGTGATGAAGCAGTAAGAGGTGACACATGACCAATATAAGAGAATTCTGGCTCTTGAATTAGAGAATAGTGATCCTCTTCAACTTTTCTACGGTATTGTTTATAATTTACTTTTTCTAAGCATAGGGTACTATCTTTTCACCCGTCAAAATAAAGTCCATTAATTTCCACATTTTCTGAAAACTTTAAAACACTTCCACTGTGCTTCTTTCCCCTTCTTATTTTGGATCTGTCAATTACATGGGAAGAATCTGTGTCTGTAATCACGCCTATATCTTGTAAGACACTAGATGCTATTGCAGCCGTTGCTCTATCTAAGATACCATATCTACTACTATTTAATGCAGGTGCCGTTCAATTTAACTCTCATCTGAGAATGGGATTTTGATGATAGTGATGTTTTTCAATTGTAAGATTAAGAGTATTTTCGAATGTAAAATAATTCCATAATTATTTTTAGGATGAAACTAACAAAATGGGTCAAGTGCTGCACAGTGAAACAAACTAACCAATTATTCGAAAATTTCGCATTTTTCAAGCAAAATTGCTCACCCAAATATTGTAAAAAAACATTAAATTTATTTTTTTACTTTTTTTAGCTTTTATAAAGAGGTTACAAGCTAGAATATTTCTATAAATTTTATTTAAATATTATCTAAAAAATTTCGGAAAATGTTCATTTTTAAGCATTTTTATAAATTTTGAGCTCAATGCGCGAACTGAGATATTAACCGATTTCAAAAATTTTTGCACGGTTTTTCATTTTGCTACATAAGACCACTTTTGCCATAGGTATCTTTTTGAATTTCGAAAAAAAGTTTTTTTCGCTCCACCCTAATGATTAAGCTTGATGATTGGGGCTCCGAGAGCAGAGATTACAGAAATAACACCCCGTAGCATACTTTCAATCGAGTCGCTGCACTTTTCGTTCGAAAATTTTTACCCGTTCGAGGCTTAAGTAGACTAGTCCATTTATTCATCACCAATTTGGGACGATTATAGTGGTTCATTATTCTTCGTTACAACTCATCCCAAAGATGGTCAGTATGAAACGCATTATTAATATACCCAGCCCGTCTGCCTAAGCTGGAACTAGGGGCTTTTGTAGTACAATATTACGCAAATAAATAAAAGTATAATAACAATGAACAAAGGATCAACTCCTGAGATCATGGTTTATTCAGACACCACAGCGCCCACAAGGGTCTGGCTTGAAATCTCAACAATAAACTGCTCTACGGCTCATAATCCCAACTACGATTGCTCAACATGTCAGTTCCCCGACAGGAACGATTGGCCGACAACTCATTTGTCCTAGATTGGAACCTATTACAGTCTGTAAGGGAGCTTAATATCATAGTTTTTAGTGGTTGTATGACGCTGCGTCCCAGGACCCCGGTTCTGATGACAAAAAATGGGCTACAACCTAAAAACTGAGGTCTGATCGTTACAAAACTAACACCATAAGAATAGTATAGGCGACAAGCCGACATGTAGTCTATTTTATCTTTCGCCAGTGCTATTCCTATATGGAGGTATTTTTTTTACAGTTTAAATTTAAATGAATATTAATTAACCATAGTTGTAAACTTTTCTCAAAAACTTCAACTGGTGACTAACTTCATGGTTCATTTTCATTTTTTCATGGTTCATTTCGGGTTTTTTTTTCAAATTTGGACTTCTCACCGGGCTAATTAACTTTTAGATTTAGATTCAGTTATTTAGAATACAGAAAAATCATACGTGATCCGGGTCCAAAAAATTTTTTCATTGCGGTGACTGCAGTTTTTTGCAATTTTTGGCCTTTTTACATTTTACTCAAAACTGGAGGGTGACCGGGCCAAACGGACTTGAAATTCAGATTCAGCGGGTCGATAAACAGGTCGGTAGGTAGGTCCGGTCCAAAGTACATTTCACTTCTTTTTTTTTTGTGTGCCAGTGTAATTAATTAATACTTTGCATTAATGATAATGACTCATTAGCCTTTATTTGTGATTGAAATAGCTAAGGTTGATTCTATTTTTTCGATACTGGCTCTAAGGAATCGATTTCAGGTTGGAATCGAACGCACGTTACAGAACGAGGGAGAGGACACACGTTACAGGACGGACGTCGCTCTCGACTGCGGACAGGAGGAGAACGCCGAAGACAGGTAGGGCTGGATAGTTTAAGTTAACCCCGGTATTGGTAGAGAATTTTGGGTATTAGGGAATTTTGAGTTACACTGTAAAGAAATAAACGGAACTTTGCACTAAAATTGGTACTACTCTTACATTGAGGTATTCCATGTTTCAATTTGTTATTAGATGCACGGCTGGAATACCTCCATAAAACTGGCCAGTTACTATCGAAATATTAGAATTTCCACTAAGTAATGTCTTAAAATATAAGAAAATTCTCATTTTGTTACTTTTCAAAGCATGGATATTACTCACTGAGCGCGCGGGCGCCAGCGCGATTCAGAGATCCTTCTGAATCCTTCCGCGGGTGCTTCGGGGGTGATAACTCCTTAACCGCTTTTCCTAAAAATCATTGCTGCATATCATTATTAAATTTGGGTCCTTGGGTTAGGACCCTTTAAAATTGATTCGCTTCAAAAATAAGCAAAAAAAGTTGGTTTTTACAAATCCTTCTATTTTTAACGATTTTTTGGGGGTTTTAGTGGGGTAATTACCCCTTAAACCTATCCATTTGTTATGAATTTACATATTTTATTAATTTGAACCTTTCCTGTCCCCTGGGGTGCAATTTGAAGACTAAAGTAATGTTTTTTAACCCTGAAAATCAAGTTCAAAGTTATAAAGTCGTCGAAAAACGTAAAAAGGGGGAGGGGCTGTTCCCCGAAAATTTTGACGTGGTGGAGAAAAACGGGGGTCGGATTTGGATTCAGGGGACCATTTTACACAAGAATCTGCTTTTGTTGTGTCATTTGCATTTTGACCCTATTTTTTTGTCGAGTAATGTTATCTGACAGGTTTTGTTTTTTTAATTGAACACGCAATCTCGCAATAGATTGCTTTTTAAATTGCAGACGAACATATGAAACACTAAACTTTATGTTGCTATTTTTAAATATAAAACAATATTTTTATCTTTTTACTGGTGACTGTTATAATATGGGCTGATTTAAATGCAGTACATACAGGGTGATTCAGAAATAATCATCAATAATTTGAGGGGAGGTAGAAGGGCCCTAGACAAACATATTTCGAATAGGGATGGTGGGGCGCAGCCTTACCGTTAAAGAGCTAGGACCTAATGTAGAGCGAGCGAGTTTCAAAAAGCCGTTTTTAGAAGGCCCGTGTGACGAAACAAAACATAATAAAATCAAAAAATATATTGCATGAGGTAAGGAAGTATCCCTTCTACTTATACCATGAATTCGATAGAATTTGAACCACTTTCTTTCTTTCCGGGGAGTAAGTTTCAAAAGTGCAATATTAATCGCTTAGTCAAAGAATGGAGTTCCCTTAATGGTATTTAGAAAAATCGAATCTATCGAATTCATGGTATAAGTAGTAGGTATACTTCCTTACCTCATGCAATAGATTTTTTTCATTTTATTATATTTTGTTTCGTCACACGGGCCTTCTAAAAACGGCTTTTTGAAAGATGAACCATTTGAAGATGAACACATCAGGAAGCACTGCCTATAATTTGATGAAATGCCATGAATGAACGCATTGAATGTGGGGAAGTATCGTGGTGCAGTGCTGAGAGCCAGTTATAGGTTTAGGAACTAACTACCTCGATATCCCATGGAAAGGCAGATGAGAGTAGGACGCAATAAATTAGTCAGGAACAAACAGGCAAATATGAAATTAACAGCTTTTTAATACGTGATTATATACACGTCCTCTTGCTTCTGCTGGACGAAACTGGAAAACATAGTTTATATACACAGGAGGAAAAAATGATAATTAGGTGGGCGAGCGTCTTCTTCGCTCGCGCGCCTCTTTCGACCGGGAGAAAGATCTCCCGTGCGGCACACGATAAGGAGAGGAGAAATGCGGCGTTTGCTACCCCACAGCTTGGCTGACTTGCGAGGTGGTCGCCGCAGTACCCCCCTTCCAGTGTCAGCGTACCTGAAAACGGACCACAGGTCTACTGGTTCGACCTGACTTGGTCGTGGTAAAGTCCTTGATGACCGGAGGGATTGCTAGTGCAATGTCCTCCGCCAAGATGTAGGCAGGTTTTATTCTATCTATGGAGACAACGGTGATTCTGTCTCTGATTTGGATTTTGAAGAATTTATCAGTTCTTGAGATAACCGGAAAAGGGCCCTCATAAGGTGGGCTTAAGGGCGGTTTCACAGAGTCCTTACGCACAAACACACTGGCACAAGTCGATAAGTCCATTGGGACGAATATCTTAACCTTGTTGTGCGATGTAGTTTGAGTAGGAGTCAGTTGTTTGATGGAGTCTTTTAGGTTCATTAGGAACTCCGAGTCGTTGATATGACTCGCAACAGGATGGAAGAATTCTCCAGGGAGTCGGAGTGGTGCGCCATAGACCATTTCTGCTATGGAGCATTTTAGGTCATCCCTGAATACCGAGCGTAGTCCCAGTAATACAGATGGAAGTACGTCCATCCATCGGTTAGTAAGGGCAGCCTTCAATGCGGATTTCAAACTACGGTGCCAGTTCTCAATTAACCCATTAGATTGAGGGTGGTAGGATGTGGTATGGATATGTTGAATGCCATAACATTTTGTGAACGAGCGAAACAAGTTCGACTCGAATTGTCGACCTTGATCGGTGGTCACTTTTTGAGGGACACCGAATCGACTAATCCAATGAGCATTAAATGCTTTGGCTACCGTATCGCTAGTGATATTAGGCAAAGGTATAGCTTCAACCCAACGAGTAAAACGGTCAATGATCGTCAGTAAATACGAAAAACCTTTACTCGGGGGAAGCGGCCCTACTAAGTCTAAGTGTATGTGTTGGAATCTTTGATTTGGGACTAAAAACTTTTGAGAGGGACTTTTTGTATGCTTGTGAACCTTAGATAGTTGACAAGGGACACAACATTTTGTCCACTCTTTAGCATCCTTTTTTATACCTGGCCACACGAAACGACTACTTAACAATCGTGCGGTCGCTCGCATCCCTGGGTGCGATAAACTGTGCAGTTGTTCAAAAATAACCTTACGGAAACTTTTGGGGATAAATGGTCTAATTTTATTGGTTGAAACGTCACAATATATTTGGGTGTCTGATTCAGGAAAAGTTACTAACTTTAAGTTAATGTCAGATTCATTGGGAGAATTAAGGAAATTTTTTAATTCATGGTCTTTTTGTTGTTCTTTAGAAATCTCCGAGTAATTGATCGTGCTTGGAAACGTAATTGTCTCAACCCTAGACAAAATATCGGCCGCCGTATTCTCAATACCTTTTATAAATTGTATATCTGTTGAAAACTGGCCAATGTAGTCAAGATGTCTAACTCTCCTAGGTGAGAACTTCTCAGAGTTTTGAGAAAACGCAAACGTTAGAGGTCGATGATCTGTAAAGATCGTGAAAGGTTGGCCCTCCAACATGAACCTGAAGTGTCTAATAGACGCGTAGATGGCGTATAATTCGCGATCAAACGCGGACCACTTTTGTTGAGAAGGTAGAAGTTTGGCAGAATAGAAAGCCAATGGTTCAAGGTGTTTGAAACCATTTTTAAATGCTTCCTGACTCAGAGTGCTTCCTATAGCTGTGTTGCTAGCGTCCGTAAACAAGCACAATTTAGCTTCGGGGTTCGGGTGAACCAAGAGAACTGCGCTAGCTAACTGGCGTTTGCAATTATCAAATGCCTCTGTAGTTTCTTTAGTCCATTCTAGAGGTTTTTTGCTCTTAACTTTAGGACCTTTTAATAGTTCATTAAGGGGTGCTTGGATTTGAGCAGCATGTGGTATACAACGTCTATAATAATTGAGTAACCCCAAAAAACGTCTTAGACCTTTGACATTAGATGGTTGTTCATAGTTTAAGATTGGTTCAACTTTAATTGGTAACGGTTTGATACCCTGCTCATTAACTAGAAATCCTAGGAAGGGCAATTCCTCAACACCAAAAATGCACTTGGTTAAATTTATCCTAATGCCATATTGGGAAAGTCTGCGAAATACGGTTTCTAAGTGGGAATAATGTTCTGTATCTGATGAACTTGCGACTAAAATGTCGTCCAGATACGCGAAAGTGAAATTTAATCCCTGCAAAACCTCAGAAATGAATCTCTGAAAAGTTTGTGCGGCATTGCACAACCCAAAGGGTAAAAAGGGGAATTCAAATAACCCAAATGGTGTAGTGATCGCGGTTTTAGGTATATCATCTACATGAACGGGTATTTGATGATACGCGCGTACAAGGTCTATTTTAGAAAACACCTTTTTACCATAAAGTTCATTCGCAAAATCATGTATGTGGGGCAAAGGAAATCTATCCGGGATTGTAATGCGATTTAAGGCGCGATAATCACCGGTGGGTCTGAAGTCAGAACTATTTGGTTTTGGAACCATGTGGAGCGGGCTAGACCAATTTGATTTACTAGGTCTACAAATACCTTTTTCGACCATAAATTGAAATTCCTGTTTTGCTGACTTATATTTAGAGGGATGTAGTCGACGTGGTCTAGCTGAAACTGGTTGCCCCTTCGTCTCAATTCTATGCACAGTATTGTGTTTAACCACATGATCCGAAGGATATGGTTTGGTTATATCACAATACTTTTGAAGTAATTCCTTATACTTAGTATCATTAGAAATCAAGGTAATTTGGGAAAAGTTTTTAGCAGTTACTGACCCAGAAGCTGTCAAAGATGTTATAGAATCTTTAAGACAACCATTACCCAAATCTATGAGCAATCGGAAATGCTTTATGAAATCAGCGCCGATGATCGGCTTAGTAACATCAGCTATAACGAAAGGCCAAACAAATTTTCGTCTCAAACCCAAATTAACACTTAAGTTTTTAACACCGTAAGCCTTTATTGCTGATCCGTTAGCGGAAAACAGCTTAATGTTAGCATTTTCCTGGTTTGTAATTATTTTAGGACGTGGAAGGGCACAAATATCACTACCTGTATCGATCAAGTACTCAAGACCATTTTGACAGTCTTTGACAAAAAGTCGACGCTTACTATTGGATATTTCCTCCAAGTCACGCGGATCAGTAGTTTGAGAGGGAGTATTTGATCTCTTTCGATCCCTACCACGACTAAAGTTGCGACTATTAGATCGTAAGCGAATGAGTTTATTAACCTGCTTAGTTAGGTTATCAACTTGTTCCTGTAACTTAATAATTTGTGTTTTAGTGTCTGTTTCGATAGAAACTATATGACTTCCCTGGTTATTATCGGTCACTTCCTGAATTTTATCAGCCATCAAAGCCAAGGAATCAAGTGATTCATCCGATATAGAAAGTATAACCTGAGCATTTTGTGGAAGTCTTTGTAACCAAAGTGTTTTTAAGAACTTATCATCTAACTTATCACCTGCTAATCCTTTCATTTTACGGAGTAGGTGTGAAGGTTTATCATCACCGAGAGTAAGGTCCGAAAGAAGGTTCTTAATTTTCTTTTGCTCCGAATCGGTAAACTCACTAATTAACCTTTTTTTTAAAGTTTCATATTTATCACTTGAAGGTGGATTGACAACAACATCACTAACGAAGTTAAGAATGTCTGAACTCAATGTTGATACAATATAATGAAACTTAGTATTGTCATTAGTAATGTTTGACAAGTTAAATTGAGATTCTATACTAGAAAACCATAACTCTGGATGTTTATCCCAAAATTGAGGTAATTTAACACCTACCCTATTAATTTCAGCAGAAGGAGGAGTTATTACGTTCACCGAAGTGTTTGCAAGTGTTGTTTCAGTTGTAGTTACTGGCACCACGGGAATCTGTTTATCTTTATCATCCGCCATTGAAGGACAACCCGAAACAAACCGACGGTAAAATTCAATAGAATAATGGACGACTCACCAAAAGTATGCGTAGCTGCTCAAGTTCCGGAGCTCAGTCGTCAGAAGTCCATGCTCAATGTTGTTGGCCAAAGGTCACCAGTGGGGAAGTATCGTGGTGCAGTGCTGAGAGCCAGTTATAGGTTTAGGAACTAACTACCTCGATATCCCATGGAAAGGCAGATGAGAGTAGGACGCAATAAATTAGTCAGGAACAAACAGGCAAATATGAAATTAACAGCTTTTTAATACGTGATTATATACACGTCCTCTTGCTTCTGCTGGACGAAACTGGAAAACATAGTTTATATACACAGGAGGAAAAAATGATAATTAGGTGGGCGAGCGTCTTCTTCGCTCGCGCGCCTCTTTCGACCGGGAGAAAGATCTCCCGTGCGGCACACGATAAGGAGAGGAGAAATGCGGCGTTTGCTACCCCACAGCTTGGCTGACTTGCGAGGTGGTCGCCGCAAATGAAACAATTTTGATTAAAATACTGATCGGAAAGGAAATGTCTCATGTAAAGTGTGCATTCTAAAAGGATTGAATTTTTCTGTAAGTCTGGGACAACGGGAGATATGATGTGAGGAAGAACTATAGAAGAAGTTGATAACAAAATTTAAATGTTTTTTTGAAAAAATTGTGAATTTTCCAAACTCCAACTCGGTTTGTTTCAAGCTCCAACTGAAATCAAACTCAATGATGTTTCATTAATTAAAGTTATCAAGCGTATTATATCAAGGAACTAACCACAGGAGAATGAATGACGGCAATAGGAAGTTGTATATCACCCTTGCTATCACCCTATCAAAAATATCACCCTTGCTATTGCAAGAAGCTAGAGCGCGAGCATTAGGCGACGAGACTCCTGGCTGATTGCCAAGATCTCGCCATAGAGATGCATTGCTCTCTAGTGACCTAGTGTTAAAGTCGCTGTGACAAAAGTCTCTAGAGCGCGCTTAGCCTTATGATGCTTTTTGTGCATGTATTATTTTTTTGTTTATTAAGTAGAAAGTTCTTTTAGTTCAAATATTACTATTAGGAAGTAGGATACCATTTAAGATTTAATATAAGGATATCTAGTCATTGGGTTTTTGAATCGTCAGTTTGAAGAAGGGAATAAGTCCAAAAAATGACAAATTGACTTTTTGTGCTCAAAACAATCTCCAAGCTTTGCCCTACACATGGGTGAAAAGAGGGGGAAAATAACTAACCCCTATAGGATGATAGCGCCCCTTGAAGTTGTGAAATCGCTATCCATACAATGAAAATTCCATTTCTTTTCTTCGATTTTCTCAAATCATGATTTTTGGACTTATTCCCTTCTTCAAACTGACAATTCAATTGTTGACAGTATTTAAATAAAATTAAATATTTGCATTTTGAAAAAGGTGACTATACAATCGAAGTGACGTGAATTTCTCTTCGCATAGAGCAAGATCGACGAGATCCACACTGCGGTGAGCCGGGGCAGTGAGCCGGGTGCGGTGGCCTTCTGCCGCGACCACCTGGGAGCCAGCCCCGTGCACAATGCGGTGCTCTTCGCCAAGTCATCGACTACCTGCAGGACAGGTTCCCCTCCGTCGTACACGCCAGAGACCACGTGAGTTGATTGCCTAAGTAGCACACAAGCAGCCTAAATTTTAGATGGATAGCGCCACGATATTTACAGATTGATAGAAGAGCAAGCACCTTAAGCGATGAAATTACCCAATTTTCTCTTGGTAAAATTACACAATGTCCGAAAGTACACGTTTTTGGAAGCGTCAATTTGTTTGGCCACTAAAAAATAACAACCGAAAACTGTAGAAAGGTGCATCACCCTTCTCTAAACCTTACATTAATTACTTAGGTATAACCCGTTTTAGAGATTTTACCTGTTAGTATATATATATCTGCAGTTGTTTGTCCCAGGATGTTACTTGTAAATATTTATTTATAAAACATTTGCGTAATGTAAAAAGCGGTGACTTTATGTTTCAGCATAACATCGGCTTAACATGTCAATAGAAATTATGATTCCTCGCTTAGTTAGTGAAAATTCTTTGAGACAATCATTTAGATTTTAACTTCTTTTGAAAGTGTTGTTTTCCAGTTTAAGTTTTCCCATAGCGGTCAGACTACATTTTACTCCTACCATTCATTTTTATCCGCGAGTTTAAATCTTCTCTTCATAAACCACACAACTGGGACTGACGTTATAGAAGTATGGTCTTTACGGCACGAGAAAAACTTTGACAAAAAAATAAAACTTTGAACATAAGTACAAAGACAAGTCGCACATATTTGGCACAAAACGTTTTTTGAGCGTTTTTGAATTACAATTATCCCCAAAATTGAGTGAAAAATCCGTTTCTATAAAAACCGAAAGAATAATTGTAAAACGTCAAAATTTTTTCTCGTGGCGGTGCGACAATATATTAATCAATTTTTTATCTTTCAATAAGAACAACAACGAAAGATATTCTTAAAGAAAAAGAGATATCTACAATCAGGGAGAAAAATTAACCCGGAACAACATTATATACGCGAAAATAACATGAAATTTTTCTAGCGTAAAAAAGGCTCAACGCTTTACTGGCGAATAATTTCGCTCCAGAGCAAAAGTCAAAGCTGAAACAAAATGAAATTGTCGATTTTCAGTTGATTTTCGCCCCGAAAACATATTTAAATATCAAAATAAGATTATTTTAGTTCCGGATAGAAATCAAGATTCCTATAAGGGATTTAATTTAGTTCCGGAATAAAACTTATTGTTTAAACTACAAATGATTTCTCTCCGGAACAAAAGTATAATAACATGGATCTTTGATAGTTGTTCCGAAAATGAACAAAATACATAAAAATCACAAATTAAACTGAATAAAAGTGATTTTTCAGCGCGGTCGCACACCTCTCCACTACGCGGCCGTTCTCTCGGATGGGGGAGAGATCTACAAAATGTTGCTTGACCACGGAGCGGACCTCAAAGCAACAGATGTGGTGAGTACCAATATTAACCCCTCTACTGCCCATAGCAGAAAATATGCTACAATAAGTTTAGCTTCTATTTTCGGCACATTTTTAAGTTATTGCAGCAATAACTGCACCTTCAGACGGTACCATTTATTAAGTTTAGGTCTAGGCACCAGATTCAAAGTTTCCTTTTTTAAATTGAAGTAAAAACCTAAAATAAAATTTCTTACGGAAGTTTATTTAATTCCCCCCACACTACATCAATATTGGTAAGGTAAAAAAATAATTTTCTCCCTAGTTATTTCTACTAGTGGGCACTGGAAGGTCACAACGCTCTGATAAAAAATATTTTTTCTTATTCATGCGGGTCAAAATAAAATAAAATGCCAATTAAAAAAAATTAATTCAAGCCCCTAAGTTCTTTAATTTACTACCTTTAGAAATTCAAAATAGTCTAACCAAACAAGCATTTAAAAAGAAATTAAAAGAATTTTTGTTTTCTATTGGGGAAATTGAAAACTTTTTTATTTGATCTTGAGTTATTAGTGTAATTATAATCATCTTTTTTTTTTGCACTTCTACTTACCTTACGACAGATAGTAAACTCATAATTTACGACACTCGGTTTGCCGCTACTACTTTCCTGATTGATATTGTATTGTATTTATACTTTTTTCGTTTTATTTCATTTAATGTTCACTTTTACTTATAATATTCATGTTTATATTTTTTTGTGTAATTCCTTGTGTAACTGTTTGCTCACCTACATGGATTGTTATGCAATCCCAGGTGATATATCTTCTTTACTTTGTTTGTAATTAAAAAATTTTAAAAAAATTACTGTAATTTATCTTACTTTCGTTTTAAAAAAACGCGCTGATCGGGATTATTGCTGTTGATTTTTGATGGTAGTAGAGCACATGGGTCTTGATTTCCGGTTTGTTCTGATTGGATTAAAAGCATTGTTACGCAGAGTCTTGACGTCAGCGAGATCAGCTAATAAGCGGAGATTTAAAATCTCCGCCCATTTCACCTGCCACGTTAGAATACAAGATATGACCTCGCCAGCGAATTTACCGAAGTGAGAGGAGTTCGCTAGTGTGGTGAGTTCACGATAAAGTAGAATACGGCACTACTTATAGATTAAAACTCAAAGAACTCTGATTACATAGCTGGGATAACATTTAAAAAAATATCTGTGGATAAAAATATTTTTTAAAATAGGGTCATAGACAAATTTTGACAACATGAAATTACAGATAGAAATATACAAATATACATATTTTTCATTCCATTGAGTGTTCAAGAACTATGCAAATTATTTCATCATCTTCAAAAGGATTTGGAAGCCACCTTTCACAAGTTTTAAGCTATCAAATTTGAAAGAATTTCAGCCTAACTTATAATTTTAATAATTTAAATGAAAAGTAAAATTAGCAAAATGGATGAAACATTTCTTACTGTTTTGACTTAAGCAACTATTATTTTGCTAAATTACGGAATGAATGAATATCTTACAATACTTCTGTATTTCTCAAATTGGAACAATAATTCATAATGCATATCAAGCTACAATAATTTTGATTGCAAGGGATTCGTTTTCAATTCAGAACTAGAATTCTTATTCCTTTGATATGTATGACAATTTTGTGTTTGATATGTTGATAGATTTTGCTGGAGGCGAAATCGCAGCAGAAAAAAATAATTTTCGACTTTGAAATTAAATAACTCCTGAACTAATTATCTAATTAGGGTTACTTGGGGTAAGTGGGTCACCCCCCTAAAACTATAATATGTACAGGAAATTTCACACTTACTCGCATTGATTATGTTACAGCATTGATGAGTTTCGCTTATATTTGAGATTTGTTTAATTTATTTTTAAGATTATAGAACAAATTTAAAATAGATTCCCAGAATGAATTTTTTGGAGAGTTCAAGACGTATTTTTCAAAGAAGTATTTCCAGGTAAGTTTTCATTACATTTTAATGTTTATTTGAACTGTTTTGCAGAGTTTGACCTAAAATACATACGGCAATTTGAAATTTTTCAAAATTTTTAATTTTGAAGTGTTTAACAGGGGGTCCCACTTACCCCACAGTTTTAGCATGGTTGGGGTAAGTGGGACCCTTCAGTGTGGGGTAAGTCGGACCCCTCTTTATTTAGTAAGTGAGACCCCTTATTGGTTCTAGAGGGTCCCGTATGATATAGGAACTATTACAGAAGACATGGGCGGATTTCAGGGGGGTTATATGGACAAGTTCCCCCAATATTTTCAGAAAATTTCGATTTATAGTAGACCTTTTACTCACCACTTCAAAATTCATTAAAATTTATAAATAGTTTGATCGACATTTTATATCTAATTTGCTTTTTAATTTAATTTATGGTGAGTAAAGTGAAATATCTCATCAATAGTGTTCATTCTCAATTAGTGTATCCGATTTCTTTTTTATCTTACAATGTGTATTAAAGTGCCAAAATAAATCTTAATCAACCTTATTATGTTTTTTCAACACTATTTTATATGCTAAAGTAAAACATATCCCTTTGGCCTTTCAAAACATTCTTTAAAATACTTATATTGCTTTTCATTCCATTCTTACCATGTCATATTGATTTTAATGTGAGTATATTTCTCACTCATGGATACAGTTACAATAAAATATTTTATATTGAAATTTACTGTACTTTATCAAGTAAGACCCACTTACTTCCTTTTAAGTTTTGCTTGCTTTAAATAAAAATAAAGAGGGGGTGACCCACTTACCCCATCATTTGGGGTAAGTGGGTCACCCATCTCCTTTTTGATAAAAAGACCAGTTAAGAAAAATGTAAAGCTTTATTTTAGAAACTACTGATACATTTTTGTTTATCGATAGACTCTTTAGCGAAATTAGTCAACAAGTTCAAAATAAACCCTTTCAATTTTTTTCTATAAAGCTTCAAAAATGTACTAGGCCAAAAAGGGGTCCCACTTACCCCAAGTGACCCTAATTAGGTTTTGAAATGAAAATGATTATCATGCATTTTTCTATCAATGGTCAAAATTTCATAATAAAAATAGTTTTTGCGTAGTGAGAGTTCAAAATGTTCAAAAATAAAATTTTCAAATTCAAACTGGGGATTATACCACTTCCCTTGCCGGCTTATGAAAACCCCTAGTACGCTAGGAGTGCATTACCGACCCCCCATTCCTATGTGATTCTGAGACGTCTAGGTGTGTCCTACTATACCTCTTAGAAGTTATGAAACAGTTACCTGTATGTTGAAACAAACACAAATAACTTCAAAAAATATGATTCCACCCTCCAAACGGATCAAAGTGCTTTTTAAAATACGCCTAAATTGAGAAGGTGTCACATACTATATCGTACAAAAGTCATACTTAAAGGCACAGAGTATATATCCTCTCTGTCATTCGCCCACTGAAGCTGTCATTCAAATCCAAATCAGAAGTGGAGGTAAAAGAGCAGCACTGACGAAATTAAAATGCCGTTTGATTAAAAGTTCCATATCCGATAAGAAATCACTTTCCCATTTCGCCTTCTCTGATTGGCTGCTAGTGAAATTAATTAAAATCTGCGAGCTTGAATTAAATTAAGTGCCTAAAGAGGAAAACTGGCGTTTAGAATATCTGTTAGCTCTTTACTCTGTGCTTAAAGGAATCCCTCGTTTTTAAAATCATGCATAGAGTTCAGGAATATCATATCCTTTACGCATTACTGAGAATCTTCTGCTAAATGTTCTCTCTCTATTATCTCTAACTCTCTCTCTCTCTCTCTCTCTCTCTCTCTCTCTCTCTCTCTCTCTCTCTCTCTCTCTCTCTCTCTCTCTCTCTCTCTCTCTCTCTCTCTCTCTCTCTCTCTCTCTCTCTCTCTCTCTCTCTCTCTCTCTCTCTCTCTCTCTCTATTATCACACAATTGAGAGCTTCTTTAGTCCCTTTAAGGGGCACACCTAGTGTGAAATTTTCAAAAAATCGATTTTTTTTTATTTAATACGATTCAGGTTTCTATTGTGAGCCTTCAGGTATACAGAAATATATAAGTATAATGTTTTCGTTTTTCGTTTACTGCCACGTAACGTATTTTCGGAGCCAGATACATTTAGTTTTATTGTGACCGTTGTATCGAGTAGGGTGGGTTGGGGTAAAATGGGTCAATTTTAAGGTACTTTCACATTCTAAGTTTTATTTCATCAAAACTATTACTTTTTAATGATTTCTTTCAATTGGATCTTGACATTACAATCCTTCAGAACACTTTCATCTAATTTTATCAAATATTTTTTAGTTATAAGTTGGTTAAACTTAGCATCAAAAGTAATGACCTATTTTACCCCAATGTGGGGTAAAATGGGTATCATTGCAAAGAGATGTCAAAAATATATTTATTACTAAAATAAGAAAAAAGGCAATCGGCTAAGCCGTTTTTATCTGAAAAAATTTGTTTTAAGTTGCACTTTAATGAAATTGTAAAAGTCCGAAGTTAATGAACATTGTTCAAATTTAGCAATTAAAATACTTCGTTTGGATAAAAAAAATAAACTTGTATGACAGTTCAATGTGTATTCGAAGGAAATAAGTTAAAAACATTGTTTTACTTAATACAGAAGGCCTCCTAACTATGACCCATTTTACCCCAAGCACAAAATATTGTTATAAAAAATAAAATATTTTATATTTTTCTAAGCTGATGGGCTTGAAATGTCTGTCAGACTTTCTTTTCTGGAAAAATATTGCAAAAGTCTGCTGTAATTTATTGCAATATATAGATATTTTGGAAGTTAGTAAACCCTGTTTTTTCGATGACATCATTTACGGTTCAAATTAAATATTTTTTCAGTCCTCAAATTCATAAATCTTAATTTTTGACAGTCGAAAAATATTGCCAACAGATAAAAGATTATAATACAAAAAAATTCGCGAAAATTATTCAATTTAAATTTGATTTATATCGAGTTAATTAAAACTGACTCATTTTACCCCAAGACCCACTTTACCCCAACCCACCCTACTTCGTAAGTTAGCGCGTTTTATTTAATCTAAAATGAGTGAACAATCTTCCTATTTAGATAAAAAAGGAACTCACGATGTTCCCAGATACCGATCAAGAACAAAAAACGAAAATTTACTGGAAACCAACATACATTTGAGCAATCTACGGCGAATACAAGTACGTCCGCAGAGAAACTATTGCATAATAATGACATGAATATTGTGATTGACCCATCCCATGGATATTGTATTCTACAGTTTGTCTCAGTATGATTTTAATTCATTTATAACAGTGAAAACGATCATTTTATCTTTAAGGGGGTATTCTAGTGTAGAGACATGAATTTTAGGTAATTTTTAAAGTGTCGTAAAAAAAAATCAATCAATATTTTAACTATCCATTTTTTATCAGTTATTTATTAATGTTTCAAGAGTACAGAAAAAAATTAAAAAACAAAAAAAGTCAAAAATTTAAAAAACTGGCAGCCGAAGAAGTGGGGGGCGTCAAAAAATTGGCAGATGAGTTTTGACATGATTTCAACCCTCCTAGTCATCTGAAATGAAAAAATAAAAAAGATTATTAATCTGCAATGATGTCGCTAGAATCAGAACTAGCGATGAGTGAAAAAAATTTTTTTTGACAAAATGGCGACTGTTTGAAAAAAAAAACGATTTTTTTTACCACTTTTTTGAGTTTCTCGAATTTTTTAAAAATAGTCAAAATTGAAATATGGGGATGAGGCTAGTTCCAATTCTTGAGAGGTCTATAAAGAAGATTCTCTGAAAATTTCAAGTGAATCGGTCCAGTAGAACTCGAGAAATCGTGACAAATATATTGAAAAAGTATGTTCTGAGAAAAACGCATTTAAAGTTTCGCGTAAAGTTTTTCGCTGTCAAAGTCATGAAATGATATATTATACTTACTTTTATTCAATCTCTGCCATTCCTGCTTCATACATCAGACCTTCTTTCCTGTTAATACAGATCACTTCCGGTTAGAGATGGACCATTTCCGGTTAAATACGGACCACTTCCGGTTAAATACATACCACTTCCGGTTAAGAATGAAGCATTTCCGGTTAAATACGGGCCACTTCCGGTTAAATGCGGACCACTTCCGGTAAGTTGCAGAACATTTCCTGTTAATACGGATCACTTCCGGTTAAAGATGAACCATTTCCGGTTAAATACGGGTCATTTCCGTTTAAATACGGACCACTTCCGGTGACTTACGAACCACTTCCGGTAAGTTGTGGACCACTTCTGATGACTTACGAACCACTTCCGGTATGTTGCGGACCACTTCCGGTTACTTACGAACCACTTCCGGTTTGTTGCGGACCACTTCCGGTAACTTACGAGCCACTTCCGGTAAGTTGTGGAACATTTCATGTTAATACGGATCACTTCCGGTTAAAGATGGACCATTTCCGGTTAAATTTAGACCACTTCCGGTTGAATTCGGGCAACTTCCGGTCACTTACGAACCACTTCCGTAAATTTACGGACCACTCCGGTAAAGTTGTGGACCCTTCCGTACCAACCCTGAGAATTTTTTTGCACCCCTATATATGTACAGTACTGGAAAAAAAAATCGACTCAGACCCTATATCTCCGGAACGGCTTGTGATATAAAGACAAATAAGGTATCATTTTTCATGATTTGAAGTATTCTATATACAGAAAATTTTTCAAGTTCTTAGGGGGTCGTCTTCATATTAAACGAAGCACCAACTTTCGTTTTTCCTATGGGCGACATCAAAGATTTTTCCAGATTCTGAAAGAGCACCCTCTAAAACCCCCAAAAACCAAGTTTCGTGTTGTTTGGGGGTCAAACAAAGCCAGGAAGGGGGTTTTGAAAACTTTGGTAATTTAACTTCAAAGAGGAAAGATTGGCGACAATTGTTTAAAATTCTCTAGTAAAGTTAGAACAGATTTGGCTACTTATCTGTGTTTTGGCACAATTCCTACAAAAGTTAAAGCAGATTTGGCTATTTATCTATATTTTGGCGCAATTTCGTCTTCCAATTAGAATACCCTTAAGTGGTAGCCCACTTGGTAGAGTAACAAGCTCGTGATCACTAGGTTGCAGGTTCTGCCCCGCAATTCCGCATGTCTCATTGTTCAAGGTTAACCTATAGGGATACAGGCAAACACAAAGATGAATAGATGTTGAATACTTTTTTTTAAAATCTAAAGCCTTTAAAACAAATTTATACAATTTTTATTGCCGTTCGTTTACAAATAATAATAATTAATCGAGAGTTATTTAAAATTAACATTTTTTTTAATTCTGGAAAAAAGGGAATAAAAATTTAAATAAAGATATTAAATAATCACGCTAAATTATGAAAGTGGTTTTGTTGATAAGAGCTAGAAATTTAACTAATTAATGAAACAATAAATCAGGCTTTTGCGGCTCAAATATTCCTATAAAAATACTTAAATACAGATAGTTAGATTGATTTTTTGATGTATTTTTAGCATTTAATCGATGTTTCTAATAATTTCAATTTTCACTTACGAAAACTAACTTAACTTGAAAAATTAAGGCAATTGCAAAGTTTAAAATTTGCTTATACAGGAGTAGAAAAATTTTCAAATACTGATTTTAATGATCTGCAGTCATTTTTTTAGTAATTAATTACGAGTTATGTTTCATTAGGTTGGATACAGAGTTTATTAGTTTTTAAGGATAAACATTGAAGTTTCTGAACCTATGTGCTTGATGAATAAGATACCAAAATATAAATATGAAACATGTTGACTAGTCAATCATTAAATTTGAAAGTTAATAAACTTGATGAATTAAAATTAATTAACTTTAATCATATCGACGATTTGGAGCTTCTTGATATTTTAAACAATTGGGGTTTTAAGGAAAAAATGAAAAATGCATCATCACATCAAAGGCAAAAAGTTTATTTTATTCATCTTTGTAAAGTTTTTAATAGTTACCATAAAGTGAGTGAGTGAGTGAGTGAGAGAGAGAAGAGAGAGAGAGAGAGAGAGAGAGAGAGAGAGAGAGAGAGAGAGAGAGAGAGAGAGAGAGAGAGAGAAATATGGGGGGTGATTGGAAAGGGATATTGGAGTTTTATTTTAGGGTTGGATATTTTTTTCTGTTTGTGTTTTTAAATTTGAACGTTAATTGGCATGCTGATTTTTCTTAAGCCTCAATAAAAATCAGTATATTAATTAATGTTAAATTTTTCAAACTCAACCTGTTCAGTCCCTATTTCTATTTAACCTCATCTATCCCACTTAAACTAGTTTAACGTTTTCAAAATTAGTTTCCAAATTCGATACCGGTAAGAACCAACGTTATCATCCATATTTGGTGACAATAGCGGATGGATCTACTGTTCTCCCAATTCCAGGTTGAATGCAAGAAATGAATGACTTTGACTATACGTATAAAAAATAACATTAAATTAAAAAGTGGTAGCTAAATTTTTATTATGGTGTTAATTTTTTATTTTGTAGTCACCACTATTTTATTTATTATTAGTTAATTATGTAACTCAACTTTTATTCCAAGCATTGAGCCCTCTTGCTGCGTAGGGTAGATTTAATACGCTGCTTGCCTTACCCCTGAAAACTACTGTAGGCGGCTGGTGCAACCCTTGGATGTGCCAGTTAGGGAACGTACCCATATTACATGACCCATAATTACCTCCTCCCCCCTTGGTGACCATCCGTACTATATGCCAAGACCCCCTCCCCCTCTAGTTTTCCACGTAATAATTCATTAATACGGTTTGACATCGTTTTTTGCAAACAGAAAGTTGAAAAAATTAATTTTGCTTAATTTGTCTAATTTTAATAATTAATTTTGCCTTATTAGTCTTAAGTTGGCAAATTTCAATAATTAATTTGGCTTAATTTTGTCGTATTGACTAGAAGAAATTGACTACGGACAAACCCTTAAGCCCCCCCTCCCCCCTGTGACCGAGCGTAGTAATTTGAAGGCCCCCTCCCTAAATGGGTCACGTAGTATGGGTACCTTCCCTTGTAGGCAAAGAGATGGTGTTAACCCTGGGGTGCATCAAATGGGAAAGATGTATGATCCAAAATTCAGCAACACGATGATATTTGTGTCATGGTTAAATTAATTCATGTCTTGATAACATTTAATATCAAAGATAAAACGTTGAATTTCTTTTAATAAACAATGCATGTAAGAAGAGACCGTCCTTATTAAGCGACGACTTTTCTTGACCTTAGATTTATATTTAAAACCACAAATATCTGCATGAAATCTGTCATGAATTCGAATCTTTATATCGAATACTCTTTTTTGAAACTTTATTCGCGTTATTCAAAAACATTTCAAATTTAATGCAGGTGAAATTTTTAGTTGAATAATTAAGTATTGTTTCAAAAGTAAGTGTTAAGTATTGTTTCAAAAATTTTTTCATCTGAAAAAATAGTATTTTTAAGATTTTTTAATTTGTAAACTTTTATTTAAAAATATCATCAAAATTTAAAAACAAATAAAAAATATTACATGCACAAAAAAAATAGGTTAATTTTCCTTTTACTGAAATTAATAGAGTAAAAAATAAGAACTTATTAATTCTAACTCTATCGGTAGTTTAAGTTCGAGGCATACACAAACTTCCAAAAGCAAAACAAGAACACGGAAGCTATGCGATTCGAACTTGGCTCTAAAGATTTGCGACCAGGCACACTAGCCGTTAGGCCACACGGCTACGTTCAACATCAAGGTTTAAACAATAAATGTGTTGATTTCAGTTAGTAGATTATGGTTACCGTAAGGTTACTGTAATTTTCATAAGTTGTATGTCTTTGGCGATATGAGATTGGCGCAAATTTTTCTAATTGAAATTTCCTACAGTGTGAGTGGGGTTAATGGTTGTAAGGATCAAAATCTATGAAAAACGAGATTTCAACGTAAATTCAACGATCTTCAACCCCCACTTCTGGCTCATTTGGGGACCAAATGACATGAAAACTGGTTTTGGGGGGTTTTAGAGGGTGCTCTTTCAGAATCTGGATTAATCTTTGATGTCGGCCCATAGGAAAAACGAAAGTTGGTGCTTCGTTTAATATGAAGACGACCCCATAAGAACTTGAAAAATTTTCTGTATATAGAATACTTCAATTTTTTTTTCCAGTACTGTACAGTACTGGAAAAAAAAATCGACTCAGACCCTATATCTCCGGAACGGCTTGTGATATAAAGACAAATAAGGTATCATTTTTCATGATTTGAAGTATTCTATATACAGAAAATTTTTCAAGTTCTTACGGGGTCGTCTTCATATTAAACGAAGTACCAACTTTCGTTTTTTCCTATGGGCGACATCAAAGATTAATCCAGATTCTGAAAGAGCACCCTCTAAAACCCCCCAAAACCAGTTTTCATGTCATTTGGTCCCCAAATGAAGCCAGGAGTGGGGGTTGAAGTTCGTTGAATTTACGTTGAAATCTCGTTTTTCATAGATTTTGATCCTTACAACCATTAACCCCACGCACACTGTAGGAAATTTTCAATTAGAAAAATTTGCGCCAATCTCATATCGCCAAAGACATACAACTTATGAAAATTACAGTAACCTTACGGTAACCATAATCTACTAACTGAAATCAACACATTTATTGTTTAAACCTTGAATGTTGAACGTAGCCGTGTGGCCTAACGGCTAGTGTGCCTGGTCGCGAATCTTTAGAGCCAAGTTCGAATCGCATAGCTTCCGTGTTCTTGTTTTGCTTTTGGAAGTTTGTGTATGCCTCGAACTTAAACTACCGATAGAGTTAGAATTAATAAGTTCTTATTTTTTTACTCTATTAATTTCAGTAAAAGGAAAATTAACTTATTTTTTTTGTGCATGTAATATTTTTTATTTGTTTTTAAATTTTGATGATATTTTTAAATAAAAGTTTACAAATTAAAAAATCTTTAAAATACAATTTTTTCAGATGAAAAAATTTTGAAACAATACTTAACACTTACTTTTGAAAAAATACTTAATTATTCGACTAAAAATTTCACCTGCATTAAATTTGAAATGTTTTTGAATCACGCGAATAAAGTTTCAAAAAAGAGTATTCGATATAAAGATTCGATTTCATGACAGATTTCATGCAGATATTTGTGGTTTTAAATATAAATCTAAGGTCAAGAAAAGTCGTCGCTTAATAAGGACGGTCTCTTCTTACATGCATTGTTTATTAAAAGAAATTCAACGTTTTATCTTTGATATTAAATGTTATCAAGACATGAATTAATTTAACCATGACACAAATATCATCGTGTTGCTGAATTTTGGATCATACATCTTTCCCATTTGATGCACCCCAGGGTTAACACCATCTCTTGCCTACAAGGGAAGGTACCCATACTACGTGAACCATTTAGGGAGGGGGGTCTTCAAATTACCACGCTCGGTCACAGGGGGGAGGGGGGGGGGCTTAA